>CM062816.1:1786864940-1787262237 GCA_031772625.1 Pinus tabuliformis
TTCTATTTTTCTAGGTGTAGTCACAGACTTACGGAACATGTGTTTATCCATTGATTGAAATTCCATATAAAAAGGTTGATTTAATAAATTTTATTTTTTATCTTCAATTAAGTTTAACTTTTAGCATTCACCATGAATGTCACATAAATATCCTAAAATTCAAACTAGAATGAGGAAATGAAATCCTTCTCATTCAATGAAAATCTATTTAAAGAAGGGAAGAGACAAAGAGTATGTAGAAATCAATATGAAAAATGCAATTCCCTTTTCAATGCCACTGTTCCAATTTCAATGCCCACACAAAACTCTAAGTGAAAATGTAAATATTTTTCTTTTCAAGTCACTTAATTTTAAAAAATGAAGAAAACTAAGATGCAAGGTCTAACCATTGATTCAAATAAGTTTTTCAGAATGAGGACTAGAAAAACAATTCATCCAATAAACAAATGATCAAACAAAATAAGTTTGTAAACAACCTAATGATAAGAACAAAGAAAAATATTCAAACAAATCCTTAACAAAAATATCAAGAAAAAAACAAACCAAATGGAGGTTTAATAGGGACCACAAGACACTCAAAGATTCAAGGAAGAATAGTTAGAATTAAGGTTGGATCAAAGAGACAGACAAAGAAAATAAAAACCCATGCATGAACAGGGTGCAATGCAGGTGCAAAGAAGGAACTAGTCCTATGAAATGCAGGAAAATAGAAGGTTGGATTGAGGTGAAACAATATGTTAGAAGACTAAAGGGCGCGTTGGTCTAGGGATGTAATGTTTTGGCACAAGGATTGCAATTAAGACTCAATGAAAGGTCTTCAAAGGTCTGTTCATGAATGGATAAGAAAGTAAGGGTATGGAAAAGAGGTAAGAAAAACACAATTTACAAAGAAAAAACCAAGAGAATACATTGTTCCTTAGTGGAGTCACCAATTTTTTATGTAGAGTCTACGAATGCAGATAAAATTATCTTCCCTAGGCTTGGTGGTATGACCTAGAAAAATAGAAAGATAAAGGCACTAATGTTTTCCTTAAAGTAAATAGATAATGGGATTAATCCTACATTGAATTCATTGTATTCTTCACTCCTTCTTTGGCTTGAATGCTACAATACTATCTCCAAATGCTATTATTGGAATGTGCACAGTCAAATAACACAAGCCAATGATACATGTAATCTATTCAACATCATGTAATTAGTTTATTAGTTAGATCAACATGGTATTGAAATATATGAATCCATAAGATCATATAGGGAAACAAAGAACTCTTTGCGTTAATATAAATGGAGTGAGTTACAACCAAAAATAGTTGTTGATCAAATAAAAGAGCTCCGCCAAGTTGACTTGTCCTTTCCTTGTCACAAAGTGCAACTCTAATCACCCTAATGCATGGGAAAATATCCCTCACTTTAGTAGCATAAGGGTATAATCACTCTCCAAAATCCAACCCCTAGCTTCTCAACAGCCACAAATATATAGAAAACTAGACTAAGTTGGGAGTTCTTATACATTTACCAATCTAGGGCTTTAGATCCACTCTTGATGGGAGGATAGGATCAAAGGATAAAGGATGGAAATTTGAAGATAGGATAGGATAGGATTCAAGAATTTTATCTAAGGTAAATCATTACAACATATCCTAAAATCTTCTAGAAGAAGAGGCTTTAGGATTCTCTCCTTTTCTCCCAAATTTCTAGAACCAGCATAGGTGCATAGTGGAGTAACATGTAGGTGATCAATGTAGTCAACACTGGAGCAACCTGGTTGTTAATGTTATTTAGTAGGAGGTCATTGAGTTCTTGTCCCTACAATGATTGAAACAAGGTGTTTTTAGGCAAAAACTGAGGGATAAGAATTAGTCATCCTTAGGGATTTGTTATATGATGATGAGAAATAGGTCAAAGTATGTTGATTCATCTAGTTGAAGGCCTATTGACCAGATGTGACAAAATGTCCTATAACACTCATCTCAATTACTTTCGAAGGAAATAGTTGTCCTATACCCTTAGCTAGAAAAATTTCTCCCTTTACCAAGAAGTGTTGATCTTGGGAACTTGGCATACAAACAACAAGTAGCCTTACTTGACCATTCATGCTTTGAATATCGAAAATTTTCAATAGGCCACAATCCTTAAGAGCTTGTAACATAAGGGGATGAGATAAGGCTCTTATATAATTTTCTTGGTGTTCTCTCTCCCCACACCCAATAATATTTCCTTGTCACCTACAACAATCAACAACCAAATATCAAGTTCATCTTGAGGAAAAACACCCATTTGCAAAAAGCATTGTATCTTATGTATATATATGGTTTATCTTGATATTCACTTCCATAATTCATACCATAAGGTGCATGCCACTCCTAGTTTGTCTTACTCAAGGAAACCATCCTTATTATGGTAAACCCCGTAGACTCTATCGAGGAATGATGACACACCAACCTCCTAATCAAGGTCTCCTGAGGGTGAAAAATCCACTAAAATGAAAAAAAAAATTGAAATGATGAAGTGGGTTTGAGGACTTACCTAGTGAAAGTAGAACAATAAATTATTGCTTGTAGATGTCATAATCATAACCACAAGTTTTGGGAAAAATTGGGGCTTTCTCCACTACTTTCACTCTCAACCATTAAATGTGAAAATGAGCTCCAACATAACTTACTTTCCCTATATCAATCACATAGGATTTCACACATATCGGAATTTCTTCCCTATATAGGCCATTTATCTTCACCAAACATGTGTATTCATGATCGTGATCCTATTTTTCATGATATTTTTCACTAATTGATATTTTTTTCACAGTACTATGGAACACCTTGATTGTCATGCTTTTGGATTATTGAGGTTATGTTACCACAATAAGCCCTAGGTTCCTTTTTCTTCAACCTGACATATAGCGGTATGTCTTTCAATTCCATTTTTATTGCATCATTAACAATCATTGTCATCTTCATTGCACCTTGGGTCTGATCCTGTTCAGTTGCAGCATTAACCATTATGTATTTTAATATTATAGCTTATGTAGTAGAGATTTTATTCACATGAATACTCTATTTTATCACCTCTCTAGCATGTTGATGTCCATGATGCATTTTTTTTATTACTGTGGAATCCCTCATTTTTATCTTCCATGAATTTCAATATAAGCCTCATGTCCTCCTCTTTCATATCTTGGTGATAACTAAGAAGTATTCCATCACCACCTTCTACCTTCTGATGAATTTTATGCATGTCAATTTGTTACAGTCTCATTTTCATCATTGTTACCACAGTTACATTAGCCTTCTAGCTAGCCTTCACATGATGTGTTTATCATTCCTAGAGGTACATCTACACTTAGTGGTTCTCCTTGGTAGCCTTAATTCTTATCTCTACATAGGGTGATTATATCAACTTGGAAGAATTTTATAACCTTTATGCCACTTGTTTATCAAGGATGAGATTTTTTTGAATCCTTATAATTTTCATTAAACAGTAAAGGGTACTGATCATCCTTTTACCTCTTTTTTTGGGCTTGTTAAAACCTCATGGAAAAGACAACCAATATCTAGAAATTTGTTACCTATTTTTTCATCTCATTAAACCATGAAGAAGAAACCTTATCAAGTATATTTTTCTCTCTTTTTTGGGCTCATTAAAATTAAAATTAAAATAAAAAATTATCGATTTTACTTGTATTCTATTTCATGTTTGCTAAACTATGAATAAGATACCAACAAACAAATATAGAAAAAAGGGGGAAATCACCATGTTTATTTTATTAGTCAAATTGGTAGTGTAAAGTGCATCGCACTTGAACATTGCACGTGTTTGCATTATTACCTTACAACTAGATTTTACCATACCTACGATGTGTACCATAAATATGAGTCATTTCACTCATCTATCTAGTTAGTCTTCTATTCGTTATGGATTGCATTTCACCACCTCTTGTGTTTTCTTACAATATCACATGGTTCTCAATAATCAATTCTTCCAAGCCACTTTTGTGTCATTTCATTACATGTTAAATGGATGCTTGGACCTGAATTATCCATTTATATTCCCTGTTGACATTTTCTTTCAGTAATCTCTATCTCAGTTGTACCTCATGAATTCATTCATTTAATGATATACCTCAATGACTAATAATCATACAGTTACTACCATGGTCATCATTAGCTCATTCATTCACAAGTTGTAGATTTGTACCATTAGGGTTGAGAAGAATACCTTGGGATAGGGACATCTCACTCTTATATCCCACCCTTCCTAAGATGCATTGGAGTTATGCTTAATTTTTATGTTCTTTTAGGACTATTTTGGGGGAAATCTCTTCTCTATGTGCATAGCTATACTAATGTATCATGTGACAGAGGTGTACATTATATTTACTGTTAGCTATGATCTTATAGTTCGTTGCATGGATCCATCATGTACATATTGTGGCCATGTACTAGAATTTCATGTCATGCATCTACAATGTATGGTTTGTGGACATTTTTAGTTTCTCTATATTTCACGCATGCATATGTATGATTTAGTGATGATAATCTTGTTATTTTAAACTTGGTTATTAGTGTCACTCTCATCCAATCCGTTACCATTGACTCCTTCCTTGCATTTAGATACATGTTTTTGTAATATATTTTAGCCATAAGTTACTCTTATGAACTCATGCATTAGGGTGCATATTTTATATCCCATTTTCCAACATTATGTTAGACAGAGAAAACTTAGTTCAACATTCCAATTTGTTGGGTTGAATGCAGCATTCTCCCTTTTTGATCGTGCACCTTTATCAGCCCATCACTCCCATGAGCCTGTCATCCTAACAAACATCACTCCATTATAGTTGGGAAGCCTCACACTTGGGTACCATTTTGTGTTGGCCATACATATATCAATTCTACCTCATGACTTCATCCATTTATGTCATCTCTCATCTATTGTATTGTAGCTCATTTTTCACTATGTTTTTAATTGTGAAAAGGAAAAAATTATATGTAAAAAAAATAAATACTTAATATAGTGTTAGGATTTAAAAAAATTAATGGTGGATTAACATTGAGATTAAACATGATGCATCATTATGATAAATTATGTTGGTGGGATGTTGGAGGAGTTAAGTGAACTGAAAGGTTAAATGTCGGGCTTGTTCGTCGGGTGGAATTGTTCGAAATGTTGCGTCCTCCAGATGGCAGAAACCTGACATCAAAAAGGATTCAAAGTTTATACATATGAGTTCCTCCATAAAGGTCTCAACGTTGGTTGGTTGACCAACAATCAATGACTGAGATCAATTTCATAATCACCACTAGAAGGCCTTTCCTGTTACAGTGGGTGCTCCTGTAATTCTATGGCAAGTGAGCTTGCTTCTATAGGAACAGTTGACATTCACCACCACATCACCCTACGATGTCACCTTGTCATGTACCCATATCACTTCTGCTATATCATGTCATCCCATACACATCGCTTCAGCATTAAATCCCATTTTTCCCTCGTATTTTTCCCATTTTTTCCATAAAGTCCATTTTCATTCTCATAATTCACATTGTGAGATTCATTTTCCAGTGGCACATTTACAGTTGTTGTCCTACTTGAATTGACATTTCCAACGCTAGTTACCATTATCCAGGTATTTATACATGACATTTGACCATGGCCAAGAACACCACATCAAAATATGAGAATGACTACCAAACTTCTTGCAATGTAATTAAAGAGTTGAAGGAAAAAGTAAAGGGGAATATGTCCCTCATACAAGCCAAGGAAATTCTCTGGAAGGATATTATTCACATGGTGAGAATATTGGGAATTTATTGATTGTAGCATAGGATAATATTATTATCACTGACTTGGAGGGAATCATTGCTAATAACAAATAGAAAATGCAACGACACGCACAACTAGCTAAGAAGACAATTGATTTTCTTAATTCCATGTCATCATAGGAATTGTGACAAATGAAAATTGAAGAAAGAATTGAGTTAGTGCTGGAAATTAATAAAATGGTGTTGAATAATTTATATAGGAAAAAAATTGAGACAAAGGTAGGGTCAATTAAAGAAGTTCTCCTAAAATTCAACGCCAACTTTGATCAAGTAACAAGGGCAAGATTTCCCTGATGCTAGGATCAACAAGGAAATATGATTCCCTGGGAAACTTATGAAACATTTTTGGTAGAGGCTAAGAGTAATATTGGCACCTCCCATGAAAACCCAAAAGTTTTGAAATGAAAAACAATTTTTAATTATCTTCATAGATATTTTTAGCTATTATGGTTGATTACGGTTGTTTTTAGTGAGAATCCAACTTAGATTTGAATTACTAATTTTAGAATGGCATATAATATTTGTAAATATCAAACCTCATATTTGATAGTGTAGAAGAGGTCCAAAGATTGGATATATCCTACAACAACAATAATAGAAGCTGCAACCTCTATAAATAACCTTGCACAACAATCACAAGTTACTTAATAAGAAAGGGCCACCTGTTATTTTCATGACGTTTTCAAAAATGTACTTGTAATAATAACATAATTTTATCATTAATTTATCATAGATAAATTCCTTTGAAGGACTGAATAGACCAAAGTAGTTGAAGTACTTAGTATATTTTTGACAATTAACAGTTTTTATAACTGTAACAATTGTAATGATCATACACAATAAATGTTGGATAACCATGGAGGGTTCTGAATTTTGATTTCAAAAGGAAAAAGATTTTTCTATGTATTGTTTTTCATGTTCTTGGAGATTTAAATAAATCATTTTCAAGGTGAATCCAAATATATATTTGATGTGATACATGTTCTTATTTCTTTGTGAATCATTTGATGTTTCTCTTCTATGGAAAAGAGTAATGAAGTTGTTGGCTTTTAATGATACAGTTTTACTAAATTCAAAATTTCTATAAATTGAAGTTTTAAGTAACCTTAATATACGCTCCTCTTTTCTATATTTTCATTCCTATGTCTTTCATATTTCTACTATAGTTTGAAGCATGAGATTTGTAATAAGTAGCCTTTTGTTCAAGACTTTCAACCATATCTTTCATCACTTTACTATAACTTATAATCAAATTCATTATCTATGAGGCCACTTTGAAAGGAATTATTATTCCAAGAAGATTTCATAATTATTACCTGTAAAAATACTTCTGAATTTTGACAATGGGACAACAAATAAAGCTTGTTATATTTCTAAATATATGTCTTAGGCACTCACCCCTACTCAGCCAATGATTGACTATACAGTTTAAACATATTCCATGTCAATTTTGTTGGCATTATTATACAGACATTGTCCTTGATGGCAACTTACTAAGATGACAGATCACAACTCAGGTTCACAGAATGAAGAAAAAGAGATATACGAAGGTTACCCTTGATAAATCTGCGTATACATGCGGGTTAGCCGACCAAAAGGTGCGTATACGTATACACTCACTCTCATGCAAGGAAAGGCACATACATCTGGTTTTGGTCCATGGTATTTGGACCATGGTATTGTGATCCATAGTATTGGTCCAAGGTATCTTGTCCAATGTGTTGATCCTAGGTATTTGGTCCAAGGTATTGGTTCTAAGTGGTTTTGGACCATGGTATTGAGTAAAGGCCTAAGACTATAAAAGGAGGAGAAGATCATTAGGCAAAGGAATGAAGTAAGTCTTGAATATCCGATGAAGTATGAGATCTAGTATGCAGGTTATGGGTTTATGATGCCTTGCTCTGAGCTAAGGAAGAATCTCAGAGGTTGATGGAGAACGAGATCTAAGGATAGATCGGGATCTAATGGCTTGGAATGAATCATCTCTATATGGTTTGATAATGCTTATTCTAGATCTATATACTAATGCATGTAACATTCTGTAAATGTTATGATCTGGGTATAACTCAAGTTTGGAATAGCTGCAAATCATGAATGAATATTTACAGATGTATACAGTGGTTGACTATGATAAAAGAGCATACATATGCAGGTTAGATATATCTAAGTAGCGTATACCATACGAGCTATGATGTTTTAAGTTGTAGGTGTTTCTGGTTGTTGATGAGTTCTGATGATTGTTTACTGGTGTCAGTATTCTGCATATTCAGTTTCGTTGATAGTGTGTTGATGGATGAGATCTAATAATGGATCAGGATCATAATGACTTATCTTTATATGATCTAATGGACTAGATCTAGTTGCTAAAACACATATTATCATTGTATATGTAATGATCTGGGTATGTCTGAAGTGAGGAAGTTCAGCGAAGTTATAAGTAAGTAATTAATGACATGTACGCTGGTTCGCTTTGGTCAAGTTCTGTATACATGCCCATTTGGATCTTCCAAGTAGTGTATGCACGCTGATGCATGAGTTTTGATGATACAGTTAGATCTGAACATTGTTGTAGAGTTCTGTGTTCTGCTCTGTGTTCTGGTGACTGCAATTTGTTGATAGGGTTTCAGTGATTTAGTATTAGGTGATTCAGAGATTGATTATGCTAGTGTTGATTAATTGTGTGCTTCAATGATATTGATGGGTCCAGTATGAAAATTAGATGAAACGTGGCCTTCAGATTATGGTGTTGTGCTTCAGGAGTATCGAGTCTGAAAATTTATGAAACGTGGTACCTAGAGGAAGAAAGAGAAGGTTGTAGCCTTATGTAGGTTGTCACCTACATACTAGTACATCAGCTAGTACAAGAGCTAAGGGGGTTGTAGCTCCCTTCAAGTAGTAGTTGGAAAATGAGTGAAGCTTGGAGCATTAAGTAGGTCGGCGCCTACGTACTAGTAAAAGGATCAGATAGTACAAGAGCTAAGGGGGTTGTAGCTCCCTTCCAGGAGAAGCTGGAGAACAAGAGGAGGTTGTAACCTTCTGTAGGTAGAAGCCTACGTACTGGTATAAGGCTGCACCAGTACAGAAATGTTGTAAAAATAAGTTTCTTATTAAAATAAGATAGAGATTAATTGCAGCAGGTGGTTTTCACCCACGTTGGGTTTCCATCTTACATCATGGTGTTCATCTGTGCTTCTTATGTGTGATGATATGTTCTATTTTACTGTACTTGTTTACTATTAATATGGTTAATAAGGTTCTGATGCACTAACTAAAGTTCAACATTTAATGGATTAACGAAATCATAAGTTTACTGCATATACGCTAGTAGAATTAGACACAGTTGCGTGTACACGTAGGGTCCCTTAACTGAAGTAGCAAATATGAATTTGAGTATGAAATGAAAAAGTTTTTGATTTGATAATACTAATTCCCCCCCCCCCCTTAGTATTATTTCCAACAATTGGTATCAGAGCAAGTCCTTTGGTAGTAGCTTGATTGCTTGAAGGAGATCCGTAGTACAATGGGAAAGAAGCTAAAGAAGAAAGTGGCTAAGAAGAAGAAGACATCTGAGAAGAACTATGACAGTGGGAGAATTGATTGGGGAATATGTTGAAGAAGCACTTTAGATTTAGAATCACTTCTGGATGTGGATGAACAAGCAAAAGAATTATCAGGTATGAATTTGTTATCCTCTGGTGATACATTTCTCCATCCATTTGAAGATGATGAAAGTGATAGCGAAACAAGTGAATTTTCTCTTATGGGTGAGAAAGAAAGATATCAAATAGAGGTATAATTTAAAAGGCTTATAGACAAAATTAGATATCAACAAGATCTATTGCACGAAAGGGAATGTGTCTCCAAAGAAGAAGTTGCCAATCTAAAAGCTCAACTAGAGGAAGGAAACAAGGTAAGGAAGCTATTCAAGGAAAAGGAAGATCAATGTCAAATGTTGCAGGATAAAGTAACATCATTAAGAAATGAAGTAAATGAAAGGAGCACAACAATCAAGAAACTCAGAGAAAGATCCAGTTACTATGAAAGGCTTGAAGCTATGATCCTCTCACTAAAAGAAGATCTTGAAGAATCAAATAAGTAGAATAAAGAACTACTCCAAGCTCTTGAAAAACAAGAAAACAAAGTTCTTGAATTAAGGCATCAGTTGGAAGAAGGAATAAAAGTTGAAGAAAACATGGAGAAGCAGTATCATGAAAATGAGGAGCAACATTAGGTTGAGGTAAATATTCTAAAAGATAACTTAGAAGAAAAGGATAATCTGTTACGATTTCAAGATAGTACTAAGATCTTCGATGATATTCTTAGTAGTGAAAGGTTTCCTGCTATCAAAACTGGTCTTGGTTTTAATGAATCTATTGAAGGTGAATCTAGTTCACAAAATAAGACAAGGAACTCTAATGCACAAACTTAAATACTCAACAAGGAGATGAGAGGTCAATCGCATCAATAACCAAGGAAAGAAATTCTTCAAAGAAAATATTTTACTCCTCTGATGAATAATGTTGGATGTTATGTATGTCATAATCTTGGACATGTTGCAGCCAAATGTAGAAGTAGAATGGTTCAAGACCATCACGCAAAAATATCATCACGTTCCAGGTACTTTAAAGGATATTGGTTTTCTTGAAATATGTTTAGTCACAAAGCTATTGATTGCTACAGAAGGAATATGAAAAATGTAAGATGTTATGCATGTAACAAGCTGGAACATATAGCAAGGGAATGCAGGAACAAAGTACGGGCACCATAACAAAAGAAGAAAACATTATCACACTTGAAGATATGGAAGAAGAAGGAAGCACAGTTTGAAAAATGTAGCACGACACAATGTACAGACATAATAGACTCAAAGGAAGCTAACAGTGAAAACCATCAGTGTTCTCAATCTCATACACAAGTTTTATAAAGAGAAGTCACGTATATACGTGAGTTAGACTCTACACAGTCGCGTATATGTCAGTTTGAGAAAAGCAATGGGATAGGCTCAGGAAAAGGGTCTGATATGATTCAGTTCATTATTTTCTCTATTTGATAATGGTTATAATCTGTTGATGATGTGTGGAAATCTCTTGATACTTGTAAGATGTTTAGAAGTGTTTTGATCCTAACTTGATGATGATGATGCCTTGATACTTCTTATATGCATGATCATATCTGACAGTAAACAAGATGGCACAGGTTCAGGGGGAGCATATGCTTTTAATAATGCATTGTTGGCATTATGATTAGTATTCCTTGGTGATGATGCTTATATGGCTAGATGATACATCTTGCTATGATATGGTTATGAGTTGTCCATGAAAAAATCTCATATGATTCTTGGGGTTACGTAGTTGGTGTTCAAATCTGATTTGTGGTTGATTCTCCGATGATGCATATATGGTGCTTACATGGTGATCTTCATAAGGATAAGGAGAAGTACAAAGCTTGAATACACAATTTCATTACTTGATGATGAGTCACTCATATGCTACTATCAAAATATAATACAGTTATGATGTAGGATTCCTATAGTTCTTGGCACTCAAATGGATGAGGATTGTTGCTGTTGATGATATCAAGAAGTCTTGACAAAAGATCTTGAGCTCAAGATACATAGTGCTATATACAGTAAGCTGGATACATGGATGATTACTCAAAGTTGCAGTATTGGAGACATGATGATGATGAGTTATTACCTATATGATGATAGGTTGACATTACATAGGTTGATTAATGCAGATGTTCGAAAGTGATGATACTTGGATGACATATAAGATCATGCAGATCTCGATGTTGATGAGATGGCTATGGTGTTTTCACATATGATATAATGTGAATGATTCTATATGTCATATGCAAAATTTTGTTCAAAAGGATGAGTTGATATCTATATGCAGACATACCTTGTTATAGGTTGATGACTTATACACTAATGGGCATATACAGGTTGCTAGTCTAGACGTTGTTGACAGATGCTTATGGAGTAGATCATACATTGTGTATGATAGTTGCTAATAACTATCATGGTCTTATTTAGATGTTTGGTCTCTATTATAAATGTCATATAAAGGTCATATCAAGACTCATGATGTAATAGTTTGTCTCTATCTATTGTAGTCATTTGATGAATCCCTTTTGGTCATACGATGTAATTTGTACCCCCACTATGCATGGGAAGAATGATGTAATATTTCAGTCATGTATAAACAATTGGTATCTCATGTATCGCCACTTGGTTGAGTGGATGAGTCAATATTGGTATATCTCCACTTGGTTGGGAGATGGATGTATGTATGAGTATTTGGTGATAGGAAGGTCATTTATCATAGAGTCATGTTCTTCTTGTAGAACATATCTTTGCAGACCTTGCTTACAGTTAGGGGGAGCATGAACAGCACACTTCAGCAGAGCAGATATTTCAGCATGTACTCAGAGGGAGCATGGACAGATTGGTACTCATTGGCATATACAAAGGGGGAGCTCATTCAGAGATTTCAGCAGGTACTCAGGGGGAGTATGGACAATGGAATGTACATCAAGGAAGAGAATGTTATGAAACTAGCTCACAAAAAGATAGAAAAGAGAGATCAACACCTTAGAACTCAGCCTCTTCGAGGGGGAAACCTCCTTTACATTACATAAATGAACAATTTTTGGATGATACAAATGAAAAGACCTCCTTTCTATATATAGGAGTCTAAGGGGTCATAACAAAATCAGAGCCGACATAACAATAATAAGGGCATAATAATAACAATAGTGGACTTCTATGGGGCACAATAGTAACAATATGGGCACTACATGGGTACATCAATATAATAAGTGGGTTGTACCAATAACAATAAGGGGTTACACTAGTAGTATAGGGGCCTAACATTCCCCTCTCCTCCAAAAAGCGTTGTCCTCAACGCTTGAGTAGTTCTTTATGCTTCTGTATAAAATTCTTGTCCTCCCATGTGGAATCTTTAGTCGGCAAGTACTTCCACTTGATGAGATACTTTGAAATTGATCGATTTCGTAGCTGTCGGGTTCTTGTTTCTGTGACTTCTCCAGGTTCCAATATGATTTTTCCTTCCTCTTCAATTTCTGGCAATATTGTTTGAATTGGGATTTTTTACAGCTTTTGAATAAGTGGCCATGCTTCTTCGTCCCTCTTCCATTCATCCCTTGATTCATTTATCCAATCTAGTTGGATAATAGAAATAGCACAAAACAATGCTTCCACATCCTCATCTTTGAAGAGTCTTCCCATTCGGTAAGGTCACCATTTTTTAAGTGCATGTAGTATTGCCAACATTTCCTTCTCATAAATAGCTTGCTTGAGATGTAGCAGTAAAAATACCCAATCACCTACATCAAAACATTTTGCACTATGATGTTCATCTACCTGTTGTTTCGTTTGATTTTTCACCGAAGTGGCGTTATCCTTTAAAATTTGGAGAACTTGTTGTTGATGCTTGATGTGATCTTTCACTACTTGAACCTTTTTCTTCTTGATATGTCCTTCTATCTCTAGAGTTTGAGGAGTGGTAATTCCTTCCAATCCTTTACAAGATATGGTCAGATTCATTTCTTGATGCTCGATGTGATCTTGCACTTCTTGAACATTTTTCTTCTTGATATGTCCTTCTATCATGATAGTTTGAGGAGTGGTAATTTCGACCAATGAATTACAAAATATGGTCCGATTCATTTCTTCTTTCTCGATGTGATATTTCACTTCTTGCACCTTTTTCTTCTTGATATGTCCTTCTATCTTGAGAGTTTGAGGAGTGGTAATTCTTGCCAATTCTTTACAAGATATGGTCTGATTCATTTCTTCTTTCTCTGGGATGGGGTCCTGGCATCTATCTTCTTCTTTTGATGTTTCTTGATCCTTTTCTTCCTCCTCTTCATATTCTATGTAAAATAATTTCTTCTCAGCACACTTATGACATTTAGTGCATTTTCTATCACAATTGTAACAAAGCCCGTTTTCTCTCTTTTCTTCCAATTGTTGTGGTGTAACCCTTGTAGGTTGTGGAAGGCAAGGAGAAACAACACTTCCATCTTTATAGTTGTGAGGGGTATGTTTCTTGCTTTCCATAATTTTGCTTTCCATTTTTCTTGCTAACCTGAATGCCTTCTCTAATGAATCAGGTTCCTAAAGGCGAACATCATGTTGGATATTATCCTTTAAAGACCCTATGAACACATCAATCCTATGCTCCTCTGGAATATCTTTTACCCTTATGTTCAATTTTTGGAACTCCTCAATGTGCTCCATTATTTAACCCTTTTGTTTGAGACTTATCAATTGGCTAAAAAGAGTGTTGCTTTTTGTATCCTCATAATGTGCTATCAATTCTTCCATAAAAATTGCCCAAGTCATAAATTGTTTACGAGAGAAAAGCCATTGATACCATACAAACTGATTTGGTTCCAAATATAAAGTTTCCATATGTACCTTTTGTGTGTTTTTCACATTATTGAGATCGAACAATTGCTCCATCTGTAATATCCATGTGGCGGGATACTTGCCATCAAACTTCCTCATATCGATTTTTGGAATATGGTGATTCTTCGATCCAACATTAGAGTCTATGGAATCATGATTAACATTTCTTTTCTTCTCATCATGAGTTTTCTTTAGTACCCTTTCACCATTAGTGACCATTTCTTGTAGCAACTTATTCATATTTATCTTCAATTCTTCCATCTTATCATACATGCCATCAATTTTAGCATCCATGCCATTCACCTTAGCTTCCATGCCATCCATCTTAGCTTCTACTCCTTTCTTTAAACAATCCATATTAGCTTCTACACCTTTCTTTAAACCATCCATCTTAGCTTCTACATCTTTCCTTTAACCATCCATCTTAGATTCTGTTGCTTTTTGTGCAAGTGACACTTGTTGCACTTGTTCTTGTAATTTTGATATATCATAGAGCATTTCTTCTTCTTGTTCATGAGTCATTCTAGAGCTTTCAGGTTCCTTACTAGGTGTTTTCATTTTCTTTCCTCGAGGCATCAGTTACCGATAATAATGCTTTACTAGCCCTTTGAATTCGTTCAAAATAAATTTTCAAACCACTCTTAAGCAAAAATTTAAAAGAATCTACACACCTTCTTTTTCACTTTGTAGGATCTCGATATTGCCTCTGATGTATCTCTGTACTTTCTGATCATCCAGTTCTAAAATTGCAACCTATGGTAGCCCTCTGTGTACTCTTTCCAATGCCACCAGTCTGATCCAATTTGGATTCTCCAAGGAAGTGTTATGCGAAATCTACCACAGTGACCTGATTATAGACTAGTTTAGTAGAGCGAACTTGTACGACGTGCCACGAGTCACTGTTCCTTCCTTTGGCTCTGAAAAATATATACAAGAAACTACAGTTCGTACTTTTTCTGCACCTTCTTACAAAATTTCAATCCAATTCTCAGGGAAACGTTTATGATGATTTTTCCTAGGTCACATGTTTGGAATGTAATTCAGGAGTCTGCAAAAAGACCAACTTCCTCAGATCATATCTCTAAAAATATAGCACAAAAAGCTCTGAAATTCGGACCCAACATTCAGTGCGATGTCGTTTCAAATGGGTTATTTTTTTAGCTTCTGAAACATCGTAGAAAAAAGGTTATAGAGAAAATGCCACAATGACCTGTTTGGAGCGGAAAAACCCTAGAATCCAAAGCTCTGATACCAAATGTTATGAAACCAGCTCAAGAAAAGATAGAAAAGATAGATCAACGCCTTAGAATTCAGCCTATTCGAGGGGGATACCTCCTTTACATTACATAAATGAACAATTCTTGGATTTATTTGTTCTCCATCTAGGCTTTGTTCCTGGAAGAACTTACCCGTTGAAGATTCCACATGGAAGGACAAGAATTTTATACAGAAGCATCAAGAACTACTCAAGCGTTGAGGACAACACTTTTTGAAGGAGAGGGGCATGTTAGGCCCCTATACTACTAGTGTAACCCCTTATTGTTATTAGTACAACCCACTTATTATATTGATGTACCCATGTAGTGCCCATATTGTTACTATTGTGCCCCATAGAAGCCCACTATTGTTATTTTGTGCCCTTACATTATTATTGTTATGTCGGCTTTGATTATGTTATGACCCCTTAGACTCCTATATATAGAAAGGAGGTCTTTTCATTTGTATCATTGAATAATTTCTCATTTATGTAATGTAAAGGAGGTTTCCCCCTCGAAGAGGCTGAATTCTAGGGCGTGGATTTCTCTTTTCTATATTTTGTCAGCTGGTTTCATAACAGAGAATATCTTGGTCTTCCCTTTGCCCTTGATGTGAAAGGGGGAGAGTGACTTGGTATGGTTATTTCCATCAAATCCAAAGGGGGGGATTGTTGGCATTGTGATGCATGTGTTGTACTTGATGGCAACACACTTGTAGCAGAACAACTCACTAATATATAACTAGATGAATCTATAGAAGAGATATCAGATATGACAGAATACATGGGATGTAGGGCAGCTCAAAGGAATTAGCTTAGATGTAATGAACAATGACAACTCATTAAGATGACAGTTCTAAATATGGCAAGATAACTTTGCCATCAAGTCCAAACGGGGAGATTGTTGGCATTATGATACAGGTGTTGTCCTTGATGACAACTTACCAAGATGACAGATCACAGCTCAGGCTCACAGAATGAAGAAAAAGAGATATACACAGATTACCCTTGATAAATCCATGTATACACATGGGTTAGCTGACCAAAAGGTTCGTATACATATACATGCACTACCATGCAAGGAAAGGCGCATACATCTGGTTTTGGTCTGTGGTATTTGGACCATGGCATTGATCCATAGTATTTGTCCAAGGTATTAGTTCTAAGTGGCTTTGGACCATGGTATTGAGTAAAGGCCTAAGACTGTAAAAGGAGGAGAAGATCATTAGGCAAAGGCACGAAGTAATTCTTGAATATCTGATGAAGTATGAGATCCAGTATGCAGGTTATGGGTTCATGATGCCTTGCTCTGAGCTAAGGAGGAATCTCAGAGGTTGATGGAGAATAAGATCTAAGGATAGATCAAGATCTAATGGCTTGGAATGAATCATCTCTATACGGTTTGATCATGTTTATTCTAGATCTGTATACTGATGCATGTAATGTTCTGTAAATATTATGATCTGGGTATAACTCATGTTTGGAATAGCTGCAAATCATGAATGAATATTTACAAATGTATACTCTAGTTGACTATGATAAAAGAGCATACATACGTAGGTTAGATACATCTAAGTAGCATATACCATATGAGCTATGATGTTTGAAGTTACAGGTGTTTCTGGTTGTTGATGAGTCTTGATGACTGTTTACGGGTGTCAGTATTCTGCATATTTTGTTTGGTTGATTGTGTGTTGATGGATGAGATCTAATAATGGATCAGGATCATAATGACTTATCTTTATGTGATCTAATGGACTAGATCTGGTTGCTAACACACATATTATCCTTGTATATGTAATGATCTGGGTATGTCTGAAGTCAGGAAGTGCAACAAAGTTATAAGTAAGTAATTAATGACATGTACACTAGTTTGCTTTGGTGAAGTTGTGTATACACGCTGGGTCGGATCTTAGAAGTAGTGTATGCACTATGATGCATGATTTTTGATGATACAATTACATCTCAACATTGTTGCAAAGTTCTATGTTTTGCTCTGTGTTCTGGTGAGTGCAGTTTGTTGACAGGGTTTTAGTGATTCAGTATTGGGTGATTCTGAGATTGATGATGCTAGTGTTGATTGATTGTGTGCTTTAATGATATTGATGGGTCCATTATGAAAATTGGATGAATTGTGGCCTTCAGATTATGGTGTTGTGCTTCAAGTGTATCCAGTCTAAAAATTTATGAAACGTGGTACCTGGAGGAAGAAGGAGAAGGTTGTAGCCTTCTGTAGGTCAGCACCTACGTACTAGTACATCAGCTAGTACAAGAGCTAAGGGGGTTGTTGCTCCCTTCAAGTAGTAGCTGGAAAACGAGTGAAGGTTGGAGCATTCAGTAGGTTAGCGCCTATGTACTAGTAAAAGGACCAGCTTGTACAAGAGCTAATGGGGTTGTAGCTCCCTTCCAGGAGAAGCTGGAGAATGAGAGGAGATTGTAACCTTCTGCAGGTAGAAACCTGCATACTGGTATAAGTCTTCACAAGTACAGAAATATTGTAAAAATAAGTTTCTTATTAAAAGGAGATAGAGACGAATTGCAACAGGTGGTTTTCACCCACATTGGGTTTCCATATTACATCATGGTGTTCATGTGTGCTTCTTCTGTGTGATGATCTGTTATTTTTTACTGCACCTGTTTACTATTTAAATGGTTAATAAAGTTCTGATGCAATAACTAAAGTTCAACATTTAATGGATTAATTGAATTGTAAGTTTACTGGATATACGCTAGTAGCATTAGACACAGTTGTGTGTACATGCAGGTTCCCTTAATTGAAGTAGTGTATATGAATCTGAGTATGAAATGAAAAATTGTTTGATTTGATAATACCAATTCAAACCCCCTCCCCCCTCAGTATTATTTCCAATAGATTTATGAGGAATACATTAAGTACCTCCTTCGATAAATATTTTCTAATGAACTTCAACTGATTATCCAAGAGTTTCATCTAGGAACTAAGAATACCTTAGAGCTTGTAGACCTCAGTGGCAAGCTTCTTCATAGTCAAAAGTGAGTTTACCTCATTAGTTCCTAATTTAATGAATCCATGAGTGTTTGACATCAACACATTTTATCACACTTTCTCGGTTGTGCTAGGTACCTTTTGCTCCATTTTCATCATTAGTGGATTCACTCACATCTATTAATGGTATACCTCACTAACTGATAATCAGGTAATTTCTACCATGCTCTACATATTCTCATTCATTCAATGTCATATGTTCATACAATTGGGGTTGATTAGAAGATATTTTGATATGGACATCTCACTCTTATATGCCACCCTTTCCAAGTTTTTTTGGATTTATTTATTATTTTTATGTAATTTGAGGACTACTTTGGGGAACATATCTTCTATGTGTCCATAGTCCTATTGATGTATATTGTGACATAAAACCACATTGTATTTGTTGGAGGCTATGATATTTTAGTTTGTTCAATGGATGCATAGTGTATGTGTAATGACCATATACTAGCATTTAATACTATGGATCTGCAGTCTATGGTTGGTGGCCATGTTTAGTTTCTCCTTGCGCTAAGAATGGGTATGATAATCTTTGGGACGATCATATTATGATAAAGACTTGGTTGTCAATGTTTCTTTAATCATGTCCTTTCATATTGACTCCTTCCATCGCATTTTGATAAATGCTTTTGTAATACATTTTGTCCATAAGTTCCTCTTCTTGCCTCATGCATTGGGGGGCCTATTTTATAGTTCATTTTGTCCATGTTATGTTAGATGGAGAAACCCTTGCTTGATCTTCCAAATTTTTCTCTTTAATCCATCCTTTTACCTTCTTGACTATGAAATTTTATTAACCCATAGCTCCCATATTCTTATCATGCTAACACCCATAACCTCATTGCAGTTGGTTAGAATGACACCTAGGTACTCTTATTTCCTTTGGCCTAGGAGTAATGGAGGTATGATTTCTAGAATAGGTTACTCTTGAGGAGATAAGTTTGAACAAATTATCCCTAAATTTCCTGATGGTCAATTATTGAATAGGTTTCCTAACTTCTCATGGCCTTAGGTGTAGAGATACATCCTCCTAACCTTAAAATATATATATAGAGATACTTTGGTGAGAGGAAGAGAAATATAGAGAAAATAGCTTAGTAATGCTGGTGGATTTCTACCAGAACTTGTGTTACATGTTAGGTGAGCCCAATACTATAATAATTTTAAGGAAGGATCATGTGAAGAATCAAGGAGGTGTCCATTGTTTCACCAAGGTATAATGTACCTTTGTACTTTTTATTAATGAAAATATTTTTGGATTCTCTCTTGCATGTTTCATGTTATTTTACATATGTATGTGATCAATTGATCATTTCTAGTGCATGCTAACCTACCTTATATGGAGGAAAAACATTGTCTTATTTGGTGGTTGATGTGTGATTGAGATTTGATTAGGAGGCTTGTAGCGGGATCTTCAAAACTAAGCAAGGTCTCCAAATATTTCCATGGGGTCTACAAACTTCATCGATTATGAAGGGTTTCAATTATGTTTCTCTTGTATTCCCTGATAAGACTAATTACATGTATTGACATTAGGTATTGAGAGTTAATTTTCATTTTTTCACACATCATCTAGTAGATTTGGAGGTGATGTCCATGAAGAAAGACCCCCTTACCTTCCAAGAGTATTTAGAGTTAATACTACTAATGATATCTCAAATGTGTTTCATCTAGGAAAGAGTTTTAGATAGTGAAGTGATAGAGTCACTTAGAAATTATAGATTCACCTACCTTGCTATTTCTCAACGTAGGTTGAAGTGTATGGGCTTGGATATAGATTGGGCCCACCTCCTCCAATGAGTTTAAGAAGAATTTCACCAGGGGGTCCAAATGGGATCCTGAGCCCCAAACTTCACATGACACCTTAGTAAAGTTAAAGTATCCTTGAATGATGAGTCTTTTAGAGTGCACATAGGGATTTTCAGAGGTTTTTCCCTATAAAAACTTCTTATCAGAACAAGGCCCATATAGATTTAAAGTTGGAATGGTCATGTATAGGTCCTTAGAATAAAAGGTCCAAAGCTAATCTAGACTTCATTAACCAAGTTGATGTGAGATTTAAGTAATTTATTTTCCATTTTGAGCCTAAATCTCCTTATCTACAAATGGAATTAGGGAACATAAAGTGATAATGATAAAATGAATCCTTTAAAATTCTAATGTATTTCTCACCAACCATCATTATTTCATGTAGAAAAGGAACTTATGGGGAATATGTCACAACTAGATGCTTTATAGATTTTTTTTTTTTTCTAGGTGGGCTAGACCTTCACAATTTAAATACAAAATTTTCATAGAGATATCTTGAAGGGGGCAAATTGTCCAAGCACCCCATATATATAATTTTACATACCCATGAAAATATTTTCATTTCCTTGAAGTTGGAAAATAGAAAGATATGATTTTTAGCTATGGTATGTGGCCTTTATATTTGGGTCTCGGAATGAGCCTAGCCTTGACCCTAATGTGGAGACTAGAAATAAATCATTTTAAGCATTTTCCTTTGAGGATAGGGAGGATTTATATCTTGAATGAAGGTTGTAGGTATAAATGATTGGAATAGAGGAGAAAAATCATCCCATAACAATATTAAGAGAGAGTAGGAGAAGGGAAAGGGGACAAGCATCAGTCTCAAAGAGGATAGTAGGGTAAAAAGAAAAATAGGAGAGGGGAGAGGGATAGAGATATCGACTATCTACTTCAAAGAATCACCAAGTGGAATAGGGTTTAATGTGTAAACATAAGAACTATGAATAAATAAGGATTTAGAAAGTAAATAAAGAGAGGGAACCATAGGTTTCTTACCTATAAAATGAGGCCTCTCCAATAAAAATTAGAAGTAAATGTGATCTCCATAAGAGCACATTTTTTCAAATGAATAGAAACCAATCTATGAACAATAGTAATTATAGTCAAAATAATCAAAATAATTCTAAAAACAAATAGACCTGTAGTGGTTTCTAGAGGAATAATAGTGCTTGGAGAAACCATAGGATAATACTTCATTGGGAAGGTAGGTAGGTTATTTTCTCTAAAGATTTGAGAATTCATCTCTATTGCTTCCATGCTAATGGACAATCTAGTCCCAAATGTCTATAAGTGTGGCAACACACACACTTAATGGGATGCTTTCATAATCAAAAAATTTCTTATGAGTGATATTACTTGTTGAGATGGTTATGTAATCTAATAGGTGGTATGAAAATGGTAAAAGGTACTCAAAATCATGTTCGACAAATGCTAAAAATATGTCAATTTGGGTGGTTGTTAGGTGGTCCCCAATGCAAACTTCCTTTTATTTGCAATTAATTGTCTACATAAATTGTATTTTTTAGTAACTCATGCGTTTAGTATACACAATAGGTGTTACATGTGTAACAACAATATCGGTGCCTTCTTTCTCATAAATAACTCTTCGTCATTGTAGTGTGCATAAAATTACAATTTGCATCGAATAATGAACACCTGTAATTATTGATGAACATTGAAATATTTCCAGGAGTATGGATGAGCATTGATCTCTAACATGTTATTCATGTGAATGTTTTGAAAAGCATAACCATTCTTGTGAATAATATTCATGGAAATTCTATGTTTTCACTTAACAATATTTAGGTAATTAGCTCAACTATATTGTAAATAAAAAATGCCACTAGTATTATTGAATGTGTGAAAGGAACAAACACATATAAAAGGGAAAATAACAAAATGTTTATAATATCCATTATAGAATTGGAAATGATGTAATTATTCTATAGAATATAGACCGTCATGTGATTTTGACACCCACACTACCCATTCTCCCTAAGAGACAAAATCTCCACGCCTTCATTCGACATGAAAGTAGTTGGTGAAGGGGTGCAAAAATGCACACCTTATGATCCAGACTCCTCAACAGTGAAGGTGCAAATTTTTGCACAACATTTTTTTAGTTCAATGTGTCCACTTCTATATTGAACATAATTTTTGGGGTAAAGGTGCCATTTTTTCGTTTCACAAATCCCTTGAAGGTGGGGGTGAGCATTGATGCATGATGCAATGAAAAATTGTATACCTTCACACCTTTATCACCAATGCTTAGGGGGGTTGAATTCCCCACCGATTAATGATCCCAATAGGTTAAGTTCCATCACTACCCATATTTCGATATTTATGGTGTCTACTTTTATATTGCATTTACCTTTGTTTTTATTTTTGATCTGATAATCACCCTATGAATGACATCAGATAAATATTTATTAAATAAAGGTATTACAGACTGATATGTTGGTGTGTGTGTCTATGTTATTTAAGCAACAAATCGATCAGATTACAAATACACAGACACTTAAAATGGAAAACAACAGATAAATAAAGTAAGAAAAGACAAGAACACAAGAAATTAATAAGGAGTTCACTTATCCTCCAGGGCTACATCTCCGATCCAACTCTTAATGGTGGCCTTCTTTTATTATGTCTTGAAGCAGAGAATTACAATGAAGAAGCTCGATATGAGTCTCGTGAAACAGATTGGCTTGGCAGGGTGGTTCTTGGATTCCCCAAACCACTGGAGTAGATAGACTCTCTTCCTTACCAGCTCTTTGACCTCTCCGGTCTAACAAATCCTCTCAGGGATGGCTTGAATCTCTCAAGATCTCTAGTGCTTGAAGCTTCCTTTGGTCAGCTTGGCCCTCTGTCCTCTTCTGCTTTTTTCTTCACTGATTCTTTCTCTTCTCTGTCTTCTATCTCCTGTGTTCCTCTCTGGGTTCCCGACTCTTCTGTCCTCTTTGTTCTCCGTTCACGGCTTTTAAGCCATTCGGGCTCATGGTGATTCCCTTCCTCTTCCACTTCCGCCAATTTTCCTGCGTGCAACAACGCTTGGAGTTCCTTGTTCTTGGTGTCATCATTAGGACCTCAAGTAGTCGCCACTTGTCCTACTGCGAACTGCGCCAACCTGCGTTGTCGGTTCATTTCTTTGGTTACGTCGTGGAATGAGTCTTTTTCCATTGCGGTGGTCAATCTGGACTTCAAATTCTTTCATATCACGGCTTAATCCCCCATAAATTCCGTCTTCTCCATCGGACGCGATATCATCCATTAGATCTGGAGCCCCCAGATCCAACGTTGTTCACTCATCCCGCGCAGTTGTCTAGCTCGACTGTTAGTGCACGATGAGCAGTGGTTATATCTCTCCTCCACTTGCCATGTGTCGACCACTGAGTGGGATCACTCCATTTTTGCCAATTCTGCTTACCGTTTGAGAATGCCCCCGATCAATATCGTCAGTTTTTAGAGTGGGTCCCGCCTTTTAGCGCTTAGCCTTTTTTTCACGGTTTTCTGGCTCCCACGTGATCAGGTGCTTGGGGCTTCCCAATTTTGAAGGTTCTCACCCAGTGATGCTAATCGCGCATCAAAAACCTCCTCTATTTCCTGATCTGGGCCTTCCAAGGACTAAATTATCCTCCCGTGCAGTCTCCATGGGCCTCGATCAGCGTGCTTTGACCAAGGTCCTCGTCGTTCCATGCTGGCTAACATTGCCACTAGTTTAGAGGTGTTTTTGATCACTATTGTAAATTATTTGAAGTATGTCCTGTCCTAGTACAACCATGGCTTTATTAATTACTCTTTATGGATCCAATTCGGATCACGGTCTTCCCACTACAAAGCTTTTGGACCACCAAAAGTTGGTTTTCTTTCAAGCATCGACTAAGTGAGGGTACTGATGTCTCACTTTCCTAATCTCAATCCACTTTGCATTGCTCGGCTTTGAACCTTTGAGTCTAATCCTGAGGTACTCAACATCTCCCCTGCGCATTGTCCTCATGTTCCTATCTAAGACTGTGTCTTCCTACAATTCATTTAGATATTTAGGTAGCAGGTCACCAATAGAAGGCAATTGAATTTGCTCTTCAGGATCCTCAGTCATTCAAGGTTCAAACAATCTCAAGCAATCTACATTTATGATTGAGTAGATGTACAAGTAAGCTGGTAGATCAAGGTGAAAAGCATTTCCACCAATCTTCTCAAGTATCCTAAAAGGTCCATACCTGATAGACTTTAGCTTTTTACCTTCACCTTGCATCCTGTCCTTGTTGATATATAGCCAGACCTGGTCTCCAACTTGAAAACTATGCTCCATCTGATGCTTGTCATGCCTAGCCTTGTATTTGGCTTGGCTCTTTTCCAGCTATTCCTATATTGCCTGGTGGATCTCCTGGATCTGTTCAATGACCCTAGTTGCCTTGTGCACATCACTGTGTCCATCAACTATGGTATCTTTACCAGAGACAAAATCCAAGGGAGACCACGGTGTGAAACCAAAATAGGTTTCAAAAGGATATATTTGTGTAGAAGAGTGTTTTACTCTGTTGTAAGCATGTTGCACATAACATAAGTGTTCATCCCAAAGCTTAGGATGTTTGCTGCAATATCCTCTAAGTAGCTGGATCACTGTCCTGTTAACTACTTCTGTCTGGCCATCAGTTTGTGGATGAAAAACTATGCTTTTCTTCAGTTGGGTGTCCATCAGCTCCCACATACTTGACCAAAACTTCCCCACAAATTTGGTGTCTCAATTAGATATAATAGAAGTGGGTAATCCAAAATGAACCCATACATGCTCAAAGAATAGTTTTGCAATTTGTTCAACTTTAATCTGTTTATTACAAGGTATAAAAATACACATTTTGCTAAACCTGTCCACAACCACATACAGATAATCATGACCTTTCCTAGATTTAGGTAGTCTTCCAACAAAATCCATGGAAACACTTTCCCAAGGGTGAGAAGGAACTGGTAATGGAGTGTACAAGCCTATTTTCCTATTGTTGGGCTTGCTTTTAGCACAAAAAGTACACCCTTTTACATATCTAGAAATTGTCTCATTCATTTTTGGCCAATAACAAAATCTTTGTAGCTGTGCAACTATTTTACTTACCCCAAAGTGACCTCATATCAGAGAAGTGTGAGCCTCTCTAATTATCTTTACTCTCTCATTTTGTGGAATACAGAGTTTCCCACAATGATGTAAGAGTCGGTCCTTCACATGATAATCCAATTATTCTACCTTTTTCCCTCGCCTGAAAGTTGCATATACATCTTTAAAGTCTATATCTTGAGCATATTGTTTAATTTAGCTTTTATGTAGTACAGAATTATGCTTAAGTATAGTAGATGTATTTATAATAGGTCTAGACAACATGTCTACAACTTTGTTATGTATGCCCTTTTTTATATTTGATGACCAAATGAAACTGTTGTAGAAAACCCATCCACCTGTAATATCTTGATTGTTGCAACTTAATTTGGGAGTGTAGATATTTAAGTGGTTGATGATTAGTATGTATTACTGTCTCTTTTCCCATTAAGTAATGTTTCCACTTTTCCACACTCTGAACTAATGCATACAATTCTTTATCATATGTAGGATAGTTAACTACTGCAAGACTTAAAAGTCTCAGAATGATAACATATGGGTTCATCGTGTTGTGTCGACACTGCTCCCATGGCATAGTCACTGGCATCTATCTGGATCTCAAATGGTCTTTGTAGATCAAGCAGTGCTAATACAGGTGTTGTACTAGTCGAAGGCTTTCTGATGTGTGCCTCCCCACTGAAACACCCTGTTCAATCTTGTCAAAGCATGTAAGGAAGCTACAATTGAGGAAAAGTTAGAGATGAATTTCCTCCAATATTGTACTGCTCCTAAGAAGCTTCTCACTTCTATAGCAGACTAAGGTTTAGGCCAGTTTACAATGACTACCGCTTTAGAGGGGTCTATTTTCAATTCACCATCCCATACTATATGACCCAAATAATTTAGAGAGGTTTTGGCAAATTCACATTTGGAGAGTTTAACATAAATTTTTTCTCTTTTCAAAAAATCTAATTTCTGTTTAACATGCTTTAAGTGTTCTTCCCACATTTTACTAAAAATCGTAATGTCATTGAGATACACAATAACGAAATCATCAAGAAAAGGTCTAAGTACATCATTCATTAATCTCATGAAAGTAGCAGGGGCATTGGTCAAGCCAAAAGACATAACTAGCCACTCATACAATACGTGCTTTGTTTCCAAAGCAGTCTTCCATGCATCTTGCTCTGCAACTTTCACCTAATGGTATCCACTGTGCAAATCCAGCTTGGTGAAATAAACAGCTTCCTTCCATTGATCTAAAAGATCATCTATGCGAGGAAGGGGATAACAATTTTTTACTGTTATCTTATTCAATGCTCAGTAGTCAATGCACATTCTCCACAAGCCATCTTTCTTTCTCACCAAAACAATTGGTGACCCACATGGTGATGTGCTAGTCCTGATGAACCCTTTCTCGAGAAACACCTGCACCTGCTTCTTGATTTCAGCATTCTCTAAAGCAGACAACCTGTGCATTCCAATGTTAGGCAATGGAACATCTTGCTATAAAATAATATCATGTACTAATTTCTTTTTGGGTGGCAGACCTTTAGGTTCCTGAAACAGAACATCATACTTTGAAACAATCTTTTCTATATCATCTTGCTGCTTAGCATTACAACCCTAAAATATATTGGTTTTATTAGGTTTCTTTTCCTTTACAACCATTAGTAATAATTGTTTGCACAAATTTATCATTCTTTTCATCTGCCCTGAGTTTATGAGAGTATAATTATTCTTGAGCTTATGAGCTCTTACAAAGTATTCGATTCCATCTTTAACAAGTAGATACTTATTCTCAACTCTATAGAAAATAGGTTTTCTATCATACAAGTAAGGACTTCCTAAAACAATTCCACATATATCCAGAGGAATTACGTCTAACTCAACCTCATCTACAAATGTTGACCCAAAAGAAAACTTGAGTTTGCACGGTCTAGTCACTTGTAGTTGTGCTTTGTCATTCAACCATCCTAATGGGGATGGTTTCTTGTGAGGTGTAGTTTCTAATCCCAATTTCTTTACAATTTCTTCAGAAATCAAATTTACTTGTGAGCCACTATCAAAAAAAGTATCAATCTTTTGATGTTTGGAAATAACTCGAATATCGAAAAGCTCATGTCATTTTCTCTCATGTTCTTCATCAATAACAGATTGAGTAGAATTGCTAGTAGATGCTTCAGAATTCTTACTTTTTATACATGTGGATGCAATGATTGTTTCATCTTCTAAGCCTGACCCCAAATCTTTTTGAATAGTTGCATCAGTATTCTTCTTCTTGCCCTCAGACTTCTTAGGTCTCAGTTCTGGATGCAGAATCCAACAGTGCTCATCATCATGCCCATCCTTTTTACAGTGAGTGCATGAAGCTTTGCTTTTTTGTGCAGTGTTAGCCTTCCTTCCTTTCCATTTCTACTTTCTTTTCTCCTTGTTCTTACTTGTAGTGGGTTGGGATGGTCCCCCAACTTCTGGATTTCCAATCTTTCCTCTAGCCTCTAGATGAGTAGCTTGTACAAATACATCAGCTATACTAGTAGGATTAAACATGAGGATGGTATGCCTCATGTAGTTGTGTAGACCACCAATGTACTTCAAAAGAGTCTCTGGTGAGTCTAATGAGATCCCTAGAATCAATGCTCTCTTTCTAAATTCTTGAGTGTACCCTTGCACACTTTGCCCTTTCAACTGCCGAAGAGTTTGCCAGCTCATCGTGGCTTGTTGCATATAGGCCAACGGATAGAACGGCTTCTTAAATGCAGAAACAAAGTCACTCCAGACATAGATGGTCTTACCATGTATTTTCATGTTAGCTTGGGTTCTACCTTCTCACCAAACCAAGGCAGTGCCTCCTAGGCATAGGCTTGCCAGCTAAATTTTACTCTTGTCTGAGTTGATGTTCTACACTCTGCAATACACATCAATTTGTC
Source organism: Pinus tabuliformis (assembly GCA_031772625.1). Taxonomy (NCBI): domain Eukaryota; kingdom Viridiplantae; phylum Streptophyta; class Pinopsida; order Pinales; family Pinaceae; genus Pinus; species Pinus tabuliformis. Next base: position 1,786,893,305 of record CM062816.1, read on the forward strand.
TAATCTCATTGTCCAACTTTTCCGAATTTAGCTCTCCATCATATATAGGCAAGTCAAATTTAACATCTAGCTTAATCAAAGATGCTTTCTTATTATGCACAGGGCTATTAAAAGGCGTGAGAAAGTTTTCCTCTTTCCCTTTTCCTTTTGAGTGGTCATGGGAATGAGACTCATCTTCTTCTTTATCTTGTTTAGAACCTGATGAATCTTCATCCTTATGCTTTCTAAAGTCCCTATACATTTCTTCTACCATAGACTTTATAGCTAGGAAATTCTCTATGAATTGAGGGTTTGGCCCCACAAAACCTTCCTTTGACATTGTCTTCCGAGGATAGACTCTCCCAATTTCAGGATTAGTTTCCACCAACTCTCCTTCTCCTAATTTGAGCTTTGATCTAGTGAGAATTCAATGGCTAAACCAACATAAGCTTGTCTAACCTTACAGCCTAAACCTCTGATACCATCTGATCTGATAATCACCCTATGAGTGACCTCAATTAAAGATTTATTAAATAAAGGTATTACAGAGTCATATGTTGGTGTGTGTGTCTATGCTATTTAAGCAAAAAATCGATTAGATTGCAAATACACAGACACTTATAATGGAAAAAAATAAAGAAATACAGTAAGCAAAGACAAGAACACAAGAAATTAATAAGGAGTTCACCCTATCCTCCAGGGCTACATCACCAGTCCAGATCTCAGTGGTGGCCTTCTTTTATTGTGTCTTGAAGCAGAGAATTACAATGAAGGAGCTTGATATGAGTCTCCTGAAATAGATTGGCTTGGTAGAGTGGTTCTTGGATTCCCCAAACCACTGGAGTACACAGACTCTCTTCCTTACAATCTCTTTGACCTCTCTAGTCTGACAGATCCTCTTAGGGATGGCTTGAATCTCTCAAGCTCTCTGGTGCTCGAAGCTGCCTTTGGTTAGCTAGACCCTCTGTCTTCTTCTTCTTGTTGCTTCACTGATTCTTTCTCTTCTTTGTCTTTTGTCTTCGGTGTTCCTCTCTGGGTTGCCAACTCTTCTATCCTCTTTGTTCTTTGTTCATGGATCTTAAGTCATTCGGGCTCATGGTGATTCACTTCCTCTTCCTCTTCCGTCTACTTTCCTACCTGCAGCTACGCTTGGAGTTCCATGTTCTCCCCATCATCATCAGACCCTCAGGGAATGGCCACTTGTCCTCTTACGAACTCTGCCAGCCTGCATCGTTGGTTCGTTTCTTTGGTTATGTCGTGGAATGAGTGTTTTGCCATCATGGTGGTCAATCCGAACTTCAAATTCTTTCTTATCACGGCTTAATCCCCAATCAATTCTATCTTCTCCATCGAGCACAATCTCAGCTGTTAGATCTGGAGCCGCCAGATCTGACGCCATTTGCTTCCCCCGTGCGGTTGACTAGCTCGACCATTAGCACGCGATGAGCAGTGGTTTTCTCTCTCCTCCACTTGCCACGCATCGACCGCTGAGTGGGATCGCTCCATTTTCACCAATTCCGCTTACCGTTTGAGGGTGCCCCCAATCAATGCCGCCGGTTTTCAGAACAGGTCCTGCCTTTTAGCGCTTAGCCTTTTTTTCACGATTTTCTGGTTCCCATGAGACCGAGTGCTCGGGGCTACCCATTTTGAGGTTTTTCACCTAGCAATGCTAATTGCACATCAAAAACCTCCTCTCTTTCCCGATCCGAGCCTCTCAGGGACTAGATTCGCTTCCCGCGTAGTCTCCATGGGCCTCAGTCAGCGCGCTTTGAACGAGATCCTCAACGTTCCACGCTGGCTACCATTGCCACAATTTTAGAGGTGTTTTTGATCACTGTTGTAAATTCTTTGAAGTCTGTCCCGTCCTGGTACAACCATGACTCTGTTAATTACTCTTTGTGGATCCAATTCGAATCAATTTTTAACAATGTTGAGGTCTTCATCTATGCATTGCAAAACCATGCCTTCTTAAGTTGGCGATTAAATAATATCTCTTAAATATGAGAGTTTACGCAGTGCATTATATTAGATATCATTTTGGGATTCAACTGCGTTAAGTAAGTCATCATTCACGTATGACCATTTCCATGAGAGGTAGTTGTAATTGACTAATTTCTCATGATTTTTGAATAGTTCACTTAGCACTCATTGCATAAGAAGTGGGATTGAAACTAGTGAAATGAATCACATAGCATCAATCATCACTTCCGGGGCTTGCACCCGGTAACCAGGACTTCCCAGGAGGTCACCCATCCCAGAACTCCTCTGGCTCAAGCGCGCTTAACTGTGGATTTTTCCCCGCAATCAAGCCCACTTAGCTTGCTACCCTATTTGCAAAACCTTAGCAAGTATTGTGCCTCATGAACCATTCAAGTAGAGATCCCTTGACTCTTTTTGAATTTAAGTATGGGGGTTTACACAGTGCATTATATTAGATATCATTTTGGGATTCAACTGCTTTAAGTCATTCACGTATGACCATTTCCATGAGAGGTAGTCGTAACTGTTTAATTTCTCTTGATGTTTGAATAGTTGACTTAGCACTCATTGCATGAGGTGATGCTCACAGGGGTGAAGAAGTGGGATTGAAACTAGTGAAATGAATCACATAGCATCAATCCGGGGCTTGCACCCGGTAACCAGGACTTCCCACGAGGTCACCCATCCCAGAACTCCTCTGGCTCAAGCGTGCTTAACTGTGGAGTTTTCCCCACAATCAAGCCCACTTAGCTTGCTAAATAATATAGTCATTTTATTTCAAAATTATTTTAATAACAAAATAATAGTTTTATTTGAAAATTATTTTAATAACTAAACTATAAATTTTAGATTTCAAATCTCTCATCAACATGTCTATATCACCTATTCTCATAACATATAACTAGAAAAACAAGTGTATATTTCAGTTCTCCATAATACGGGAAAATAACAATTTTAAAATGAAAATTTGTGATAAACTATCTTCATCAGTATTTGATTTTATACAATCAAAAGTAAATTACCCTAAATAAAAGAAAACATCATTTAATTTTTTTTTACTTGGAGTGTTCATTTTACATCATCTATATGTTGGTGGTCTCTTTTTTTCCCTTTGATAATAAAATGGAATTGTTCATCTATACTTGGAATATACTTTTTTTAAATATCATTTTAATAATATGTCAATCTTTTTAATTAAAAAAGTTATTTTATTTAAAGCTAAATTTGAAATTTGAAATCTTACACTAAATTTTCCAAACTATTTTTTTTATAATATATTAAATAAATTTATTCAACATTTTTTTTTAATCAACGCATCAAGTTTTCTTTAAATATTTTCATATTAATTTCTTTATAATATTTCAAACAAAATTAAAAATTTAAATTCTTATACTAAATTTTCGAAATCACTTTTCATATCTTATTAAACAAATTTAGTCAACATTTTCTTAATCAATGCATTGTTTTCTCTTTAAATTTTTCCTTTTTTACTGCTTTTATAACCTTGAAACTTAATCACTTGAATACAAATTTATAATATAAAATCCATTTTATTTTAAAAATATCTTTGGTTCACACACACTAAAACAAACATCATTCCAAATTTTTATAACCAAAATAAAATATAATAAATTTAATCTAATAATCAAAATAAAATATATTGAAACTATAAATTACATGGAAATACATGCGCAAAATGTATTATTATCTTTTTATTACATAGACTAAATCTTATTTCACATTAAATGTCAATCATCTAACTTTAAAATTTTATTATACATTATAACTTTCGAATTGTAAGAACGTTTTCAACTGAAAAAGCTAGTAAACTTTGGAACACTCAATAAAATAACCATCATATTTTTAGTTTTATGAAGAATATTTCTAATGTGACAAGATAAACCTGAAATAAGTCTCACCACACAACAATTTGTTTTTACGATAACAATGCGTATGGAAATTTGTATTTCCAATGATATTATGCTTCTCACTCGCCTATGGAATCACAATATTTCAGTTATGAATATTTATTATTATTCTCAATATCATATGCAATCTCACAATATTTAAGTTGTTATGCATGTTTATCATTATTTATGGTATAATAGTTTAAATAAATAAAATATTAAACTAATATTATATAAAATATATATATTTTTAAATAATATTATTATTTTAAAGATTTATTAAAGTTTATATTTATTTTAAAAAGGCACTTATTGACATATTTTTTTCCATTTTTGGTATGACATAAATTTCTAAACATAAAAAGATAAAAATATATATTAAAAAAATAAAAATGATTGGGATTTCTAAATATTGCAGAGATGGTAAATATCATTGAGGAACATGTCATTGCTAAATACAAGTCATTACATAGTCACAATTATAATATTTTCCATTGTGGATATTCTCTTTCATTATAAGTTATCATGATTATAGTCCTATTATGACTATAATAATGTTTTATATTATCATGAATATAACATTTATAGCGACACATTTATCTTAAATTCTAAATGAATTTTATAAGAAAATATCCTTTCGAAATTTCCAAAATATATTTTTATTTCACCCAATTATGAAAGTGCCCCAATGAAGATTCTTTCATAGAGATTCTTTCTATCACATATCAGAAAAATCAGATTTACATGATTGTGCAAGTCCAAATCCACCACCATTGAGTTTTAATGGAAAAAACTTCAATGTCTTTCTAGATTGTGAGCTACTGCCTAGGTCAACATCAGATACACCTGAATCCTCCTTAACCTTTACCATGTGTTTTGTCTCGACTTGATCTCCAATTCCAATCTATATATTGCACATAAAATCTTAGTATGGTTATGTAATGACACAAAATTATATTATTATTGAAAACTCTCTCTCGAGACGACACAAATAGGTATAAGTAAAATGAGACAAGAGAATCCAGAAGGTAATTGTGGACATTTCCTAGGATACAAAACCAAGAGACATTGTTGTCCAAAACTAAATAGAACAAGATCATTAGAAAACTATTCAGAGGGCCTAGATTCTGAAGTATCAATCTATATAGACTCCTTGGAGCTCTCTTTAGCTACTACCATCTGTTGAGGAATACCAATCTACTACTTAATCTTGTCAAGCCTGTGACCCATTCTCCCTAGATGGATGAAAATTTTATCAAAAAATACAAGATGTCCTCCCAATGCTCTTGTCTGTCCACCAATATACACCCTAAAATGAATTTCATTTTCCAATACAAGTCTATATTTTTCATATACTAATTGAACTAACCCTTGGTATGCCCAGTGTATGGGATCTAATCATGCCACTCAATTAAGACCTTTGTGTTAGAGAGGAGAGATTTATGCATGTGGAATGTATCCTTGGCTTGGATAATTTCATCCTAAATTGGGTGATGTGTGAACTCATAATAGATATATGAGAATCCCATCACATTTTGGCATACAGAATTAGGCATGGTCCTAATAATATGCAACCCCTCTCTTGACTCATTTTCTCTGATGTGGCATTATATTGTGTGATTTTTCTCCAACACCAATTGATTCAAATATTAACAATCATTGACCTAATGAGGGCCACAAAGCATCGACCACAAAAAAAAATTCCCTACCTGAGTGGCTTTGTCAAACTAGAACGAGAGATGAGAGTTTGTTACTTGATTCCAATCAAAGTAAATGACCTGATTACATAGAGTGGGTTCCATGAAAATGGGGGAAATTCCCCCTTATTCAATGGGATATGAAGTAATAAGAAGAACCTAAGCGACATTAATGACACTCTCTAACGGGAGAGGATAATCAGCTAGAGATGGAATCGAGTTGAACACTTTCTCCACCAATGGTTCATTGGAAAATGACTCGGGTATCCATGCTCAAGGAGAGAAGGACTGATTGAAGATGGAATGAGTCAATCTCTTCATCAACTGATGGATGATTAGCGGAAAAGTTATAGTAACTAGTTGGAACTTGCTGCTAACAAGAAGTAAGGTTTTCCATCAATTTTGAGGATTCATCCATATGAGGGAAAAGGTGAGTTTGATGACCACCTTCACATAACCTACAGGAAATCATAACATTACCCTTCTTCCTGGGAACCTTATTATCACTACTTGATGGTTTCTCACTAGCATGATCTCTATAGACTAACGAAAAGGGTTGATGTGAGCGTGTGGACCACCCTACTAATGCCTGGGGAATACCATGGAAATTTATAAGAAGGTGGTCACCCTTACAAAGATTGTAAGGGAATTTAATTTACGAGGCATGTTGGAAGGCTTTCAACATTATCTAATTTCATGGCAATGGCTAGTTGGTTTCTCCCTTTCTTATTTTTATTCTGCTTCTTCTTCTTATTCTTTTACTCATTCTTCTTAGCTTCCTCATTACTAATATCAATATTTTCACCAAGAAAAGAAGAATAAAGGGAAGAATAGATGATGGGTGAATAAGGAAAAGGGTCACGTTGAGGTTGGTGTTTTTGAGGAGAGCTTTCTTGTGAATCAGTTGGGACATTTTGAACCAAGGACATTGAAAACAACCATATTGGTAAACCCATCATCAATCGAGGGAGTGACAATGTAGAAATGTAAGGAGGACCAATATTTCCAAAATAAGGAAAAGGACTAGGATTCGAATAAAAGGGGTTTCTCTAATAGGTAGACTCTGTAAGTGTTGCCATAAGAATCAACCTAAGGTCTACTAAGGAGTGAATGTGAGAAATAAATCAAAGAAATAGTAAAAATGAAAAGGGTCACTAGGTTTAAAGCGATTACCAGGTTATTATGAATTGTAATATATCATTAAGTACGAGCACACAATTTCCCTCAATGTTGTGTTTGTTGTATAAATAAAAATGGCAGACGACTCAGTTACCTATAGAAATTTTGCAACGTAGTGGGTACTTCCTATATACCTGAGGGTAAATGGGAGTGCAGTCAATGGTAGTGTTGCCTAATGCATAATTGTACGATGGGAGTGTTCCTATATACTCATCGTATGTGTAGTTGTTTCCTATATACCCAAAGGTACGTGGAAGAATGATCCTATAAATTCCTATCTACATGGAAAATTGATCATCCCCGGAATGTAATGTAATCTGTTAACGACAACTCCTATGTTTAGAGACGTCGAAACATGTCTTCTAGCCTATACCAACTAAAGTTGTTTTTACTATTTCAAATGACCTTTAGATTCATTGCTAAATCTTAAATATTTCTCTATGATTAATGTTTTTGTTCCACCATTAATGTGAAGCATTCACTTGAGTTCCTAAAATGTAGCTAATATGAGAGAACCCTTTTCAATTCGATGAAGATGTAACTAGAAAATGGAAGAAGTTCAACATATTGATGCAGAAAATAAAAGTCCCAAAACAAGACCTTCAAAGCCATTATTCCAATTTAACAAATTCAAATCCCAAATCAACAAGAATTTTGTACTTTTTTAATTTTTGTAATGTAAAGAAAACTTAAATTCTGACTAGATTTCTCAAAAATAACAATTCGAGCAACTAAACACAAAAGTATTAAATGTCTTTTAAGGAATCAATAATTAATCCAAATTGAAAAAAACTCTAATTGAAAAGGAAAAAAGGAATTTCCTACCAAAGAGAAATGAAACTTTAATTCTTAAAGTAAATTTTAGCTTTACAGAGAAACACACAGAACACCGACTAAAAAAGTTACAAAAAACAAGACAAATTTCAAAGCAAGACATGGAATCCCTAATTTTTGTATCTTTCAGGTATCGTCGCAGGAAAGATATAGACACCAGTGTAATGGTTCACATGTAATTAACAAAAAATTGGCATTATAATGCATTGTCACTGATTGATCAGATTTTATAAGAAAGGAAATTACATTGAGTCGAACCTAATCAAAGGAAAACTACACTGAGTCACACTACCATTGATTCATTGCAATTTACTAGAAGGAAAATTGCATGGAGTCTAACATAATAAGAATGAAAAATTCACTGAGTCGCACCCTCACAAAATGAAGAATGTGATGGGAATGATTTTCTCAGAAAATGAGGGGAAAACCCTAATCAGGCTCAAAATACACTTTTCTAAACTCAAATTATATCCTGAACAAAAAAAAGGGTTTTCTATGAAGGTCCTATTAGTGTCAGTTAGTTTTTCCTTCCACCAGTGATCAAATGTTCTCTTTCAGAATGTCTATTAGGGTTTAAGGTCAAGATTTTGTCACTTCACTGGGTCTTTCATTGAAAAACTTTTGTCACTCGTTAGTGTGTCTAGGATTATTTCCACTCCTTCAGGATTTCCATGTATGGTCACTTCCTTCACTCAGTTGGATGTTCCATCATTGAATAAATCATCATCATCACTTAAGTAATTCCACCATGGTCTTCTTTCAGGTCAGTATCTCCATTAGGTCATTAGGGTTTCAAAGTCACCAAACTCTGAGTTCATGCATACAATCTCAAAAAGGAGGAGTGGTAATAAGCAAGTCTCTTTAATAAATTTGATATCAAGTGTAATTTTATGTTTTCATACGTAATAACTACAAATTTTTATGTCCCAAAGGCTGTAGTTCAGAGTTCCAAAATGATTTAAATGTCTTAAAAGAAAGGCCGTAAATTTACCGAGTTTCAACTATCGAAGGTCATAAAGTGTCGTGGGTCCAAATTTAAGTTTAAAAGGGTAAGATGAGCTGTTTTTTACTCATTTTCACATTCAAAATTCCAAGCATCTATCAGTTATCATTGTGTAGGAAGAAAAATTTGAGAAAAGTGAGGGTTTTGTTGTATTCTTTGAAAAATGCGACCCTTTTGAATGAAGTGCGATCTTTTGGTGAAGCAACATGGCCCTTTTGAAAGAAATGCAACCCTTCTGAGTGGAGCATGACCCTTCCGAGTGAACTGTGACCCTTTTGGAAGAGTGTGACCTTTCTATGGAGAAATGTCACCCTTGTAAAAGAAGTGTGACCTTTCTGAGCAAGAGTGACCCACATCGCTACTCTTTGGGAAATTTTCATTATAGGGATTTCTTCTTGTTTTTAAGGAGAATTTTTATTTCTTCAAACTTCCAAAGATCATTCAATGACTCTTAAATCTTCCACAAATAGTAAGTGGGCATCTACACCATCCTCTCAAAGATTTCTCTCAATCTGAATTGATTGTTTCTCAGGGTTTTCTCCAACAAATTCTTGATCATTGAAACCTAGCTTCTACTAATTTAACACTATCGTATATCATCCAAAAAAACCTAAATTTATAATCTCCTACCATTCCATCACTCATTTTCCATTGATTTAATCAAACCCTAGCCTTCCACTACATTTTAACCTCTAAGAAAAATCCCACTTAAGTTTTATCAACATCATCTCGCTAGTGTTTTACCATTCAACAAATTTAATGGAGAGTGAACAGGAGTGTGAAAAGAAAGTGCACAATAGAGGACATCATTCAAGGTTTGAGCCATCCTACCTCAGAGAAATCAATGCTTATCCATTTTCCTAGAAATGTTTTAGAAGTTTTGGTTGTATAATGCTTTGTGAGCAGGTTCAAGTGTTTGGTTCTCAAGTCCCTTTAACAAGCATCTTTGCCCAAAATTTCAACATAGATAAAGCTATCATAGCAGGTATTATTTCTTTAGCCACAAATATTCCAAACCATGGTGACACCTGGTTCAAAGGCATGTAATTGTCCCTTGATTATTATAAGATGTTCCTAAAACCTAATGTTATAGAGACTTTTGAACATATTTTTCCTTTCATTCAAATGCTTAACAGGTATGCCACTCTAATGAAGCTTATTAGGAAGTTTGTTACATGTGAAGGTAGATTTTCTAGATTATGCAGTTATCATGTTAGGTTACTTATGCACTTCACCTCTACAAAAGCACTTAATTTGTGCAACTTTCTATCTAATAGTGGCATGAAGATGACTGAAAAATTCACACCAGGGGAGAACATCATATCACAAATTTGTTTCACCATAGCCTGATCATAAGTATGGTTATGAAATAGCTCCCAGTCAAGTAAATCAATTGGGAAACATTTTTGGATAAATTATATATTGCTCTTATCATCAGTCCCAATGTTTCTCCCAGCAAAGCAACATCACTAGGGTCAATGTTCTCAAGGTCGATGAAGCATGGTTCAGAAAGAAAACATGCAAAGGTTTCAGAGTCCCTTAGACATAAGGTAGCCAAGACATATAAAATATGGAATAATATTTTGCTTTCTCCACAGATTATGGAAGGGGCCAAGCCTTCTACATGAGCACAACAGGCATCATGTTTGTAAGATGAGGAGGTTATCCATCATGACATACACATAGTGGACTTGGAGTCCCAAGATGATCATCAAAACTTGAAACTAGTTATCAAAGAGAAGGATTTTCAGATCATGGAGCTTCTTGGGAATGCGGCAAGAGCTAAACTCATCATTTCCTTCCCTGATCAAGAATGAGGAGCTGAAGGCAAAGTTGTTGCTCATAGAAAAAAATTCTTTAAAACTACTATGCAAGAGTCCAAAGATAAATTAGTACTGGGGCATGATGAGCAAGATGAAAAATAGAGTTAGGTTGAGGGGAAGAGGCCTAGGACAAAGGGTCTGAAAGGAAAATTACAGAAGGAAAAAGACCAAAACCTACTAAATGAGGATTTGAGTCTTGAAGTTAGAATAGTTGTGGAGATCAATGAAGACATGGAATATTGGCTAAGAAAAGTCAATGGCCACCTAGAGAAGCTTCTTGAAAGAGCTAACAGGGACAATGAGATGTTGAGGCACATGGTCGTCACTATAAAACAAGGAATCAGATTGCAGAAATCTGAATCAAGAAATTGAAAGCAAAACTGAAAGAGGTCCAGGACAAGAAAAGGGAATCAAGGAAAAGGGTTAAAAGGATAAAATTGGTCACTAAAACAACCAATAATTTTTATCCTATCATCCATAACAGTAGAGGAACAAATTTTCAATGTTTTGGAGAAATTTGGATTTTTTTTGAAATTTTGGAGGCAAAGGCACAAAGAAGCGCCACGGTGGAGTGCTGCTCTTTTTCCCTGGACATCGAAATGAGGTTTTTTCTACATGGATGGATGAATTATGATGAGTAAATGCCAAATATAATCCTATTTTTGCATGAAAGCTTCTCATTTTGATCAGAAACTCAAAAAACCTCACCCTTTTAATGTCTTTGCCACTAAATCTAGACTCTCGTGGCAATTCTGAGAAAAGTTGGGAGAATATGTTTTTGGAGGTCTTTCCATAGGTCATTTCCCAAAATTCAAGATGTTATGAAAACTAGACAGAAAAATCTAGTTTACATTTATTTTAGATTTCCATTTTTACTTGGGGGAGATACCTAAAAATGGATTCATATAGTCACAACCCTTTTGTAAAATTTCTTGTTTTGGTGCATGTTGGTGTGACCTTTTTGTTGACTCACATGACCCTTATATTTCTTGTATGACCCATCTGGTCTAGTAACTTCTTAAGTACTAAATGATGGAAAATTTGAGATATTATGATGTATTAATGTTACGTTAGGTTTCTTAGTTGGTTTTTGCCTCACTTTATGAGGAAAATTGTAGTTAATGAGGAGATATGCTCTCTTAAACTTTAGCCTAAATTGTGGAAACTATCTCAACTATCCTGGATCTAGGTGAGGACTCATCAAAGCCAATTATGATGAGCCTTGAATATAATTTTTGACCTGATGAGAAGTCAGATGTTGTATTTCCCTATATAATATGGAAGGGCATCATTTTCTGGGGGCTAGACATTTGGGGAGAGAACCATTGTAGCCTATATCTAACATTTCTTTGAAATCAAATTACCATGCATAAAGTTCATGATGTTCTTTTCCCTTTGTTATTAATTTATATGAATGATATTTAGCTTCCTTTTCCATTCATCATTTCTTCAATACTTTTCCTTGCAATTGATAAACAAAATTCTTTTCACTAAGCTTTGTTTTGATGGAAAATTATTTTATGTTATTTTCACTCTTGCTTAATGAATTCATGTTCCATGCTATTTAAGACCTTCATGCTTCTTCTCAACATCATACTACACTAGAAAAACCTAAAATACATCATAAAAGTGTTGTTACCTTGTTCCTTCATATCTTTGTTGTTGTAATCCTTTGATCCTTTGCCATAGCTACCTGTTTTTTCTCCCTTATCTAGTAAAAAAACCCTAAACTTTCAAAACCTAATTGGGCTGAGATACCTAGCCTAAAATACTTTACCATAGAATTCTCTCTTGGTTGTGATTCCATAGAGAGCCCTCTCTAGTTTGATAGGGTTAGCTACCAAACTGAAAGGTTGGTCTATGGTTACCTCTATCGATTCGTCTCTTCCTAGGACATTGTGGGGGATAACATAAAATTTTGGTGAAGTTACCAGGGAAATGACTGTTATATCATTCCTATGGTTATTTCTATTAGTTCTTTCAAGTTTGGTTCTATGGGTGACAAATTCCAATATCCAAAGGAAGGTTGATTTAAGTAATCTAATCAAGTTTAAGGTGTAAAAACTCTGACTTATAAAAGATACACGAGGTCAAATCCTGACCAAAATACACCTAATTTGGATGATGATCCAGAGAAGTTACTGAAAAAAACCAAAAATCTTATTCCTGAACGTGAAACTAGAGAATTGGTAAAAACTACATCTCTACCTAATCAAGTATTCACTGTTGAAGATATTTTTTTTTATATTCAGTTTCAACAATATTTATTTTGATCCAAATATGAGTCTTCCATTTTGGAAGTGGTTTTTGATCGAATTAGGTTTGATTCCTACCTTCCTCCTATTAAATCCCTCTTTTCCAAAACTGATCATAAGTTCTGGTTAAATTTTGACAAACTTCAAAGCTTAGCAGACCAACTTCAAATCACTACTGAGAAATCTTACATTCAATATCAACTTGAAAACTTGGCTATTACTTCATCTTCTAATTCACCTCTAAACACATTATATGCATCATATGTTGTTCTTATTTTACCACTATCTCCACTTAGGTCATCATCTCCATCAAGACAAACTATTGCAATACCTACTGTCGTGGCGGAAAAAGTCATTTGGGCTGACACAACTGACCTCCCTAGGAGTCTAAACTCGCTAGCGACAAACAAGACAAAATGGAGTGATCTTTCTCTAAATCTACCTTTTACAACATGAAAAGTACAAGTGTTTAGGCTTACCTTATTCCAAAACGCTGTTGTTGTAGTCCGTCCTTGCCAATCCGGATGAGCTCTTCCTTCAAGTCAATTCCTGCAACCACAAACAATCAAACAATTACCGAGTACTTGTATTTCATATAATAAAACATAGATTCAACATGCAGACCAAGGAACACATGAAATAGCTCATTAACACAAGCTATTGAGAAAAATAAACCAGTTTGTATTAATAACGAAACAAAGAAACTCTTACAACCTGGCCTTGGTGTTGTGCAAGTTCCTCCCAGGGTCCATCAAGTGTTTTCCTCTACTTTGACAAAGCTCACCCACTTCCAAGTAGAATCATGTAAAGACAATCTCTCCTCACAAAGGTTCTAATGGAAGACCTAAATCCTGCAGCATTTACCCAAAGAAAATGTATAGCTCCAACCTCTCCTCCTTCTGGCTCAATGCCTTTATTTATAGTGCTGTAAAGAGGTTATTCAGGTCCACTATCAATGGGATCATCCCCCTCTATGGGTGGGATAGCTCCCTTATTGATGGGATAAGTCCCCTCTTAATAGACATACATGAACCAACTGGAGGCGCATCCATTTCATCAAACCGACCTCTAGAATGTTCTAGAAGTAACCACAAGTAACTTTTTCAAGATAAAACTTGCGCATTTTGCCTTTTACAGAAGGACGCACCTGTCCTTTAACATACAGAGCGTCCATGGACGCAGCTTTTGTGAACATGGCCTGCGTCCCCGCAGGTAAGGCTAGAGAGAACCTGCGACCCCAGAGATAAACATAGTTTTTACAAGACTTTCTCTCTTCTTTGAGTTTGAGATGGATAACAGAGGCATAAGACTTGCCTAAGAGGGTAGCATGACTGTTGATTTGAGCCATACTAACTGTAAGTAGTCAAGGTGACATTTTTTAGTGTAACAGATTGCCCCCTAAAGTGCGAAGCCTGGAATAGATTGGTATTTTGTAATTCTAGGAAGGGTGAAGCGCTTTATCATTTCAAGGATTGACTTGTGGATGACCTGGTTAGAACCTGCAATTTTCAACACAAAATACATGTATAAGATTATATCATCACTGAGGTAGGCATTCCCATACTCAGATTCAAAACTTTAACTAATGGACTAACTATTCTGATACAGGAATGATCTTGCAGTACATCATTTTTATAGACTTTTGTAGACACAGTATGGACGCAGCCATCTGTTTATGATTAGTCTACATAGACAATGAATACAAAACTCCTCGCAGCCTGGATGGTAGAAACTAGATCCAGGGTCTTCACTTCTACTTCCCGAATTGGTACGATTCTAAACATGTGATTAAATGATTTGATGTCGAACATGTTAGAAACCACTTGATTACCAGTCGATGATGTGAACTGTTAACAAGCATGAGAGAGACCACCAGTAATGTCAATGGTTCTCAAAGTACCAAGCACAACCCGTGAAATGTGAATAGATGTTCTGATGTCGAACACTTCACGGAATCCTTTGATCGAAAGTCAATGATGTAAACTGTCGTCAAAGGCGAGAAACCTGCCATTGATGCATGCAGACTTCAAGGTACTGTCGATTCCTAAGTCATCTTTCTAGATAATGTGTCGATGTCGATAGAAAGCGACTTGTTGCAGGCAAGCCTGCAACACGAAATCATTGTTCAAGTTGAAGAAATGTTGCTGTAAGGACTGACTCAGGGATGGTCAAATGGATGATAAGTATTTTGCAGATGAAAGTTTTGCTTGCAGACCTCTTGAACACATAACGACACAACAGATGGTTTGGTGACGAATAATTCAAAGTTGATCCCTGAACCCGGTTAAAGATTTTCAAAGTGATTTGGTCAACTGTGAGGTAAAAGATTTCCCAACCCAGGTGAAATGCAAAAGTGTCGTGTTCAAGAGTGGTAATAAAGTTTCGTTTGAGACAAAAGGTGACAAATAGGTTCATTCTTCTCTCTTTTCCCCCACCATTTCTGGCAAGTACCTCTTTATTTTTATCAAGCTTGAGGAGGATAACATATGCTTGGTTATAAGCTCATCCTTCGGACGAGTCCAACCTAGTTTAAATTCGAACCCTAGGAAGGAGTGGTTCGTTCCCCTTTGTAATTGAACAGGTCCTTTACTGTAAAAGTTTAACGAGCCCAGTATAGGAACAACTCGGCATTTTTCAATTTTAGAGAGTCTGAAAAAACTTAAGGAAACTCCACGTTGAACTTTTTCGTAAATTTGTGTCCCTCAAGCCCGAAAAAGTATAAAATAATACCTGGGGGAACCGCTTGATCTTGCGACCAAGGAGTACTTTCATGATAGTGTCGTTGACCTGAAAAGTAAAAAGCGATCAAAGACACGTCGTTTTATTTCCTTATCGAGTTTGAAACGACAAAAACCCGACAATCTTTTCCTGATTTTACGGTCAGAAAAGAGCTAAAAGGGGACCGTCTTTTAATTCCGTTTTAACGAGTGTAAAAGAAACACTCGGCGATCTTTTCATGTTTTAGGAGTCAGAAAAGGGCTTAAAAGATGACTCTGATATTTTTATTTGTGAAAATTACAATTTTCCTCGAAATCCCTTTGTCCTGTACAAAAGCGACACATTACTCATACCTGTTTAAAATAGGCAAAAATACGTCGAAAAACATCTTTTCATGGTAAAAAATGAACTCATTCACCCAAAAAACCTATAAAAAGACCTTTTACCATGTCATTTTTACCGTTTGACTTTGGAGGTTGAAAAAGGAGCTTTTGACAAGAAACTTCCCGCGGTCGCTGCGGAAAATCTGACCGTTGGAATCGAACGCCGCTTCACCCAGGTATTTTACACATCCTATTCTGCATTTCTATCCATTTAGAATTAAGTTTTAGGTCTCTGTTTCATTTTTTGGGGGGGTTTTGGGTTTAAAATGCGCCTCTCGGCGGACGCAGGTGCCCTTCAGGTGACCTGCGTCCCCCGACTTTTTCTCACACGGGAAAATGGTCAGGGGACGCAGCCCGACTTCAGGCAAGCTGCGTCCGGACGCCCTGTACTACAAAGCCGGGGTGCGTCCTCCGAGTAATGCGCATTTGAAAACCCCAACTCTCTCAAAAAACCACCAAATTTCTTCAAATCAATTTCTAATTGTCTTTTTTGATATGCAGGGCATTAATCATGTTAGACTGGAGAGAGAGAGAGCACGTAGAGGAAGATGAAGCTGCAATAAACCACCAGCCCTCTTTGGATGCCTTAAGAACATGCGGGTTGTATAAATATTGGACCATACCGGGCATGAGGGGCCAGGTAAGATTCTTGGAATGGCTGGTTGAGCGATGGAACGTTCAAGATCAATGTTTTTACATAGGAGGGCACCAGCTCGAGATAGAGCCCTCGGATGTATACTTTCTTACTGGCTTTCCAAACAGAGGTGAGCAACTCAATCTTGCGGGGACCAGGCTGGGTGGCCAATCCCTTGATGATCTCCGCGAGGAGTGGTGCAGACCCGGGACTCGCCATAAAAAAGGCGTAGAGATAAAACACATCGCTCTGCCGGAACTCAGAGTCATTGCGTTCACGGTTACCAGAATTTGCGGCGCGGCCGCTTTACACATTGCTTCCGGATCCCAAATGCGGATGACAGTTGACTGTTACCAAGGCACCATCTTCAACTGGTGTGAAGCTGTGTCGGCTCATATGAAGAGCCAACTGACCAAGGCAAAGAACGGACGACTAAAGACTTTTGGATATGGGCCTATAGTCGTGAGCTTTGCCTTGGAGAGAGTTCCAATGCTGATCCCTCAGCAACTCACTGTTGATGACTTGGGTCCTCGGGAGCCAAAGCTTATTCGATGGGTTGCGGTGATGGCCCGGCATCCTGACGAGGGCGTGGCAGTGGTTCGATTCTCAGACAGTTACTTTGGCTGGTTAGAGGGCCATCTTTTTGTGATACAAGACTTTCCATATGCCGGAATGGATTTCAGAGGTGATTCGGACATGGTTCTTCCACAAGGAGAACAATGGGACGACAGAGGTACTTTTATTTTCACAAGTTTTCTAGTTATGTATTTTTTATTTTTCATATATATCGTCTCAAACTAATAGTAAAATTTTCAAAATGCAGATGTTGGCCCACAGCGTCCAGCCAATCTCCGGCCTTATGATAGACGACATCCAGCTGCACCGGCACTGGCCCCACAGGACGCAGTTGCAGACGTATTAGCTGAGTTGGAGCATGGCCTAGATCGTCTCACGGTAGACATACCTGAGACTACTATGGACGACATTCCTATCAGGCTTCAACATTTTGTAGTTGCAGTCCCTGGACCATTTAGGAGATTTCTGCGTAAGGTAGCCCGCGCAGTGGTGTCATACAGAGAGCACCACCAGTGATTGACTAGTCACTTTTGTAGTCACATGTGACATTTTTGACTTTTTGTACTATCATTTTGCCGATCATAAGGTGTTTTCAACCTATGATCGAAGACGATGTATATATTTTTTGGACACACTTCTATCTATATATATCACTATTACCGGCTTATCTTGTTTAACATGTATGATGAAATGTCTTTAAATTTACTTGCATGATTATTATAAATGTCTGTCCAACACTCGAGAAGCAATTGCATCTGCTAATGTATTCAGGGACCTTGGAATATGTTGATATTCAATGTAATCAAATTCACGTTCCAAGAGACGCACTCTCAAAAACAACCTTAACAACACAGGATTTCTAATGGCATAAACTCTATTAAGCTGTAATACAACAAGTTCAGAATCTAACCTCACAATCAAACGTCGAATTCCAAATGAAATAGATTCGGATAATAATTCAACCACTGCACTGTATTCTGCAATGTTATTCGTTGTTTGACCGAGGCTTACCCCATGCATAGAAACTAACTCGTCAGAGGGTGAATAGATAACCCAAGCTGCGGAAGAAATATTCCGTGTACTACGACAAGCACCATCAGCAAATCCAATGTATGTTTGGAGAGGCGTCGACATCTACAATATCAAGAGTAAAACCAAGATAAGCCAGAATAATGACGACAAACCACACTCGCTAAGCTAAGCACACAGACTAAACTAACACACTTGCTAGCTAGAAAGAAAATCTAACCTATCTAAAAACTTCTCCATCCATCATTTTAAGCATAATACCTCTTTAGGTAAAGTCCATTTCTGGGTTTACCCAAAGAGTCCCCATCAAAATCAACTAACTCATAAGCCCCTTTTGCTAGCTTTCGCTTTACAATGTAGGGCCCATGCCACATGGGAACGAATTTTCCGGCACCTAGCTTATCGTTAGCTTGATCATATAATAGTACTAGGTCTCCTTCCGAAAAACTTCGAGGAGTTACATTTTTATCGTACTGGGCTTTCATTCGTTTTGCGTGAGTCTCGATAGCTAAAGTAGCGTCACGTCGAGTCTCATCTAATTTAGCCAAGTATAACAACCATTTCTCCTCTTCGGAAGTAGCTGGAAGTAATTCGACAGCCATTTGAAGTGATGGGATTTCGCATTCAATAGGTAACACAGCTTCTAAGCCATAAACTAGCTGGAAAGGGGTGAAACCTGTTGAATTTTTCACTGAAGTTCGATATGCCCATAGCGCCGAAAATAACATGTTATGCCAATTCGTTCGATGGATACCAATGATCCGTCGAATCATGATGACTAGAACTTTGTTGATTGACTCAACCAAACCGTTGGCTTGCGGATAATAAGGTGTAGAGCTATCGTGGCGCAAACCAAGCTGGCTTGTAAGTTCAGTCATCATGACATTTCGAAAATGGCTCCCATGGTCAGTAATGATTGCTTGTGGGACACCAAACCTAGTTATGATATGATTGAATACGAAAATTGCAGCTGTCTTGCCGCTTGCGTCGAATGTAGGCATCGCCTCGGCCCACTTAGTAAAATAATCAACCGCGAGGATGATATACGCATGCCCCCCGGCCGAGTGAGGGTTACAAGTAATAAAGTCAATACCCCATTTGGCGAATGGACCAGCGGCAATTATAGGGTGGAGAGGAGCAGGTGGAGCGCGCATCTTTCGATCAAAAACTTGACAGTTGTGGCATTTTCTGACGGCAAGGATACAATCTTTAAACATAGACGGCCAGAAATAGCCAGCGCGCAACACCTTCTGAGCTGTGGCATACCCAGACATATGACCGCCACATGCTCCAGAGTGACAATCATTCAAAACTCTCTCAGCCTCGTCGTGAGTTAAACAACGTCGAAAAACTAAGTCTGCCCCCAGGCGATAAAGTGTATCTCCAATAATTCTGTATTGCTGGGATTGAAACCGAATTTTTCGACGGTCTTCCTTGGAAGCTTCAGGCCGAAAGGTTTGGGTTTGGAGATAGATGATTATATCCCCATACCACGGATCTATAGTGCTAATAAGAAACAAAGATTCGTCCGCAATGGACTCCTCTGCCACAGTCTCTGTGTCAGCACTCGGGAAATCACACATCAATTCCGCGAAGACTAAAGATTTCTTAGACTTGGACTTCTCAAACTCCAAGTCGAACTCTTGCAGGATGACGATCCATTTAGAGTACTTGCCCCCTAGCAGTTGTTTTGTCAAGATATAAATCATAGGGTTGCAATCCGAAATAACAGTAGTTTTGCGGAGAAGAATGTAGTGACGAAAACGCTGGACAGCTTGAACGGCTGCCAGGGCCAATTTCTCCACATGTGAATATTTTAACTCAGTTGGATTTAAGGTTCTGCTAAGGTAATATATCACATGCTCTGCCTTGAATTCATCTTCTTGAACTAACACCATTCCAATGGTGGAATGCGAAGCTGCGAGGTATAAGAAGTAGTCCTGGTTGTAGTTGGGAGGATGCAATAACGGTGCATGGGTCAACGCGTGTTTTAATGCATCAAAAGATTGTTGGGCAATCTCGTCCCAAAAGAATTGTACGTTCTGTTTCAACAACCGTGTAAAACCTTTAGTGACCTCGGCGTAGTTAGGGATGAATCGGCGTAAAAAGTTTGCTTTCCCTTGCAAACTTTGGAGTTGGCGCAAACTCGAAGGAGGAGGCAATTGGATGATAGCCTCGACTTTCGAGGGATCGACGCGAATGCCGGCTTTGGAAACAACAAATCCCAGCAATCGACCTGTTTCTATACAGAAAACACACTTGTGGGGATTCAACCGAATTCGATAATGCCTACACCTCATAAAGATTGCTCGTAAATGGACAAGGTGATCAGCTCGGTGTAAAGAATGAGCAGGCAAATCATCGAGATAGGGTTGCACAATGTGCTTGATGTCATGAAATGCATAAGACATGGCCCGTTGAAAAGTAGCGCCGGCGTTCTTAAGCCCAAAAGGTAATTTGCAATAAGCAAATGTTCCCCATGGACAAATGAATGCCGTTTTTGGTTGGTCGGCAGGTAGAATATTGATTTGATTATAGCCTGAGAAACCATCCATAAAGGAAAACATCTCACTTCCGGCACAATCATCAATTATTTGATCGATATAAGGCGTAGGATAGTTGTCTTTTGGACAAGCTCGATTGATATCCCTATAGTCGATACAGATTCTTATTGTTCCTTGTTTTTTATTGACGGGAACAATATTCGATACCCAATCCGTTAACGGGATCGGATAAATGAAACCTGCTTTCAACAGCTTTTCGACTTCTGCTTTAATTGCAGCTGCTTTTCGAGGGTGAATCTGACGCAACCGTTGCCGAATGGGTTTAGCATCCGGGTAGGTTTTGATTTCATGAACAACAATGGCAGGATCGATTCCTGGCATTTCCTCGTAGGACCAGGCAAACACGTCGCGGAATTCTTGGAATAGGGCCTTGTAAGTTTCGATTTCTTCTTCAGTACATGCGGCACCTATATGAATGTTCTCCTTAATTCCGGGCTTCACTGATATATCAATGGGAACAGTACGAGAAATATTCCCTAAGTTCAGCTCCGAATCAGAATGTTTCGTTGGATCCTGAGCGTCTTTGACATATTCAGCGGTAAAGATAGATGAAAAATCATTTTCAAATGCATCGCCCTTAGGTAAAAACGAAGATCTGTGATGGAGATCTTCCCATGGTAGATCATCTACACTTAGGATTTCGCGAAGTCGTTCGTCAGATGACACGTCTTCGGGAAACGTTATCCGTTCTAAAGGTGAGGTGAAAAGTGACTCTTCACTGACCACATTCATTTGGTCGGTTTCGGTTGAATGAAAATCAGTAAAAGACATAAGAGCTTCATAAGCAATTTCATATCGACTCAACGGCATAACATCACCGAGTGAATCTAGCTCAGAGTCAGAGGGAACATACCAAGGATCATCGTGAATAATGTTTTCTGACGTGATCATATGAATCGTTGCAAATGAAGGATGTACATTGAGTGGAGGGAGAGGAAAAGTTCCCAGTAAACCGGAATCCTTAACTAAACCTACACCAATGTCCTTATAAGGGATTGTCGTTTTACCAACATGTTGGATAGTTTCTGAAGAGGATGGGTCGGATGAAAAGTATGTCAGCTGATCAATAGTCACGATCTTACCGTTATGTGGAAACTTAATGACTCTGAAGACCGATGAAACGACCGCTGTCATAGCATATGACCAACTTCGACCCAAAAGAAGGTTGTAGTCTAGAGGGGCATCAACCACTTCCACATCCAGACTAACGGTTTTACCTTCGACCCCTATAGGCAATTCTTGTAGAATACCAAACGGACGGAACCCACGGCCATCAAAGGCCTTAAGGATGGTGGGGGATTGGTTCAACGAAGGAGAACCAAGTGATCTCCAACATTGAATCGACATAATACACGTGGAAGCTCCCTCATCAATCACAGTCCGATGAATAGGCCTGTTTTTTACTATCACTGGGATTTGGAAAGCCATTTGATGGGGGAGACGTGGTGTACTATTTTCTAGATCAAAGATCATTAGGTTCGGGTCCTGAACATCGACAGCTCCAATAGCCGACAAAAGCAATTTTCGTTGCGCTGGACATGATTGCAGCACTTCGAGTGCCGACATTGCTGAAGGTGAAACAGCTAAGTCTTCAACAATGTTGTAATTCTGGGCTGCTCTCGCATGTGGGTTGAAAGCAGACCTTCGAAGTACACCCTTGGCGGGCGGCTTAATCACTAAGTCTGGGTTAGGTTTTTCGATCTGTAGTGGATCGGAACCAGGAGTTGAGGTTGATGGGTTAGAGTGAGAAGATTCTGCTTCTTTACCATCAACAGGAGCCTTACTACCATAATCTTGCGATCGAGTCGCAATCCTAACATGAGACATCATCAAAATGGGTTCTTCACTGGCATTCGAAGAAGAACCTATCATTTTATTCTCCTGCTCTGGAAATGGATTTTTTAACACAGCAGGAGTGGGAGAACCTTTAACTATTTTCACTACCTCGGCCCGATGAGGGCAGTCTCTCGTAAAATGATCTTCTTCACAAATGAGACAAGGATAACGAGGTTTGCGCTTTTCGTCATTGGTTTCCGATTTTTCTGTTTTCTCCTTTGGAGCCTTGTCTGCTTTGGCCTTCTTCTTTCCTTTCTTCTTTCCACCGTTTTTTGGTTTGGCCGTAGATGACTCTACGGCGTGAATGTCGGCGGTGAGTTCAGGAGAAGACTCTCCTGTCGGAGAATCAGGCAAAGTGATAATTGGAGTAGTTGAAGCCTTGGAAGACTTCTTCTTGCTCTTCGTAGTCATGATACCAATCATACCATCAGCGGCATGAGATCCCGAAGGAGCAACAGCGATTTGGTTTGACTTGGGAAGATCCGGAATTTTCTCATGTAACGTACCCGACTGAGTATAAACTAAGTCAAGGTACTGTGCTTGAGCAATGACTTGCTCCTCAGTAACTACTCCGGCCTTGGCTACATCTTCAGTAATTCGTGGTAATAATGATTTGACAAACCATTCAGCTAAGATTTGGTCTGGGATAAAAACTTTCACTAATCTCCTACGACGTCTCCACTCATGGATGTGATCAGAAATGTACGTGGATGTCGATTGTTTTAGTGAAGTTAATAATTCTGTACCATTATCGTATCTGACTGGTAACTGAAAATGAGTTAAGAACGAGGTAGCTAACTGGCTAAAGTTGTAAAAAGAGGCCCGTGGCAACTCAATGTACCACTTGGCTGCGAGACCAATGAGTGTACGCTGGAAAAGACGTAAGCGGATGGAATCATCTGAGATGGAATTTGATGCACACCAGAGGTGGTAAGTCATCACGTGATTGGATGGATCCTCTCCAGACTTACCTTCGAACTTAGGTATATCGCTGGGCAACTTATTTGGCATTGGCAGCTAGAACTGTTGATATTGAATTGGATCGTTCGTTAGGCGCGTCAAGTCAGGTAAATCTAAAGTTGCAATAAAAGGTAACTGCCGGTTAGGATCTCTAAAATTCTGAGTCACAATACCAGCCCCAGGAGGAGGATATCCAGGATAACTAGGAACAGGAATCGCATTCGGGATATTATATCCTCCTGGAAAACCAGGATTAACCGGACCGTACTGGGGTTGCTGAGGTTGTTGATAAGTGTACCCAGGATACGGTTGATACTGGTAAGCCGGTTGTTGGGCAGCTTGCGCAGGTTGATACGGTCCCTGGTACGGCGGTTGAACAAATTGAGGTTGAGTAGTAACAACCGTACTTGTACCAGGTGGTCCTACAGGCATCTGGACTGTGGTTTGGACTGTAGGTCCAGACAACGGAACAGATGTCTGAGGAGTGGTTACAGGGACTGTAGAAACCGGAGCTGCCGATACTCCAGAAGTAAGCATGGTAGATGAAGCGGTAGTTGCTGCAGCCGTGTGAGGTGGAGTACCAGGTGAAATTGGCGGCTGAGTAACTACCGAAGTTACAGGGGTCTGAACACTTGACTGGACAGGTTGCGGTTGCTGGGGTGGACCAGGAACTACAGGTTGTCCTGCTTGAGGTGCCGACTGTATACTTGGCTGCAACATCTGTTGACCCTGTGATGGATCCCATGTTAACAATCCAGGGTACTGACTCGTAACAGGTTGAGGATACTGAGATCCATAGCCGTATTGAGGATAGGGTTGATAACTGTAAGGTGCAGTCCCATATGATTGCCCTTGAGGTGGTTGATAACTTTGACCAGGGTATTGACCTGTAGGTTGATAACCTTGAGGTAAATACGAATACTGGGGTTGACCTTGACCTTGAGGTTGGTATCCTTGAGGTTGATACCCTTGGGGTTGATACCCTTGAGGTTGCCATCCTTGAGGTTGCCATCCTTGAGGTTGATATTGATACTGAGGTTGACTTTGGGGTACATATTGAGGCTGGGGTTGATACCCTTGGGGTTGATACCCTTGAGGTTGCCCTCCAGACACGAATGAAGCACCTTGAGGTTGCCCCCCAGGCATTAACGAAGGTTGCCCCCCAGGCGGTAATTGGCCACCTTGAGGTTGGTTAACGGGAGTTGAACCTGACATCATATAAACATCACCTATACTCAATGGTACATTACCATTGTTTCCAACTAATAACCCAAGATCAATGGGTTGAGGAGATGCTCCCGCAAAGGTACCAGAAAGTGATTGATACCCAGCAGGAACAGAAGGACCACCATGTAAAAATGATTCAGGACTTTGCGTAAACACAGATGACGGACCAGACATATTTACAGGATTATGAATTCCTCCGGGTGGAAAAGGAGTACGAGGTGTAGAAAAACCTATTGATTTGTCTAAAAAATTGGTTAAAGCAAGGTACCAAGGTTCACTTCTAGGAGGACTGTAAAAGATAGACTCACGCTCCCTTAGATCAAGGGTAATTATATCTTCAGAATCAGAAACACCTAGTTCTTCCTCTGGAACAAGTTCTTCTATAGCAATTAACCCAACAGGAAGATTTTCGGTGATAATTCTTTCTATTCTTGGTGAATCAGGAACACTAGGAGTTGGAGTAACAGGTTCGGAAATTTCAGGTTCTTCGCCTGTTTCACTGGCAGATGAAAAACTACCAGCAAGCTCGGAAACTGTAACAGCTTCGGGATTGTAACCTGTTTCTAAACTTTGGTAATCTGGATGGACTACCAAGGAAGATTCTCCTTCTTCAGGTGAACCTACTCTACTGCCACTAGGAGGAGTTACAAGGACCTTTAAACCCTCTAAATTACCCGGACTGTCTTCAGAAGATTCACCCCGCGATTGACGGAGTTTTCTTAATAAATCTAATCCGGTGACAATTTCAGGAGACTGGCCCCCAATTCGACGGGACCGTCTCGGTAATTCCGCCACAATTAATGATTTTTAACTACAACACACGAAAACAAAGTAAAAAATTTCAAATCAAACCACCTAAGTCTTCTAAAGAACCAAACAAATTTGAAGCACACGCCTAAATAATCTAGAGTATCAAAGCACACACAAACAGTATCTTCCGGACCAAAAGCGCTAGTTGGTGATTAGGTCCAACCTCGCAGGATTCAGTACAGAAATGGCGGGTGGAACAGTTACGCTGACAACCTGCTTAATGAATAGACCGGACCAAGTACCTCCACTTTAACCGTCTCGAAGTGAAGCGTACCCCCCAGAAAATCCAAGTGAGTATAGCCGACGTCTGCTCCAGGTACAGTGGGACCTTCCCTCCACCGTCACCTTGAATAGAATCCTAGATATTATGGCCACTAAGGTTACCAATCACAACAATTACACCTGGGGGAACAATCTAAACTCCGACAGCACGCAAGGGCAGAGTAACAAGCTCAATCCCCTTACCGGCTCCTTGACAGTAATCCAAGGTTTACCGATAAGTGACCCCTGGCTCCTCGACAATGGTTAATCCGAGGTTTACCGTTTTTAATACGTACTGTCTGGCGTCGTTCCCAACGAGGGAGGAATGATCCCCTCACTGGTTCGGACACGAGCTCGTGCTTCTCCTTTAAGAGGAGCTTTCCCAGAATGTAACTGAAACAATTGGATTTGTTCTACTCAAGATAGACTAACTGTTTGGTTTTATAGTCTTGGAGAGTTAAGTACTCACCTACTCCAAGACCCTAGCCTAAGCTATGTTGGTGCTTCAGAACCCTAGAAAATAAAAGTTACTAGTTCAATTTTAATTTAAGCGTTACTTTTAAGGTTGTTTCTTAAGTCAAAAGGTGATGGAAGTGAAACTAGTGGTGTGTTGACTCGACTCGAAACCACTACAAAATGCACCTAGGATGATTTATCCACTACTTTGCTTTTTCGATGAATTGTTTTAACTAAAAAGTTGAGAGAATGCAATCTTTATAAACGCAACTTCTTAATTGAAGACAATCAAAGAAACAATTGGATTTTCTTTTCCAAGCATAAAAACATAACTTCTCTTTACATGCACGAAAAAACTCTTTTCTTCTTTGAAAAACAAAAAGCTACTTGAAACAAGACTTTTTAAAGAAGATGTTTTTGTATTTTTCTTTTAATAAAGCAAATAAAACTAATATAACCAAAAAGCAATCTTTAACAACTATTGAAATCTATGAAAATCCACTCATAAGCAAACTAAAGGCAAATTTATTCTAAGCAATTCTAACAAGGCCAAAACTAACAATGATTATTCTAAGGTGTTTTACTTGATCACAATCAAATCAAGGACTAGCTTATTGCAGAACCAAAAACTAGTCAAAACAAAATTCTAATCTTTTTGTTCTTTTTGTAAAATGGAAATCAATACTTTATAAACAAGCAATTCGAAATTTGACCCAAAACAACTTAAATGGCAAGCTGCTCAAACAAGGAGACTTTACGACAGGTCCAACTTCTAAGAAGGTTGACTAACTAGAGAGATCTAAGGCTGGACAACTTTCTACGCTCAAAGTCACTACAGAACCTATCCAAAAATCAAACCCTAGGTCTAAACTTCGTTGAAATCCACTAAAACACTCAAAGCTCACAAAACCAGTTCAAGTGAGAATTCTTGACAGGGTACTAAAGGATCTGGGTAGAAAACACTAAGAAAAACCAAAATCTAAAAGCAATTTAAAGCAAAATGGAATTTTCTTAACTTTTACAGGAAGACACAGGCCACCCGTTGTCACAGGTGCGGGCCCGCTCTGTGCAGACGGCAACAGCGCGTCCAAGGACGCACTGTGCAGACTGAGAGGGTGCGTCCTTCTGGAAAAAGAAAGAAAAACCAAAACTAACTAAATCTAAAGCTAAGCCACCCAAATACTAATTCTCACAGTCAAAAACCAAAAAATAAAAATGATTTTCTCAAAGCAAAGTTCATATAAAGGAAAAGACTCTCTCATTAATGGATTCCCCAGCGGAGTCGCCAATTTGTCGTGGCGGAAAAATTCATTTGGGCTGACACAACTGACCTCCCTAGGAGTCTAAACTCGCTAGCGACAAACAAGACAAAATGGAGTGATCTTTCTCTAAATCTACCTTTTACAACATGAAAAGTACAAGTGTTTAGGCTTACCTTATTCCAAAACGCTGTTGTTGTAGTCCGTCCTTGCCAATCCGGATGAGCTCTTCCTTCAAGTCAATTCCTGCAACCACAAACAATCAAACAATTACCGAGTACTTGTATTTCATATAATAAAACATAGATTCAACATGCAGACCAAGGAACACATGAAATAACTCATTAACACAAGCTATTGAGAAAAATAAACCAGTTTGTATTAATAACGAAACAAAGAAACTCTTACAACCTGGCCTTGGTGTTGTGCAAGTTCCTCCCAGGGTCCATCAAGTGTTTTCCTCTACTTTGACAAAGCTCACCCACTTCCAAGTAGAATCATGTAAAGACAATCTCTCCTCACAAAGGTTCTAATGGAAGACCTAAATCCTGCAGCATTTACCCAAAGAAAATGTATAGCTCCAACCTCTCCTCCTTCTGGCTCAATGCCTTTATTTATAGTGCTGTAAAGAGGTTATTCAGGTCCACTATCAATGGGATCATCCCCCTCTATGGGTGGGATAGCTCCCTTATTGATGGGATAAGTCCCCTCTTAATAGAGATACATGAACCAACTGGAGGCGCATCCATTTCATCAAACCGACCTCTAGAATGTTCTAGAAGTAACCACAAGTAACTTTTTCAAGATAAAACTTGCGCATTTTGCCTTTTACAGAAGGACGCACCTGTCCTTTAACATACAGAGCGTCCATGGACGCAGCTTTTGTGAACATGGCCTGCGTCCCCGTAGGTAAGGCTAGAGAGAACCTGCGACCCCAGAGATAAACATAGTTTTTACAAGACTTTCTCTCTTCTTTGAGTTTGAGATGGATAACAGAGGCATAAGACTTGCCTAAGAGGGTAGCATGACTGTTGTTTTGAGCCATACTAACCGTAAGTAGTCAAGGTGACATTTTTTAGTGTAACACCTACACAACCCATTGTAGTACATCAGACTCCTCCTCCAGTAGTCATGGCATGGGTTTCTCTTTTACTATTACATGGTCAACTTGTTGCTCTACCTCAAAACTATGGTCAAAGACTCCCTCTGTTTGATGGAACATCAGAGATTACAGCTCAGTAACATGTTGACAAACCGATAGATTTTATTGACCTTGAAGAGGTTGATTAGGAGGATGTAAAGATGAGAATCATAGCTAAAAGTTTTTTTGGAGATGTGAAGAAATGGTTTTGTAGTTTGGCAACCAATTCCATCAATAGTTCTGAGTGGTTGATAGAGTTATTCTTGGCCCGGTGGTAGGAGAAGAAAAATACATTATAGATTGTGGCTGAGTACAATGCTATGAAAAGAAACCCAAATGAGTGAGTGCAGGAGTTTACAACATAGTTCTATCTAGTTTATAATTCCATTCCTAATGACACCAAACCTCCCCCTGGTTTAGCCCTCCACTATCTCAATGCCTTCGCTCCAGACATGGAATATCATCTTAGGGAGAGAGATCCTACAACTTTGGAAGAGATGATGTGCAATGTTGTAAGTGTGGAAGTTGATTTTGTTATCAGGAAGTCCAAACTCAAATTAGAGAAACTTGATAAGAAAGTCACCATTAAGGAGGAGTCATCTTCTTCTTCTGAGGTAAAGCTTGACACTCTGATTAAAACAATGGAAGGGATGATGGAAATAATGAATATTGCTGATAGACAAGTGGAGACTTCAATAAGGAATCCAAACTACAGGGGCCAGCAACAATCACGGTTCTGCATTAAGTAGAAAGAACAGAAAAATTAGGATCCTCAAGGACAGGTCAGAACACCATTTCAACGAAACTACATGCAAGGCTCAGAATATGATGAATAAGAAATTGTTGAGGCTAATAATTTCTTTTAGGATGATGAATCACCTATATTTTTGATTGAGGAAAATCATTTTTCTCAGGAATTACTAACACCAAGCGGTCACTAGCTTGTCATTGCCAATGATGATTCATCTGCAATGCAAACCATAGAGTATCAAAGTGGATATCAGAATGCCCTCAATCATTTGTAGAAACAATACAACTTGAGGAGTAGAAATGTACCCATCACGTTACATCACAAAAGGTAAAATGTTCAGAAAGATACAACAGATAAAGTAATAGCTCCTACAAATCAAAACAAAGAAAAATAAATTATCATTATGAGTCGGGATCAAAAAAAATGAAGTCTCTACCAGCAATGTGAGGAAGGACAAGGAAGTTCAAAATGAAAGTTAGAAAAATAATCTCAAGCAAACTCCCATCTTGAAAGGAAGGACACTTCAGAAAAATAGGTAGACAAACAATCCAATCTATTTAGCTTAGAGAATGAAGTTTCCAAATTGAAGGTTTCAATTCCTCTAACTGAACTAGTTCATAATGAAAAGTACAAATTCCAAATTGCTAAGATGTTGAAAGTAGATCAATTGTCAGATATTGTCAATGTTTCTGATGATGAGACTGAAATTTTATTTGGTCTAGTTGTAGAGGGAAGTCCTGAGTATATTGAAGTTCCTCGTTTCTATCTTATTTTTAAAATCCATGAGTTTATACTCCATAATGCCATGTTAGATTCTGGCACCTCACGTAAACTGACACCCAAACCTATTATTCAAAAACTAGGATTAGATATTACTCGACCTTACCATGATTTGTATTCTTTTGATTCAGCGAGAGTAAAATGCCTTGGCGTTATCAAAGATCTAATAGTGTCCCTCAACTAAATCCTAGCTAAAAATGTATTGATGGGCATAGTGGTGGCTTATATACGTCCACAATTTGGCATGTTTCTTTCACAGTCTTGGGGCCCAAAGTTGAAAGAAGCCTTGCAATTTGGTTTTTCATATTCTACTATACCCGTATTTGGGCATCTCAAAAAACTATACCCGGAGAAGAAGATGAAATTCACGACTAGTAGCAAAGAAAGACCAAATAATCACCCTATGCATGTTGTACATACTGATCTAGAGTCTCTGATTTTGTATAGTGATTTGAATTTAGTTGAAGATGATAGTCAAATTGTTCAGATTTCAGATGTTTCGGATGTCATAAGTAGTGTACAGGGAGATTTGATTGCAGAAAAACAAGAAAATGATACTAAAATATTGAAGCTAGAAATTTCATCAAAAGAGATCGTTGAATCAGTGCTAGAAACAAAGATTGTTGAGAGATTAAGTCATCCTATAGAAAATAAGAAAGATCAATCCTATGAAATTCTATTTCTCGATGAGGAAGGTCTTTGGACCATGGAATTTGATGGTGCATTGGAGAAGGAAGGATATGGAATTGGCATGTGGATTCATGGCCCCTTGCATTAGTCATATAAAATTCCTTGAAATGTAAGATTAAGTTCTTAAAAATTGGCTTTTGATTGTTAGAATAATGAGGTGGAGTATGAAGCATTGATTGCTAGCCTTAAAATTCTTAAAAAATTGGGAGCAAAGAGAATGTTAGTTTATGGCAACTCTGAGTTAATAATAAAACAGGTAAAAGGGGAGTACCAAGCCAAGCATCCAGGGATGTGAGCTTATACAAATGTTGTCCTTGGAATTCTTAAGACTTTTTCAGAGTATACTTTATCTTTGATCCCTAGAACTCAGAATATGATGGTCGATTCTCTTGCTACTGGATCAATATGGTTAAGATTCTTACTCGTTCAAGTAAGAAGTATTCAATTCATTTCAGACACCACCTAGTTGTCCCTGACAATTTGATATAACTTGTCCTGACGATGAACCACACTAGTTGGTTCGAAACGCATCGACAAATGAGATTCTATGTGATTTTCACCTAAGAATCTTTCTCTAATTTGATATATTGGTAAGAATTTTGGGATGACAAATAGATTAATAACTTTTTGCATATGGACGATGAATTTTTGAATTCCCATATTGATGATACATGTGATGAAGATGATCAGGAAATTGAAGCAACAGAGGTTCAAATTTGGGACTTGAAGGAAAATAACATTCCAGGAAGTCTTGTACCTTTGGAAGAGTTATGTGAGCGTGTTTATGTTGCTCGAAAGCCCACCATGGTCCCTATAAAAAAAAGGTGTTGTGAATGTAAACATTGGCACAACAGATAAGCCCGAGATGGTCAAATTATCAAGGTCTTTATCTCCTAAGATCAAAAGTAAGCATATTTCCTTGTTGATAGAATTTTAGGATGTATTTGATTAGGACTATTCAAATTTAAATGTGTATGATAAAAACATCATTCAGAACACTATACTGGTCAAGCCTGATCAAAGGCCATTTTGCCAGAAGCTAAGGAGGATTAATCCTAAGTTGGTTTGATCCATCGAAAAAGAGCCTTTTTTCCATGGAGGAAGGTAATATGTTGGGCCACATCATTTCCAAGAATGGCATCTGGATTGCCCGTGCAAGAGTTGAAGCTATTCAATAGCTAGATTTTCCGAGAACAAGAAATAAATTCAGTCATTCAATGGGAAAATTAACTTTTTAAGGAGATTCATCCCCAACCTCCCTGAGCATTTGAGAGAGATGACATACATGCTGAAAAAGGACTGCAAGGTAAGATGGTCTGAGAATGCGAAAAATTCTTTCAATGCAGTCAAATTTTCAATATCTACTACTCCTACCTTAATCAGTCCTGACTATACCTTAGATTTTATCATTCCTTCATTTTCCTAGGAACATACTTTAGCAACAATCTTGATGGACAAGAAGGATCAGAAAAATGAACAACCCATAGGATTTTTTAGTTGGACAATAATGGATGCATCACTAAAATACAACATTATTGCAAAGCACACCTTGGATTTGGTAAAATCACTTAAAGACTTCCATGTATATATTATGCATTCTCATACTATAGCTTATTTTCCAACAGTATCACTAAAGGAAGTCCTTATGTAGTCTGATCCAGAAGGTCGAAGAGAAAAATGGATAGCAGCAATGTTTGAATATGATCCAGAAATGAAGCCAACAAATCTAACTAAGGGACAAGGTTTGGCCAAACTCATGGATGAATCTAGTTTTCATGTGTTATATAAAAACTTGATCATTTTCCTTTCCAAAGAAGAAGCGGAAGATTCACAGGTACAGGTGTTAGCTATGTTCACTTCATCTCCATGGTACTTCGACATAGTTTATATTGCAAAATTTAAATCCTTTGCCGAAAGTGCCCAAAGGTAAAAGTAGATCATTAAAGCTAAAAGCTTCAAAATATTGTGTTCTTGATGATATTTTGTTTTCGAAAGATATAGGTGGTGTATTGTTGAAATGTCTTGTTGAAAATGAAGCTAACGATGTGATGATTGATTTTCACAAAGGATATTATGGTGGCCGCCTCTTTTGTAAAACCATAGCCAACAAAATCTTGAGGGTTGGGTTTTATTGGCCTGCTCTTTTTGTAGATGTGTATAGAACAGTAATGAGTTGTCATGAGTGCTAGATATTTCAAGGGAAAATAAAACTTTTGCCATTGCCTTTGCAGCCTGTTTCAGTCTCAGCTCCATTTCAGCAGTGGGGTTTTTATTTTGTTGGAGAAATACATCCTTCATCGTCTGCACAGCACAAGTGGATCCTCACAACCATGCACTACTTTATGAAATGGATTGAAGCAATTCCAACCAGGTAAGCTACTAATTTTGTTGTCATTCAGTTTATTGAAACTAATATCTTGTCTAGATTTGGCTGCCCATAGAAAATAATCACTGATAATGTTCTTGCTTTCAAATCCAAGAAGATGGTCGAGTTCTGTGAAAAATACCATATTGCATTGGGGAATTCTATCTATTACTGCCCACAAGGGAATGGGTTTGTTGAATCCTCTAACAAATCTCTCATCAACATCATTAAGAAATTTATGGAGGTCAATAAAAAGAATTGGCACAAAAGGATCATTAATTCTTTATGGGTTGACAGAGTCAATTTAAAAAATCCATAGGTGTGTCTCCACTTCAGTTGGTGTACGAGGTTGATACTGTTTTTCTTTCATCTTGTTCTTGTAATGAAACTTCTGCAAGAAGTGAGTAGTGAACCGAATGATATCTAGTGGAGGATAATTCAAATGATCCATTTACAAAAAACTAGGGAAGAAGTATTTAATAATACTTCCAAACTTCAGGAAAGGATTAAAAAGATTTATGACTGCAAGACCAAAGAAGACAACTTCAACAAGGGTGATGTGGTTCTTTTTTGGGATGCAAAGAACGGAAAGAAGGGAAAACATGACAAATTTGAAAACCTGTGGAAGGGACCTTACAGAATCTCAGCCTTCAAGGGAAAGAATCCTTATGTCTTGGAAGATATGAATGGCCAAATTTATTCGGTAGAAGAAATCAATGTTAGGCTTGTCAAGCACTACTACATTTGAAAAAAATTCTGGAATTTTTTTATTTTTTTGTGAACTGCAGTATTTCTATTATCTACAAACATTTATAAAAGTACAAAACTTAGGAGCCTCAATCTGCCCCGTAGGGAAACCAGATCTGTTGGCTCCTATACTTCCAACAGTCAATAAAGTTATCAAACTGGACATTGTCAAACAGCAAAGCAACAAAAAGACCTCTTTCCCCAAGTTTACCCCACCAAACTAGATTTTTCTCAGTCCTACTTGACCAACCCCATGAACTACTGCCGCTATGGCATGCCAGATAGTGTTCCAAAAAAACAGAGTATTGACTTTCGAAAAAGAAAAAGAAACGGAGAACAGGCCTCTCAGTTCGCTGCATTTCCTCGGCCGGTTTTGTTGCTGTCGCTGTCTTTCCTCAGCTCCGTCAACATTTCTTTAATCTCCTTGAGGTGCTCGTTCTGCTGCCTCACCAGCTCCTCCACATTTGCAACTTCCTTTTTTGCAGCCGCTGTTTCTTGCGCCATCTCCAACATCTCGGTCGCGACTTGCTCCATGGCCTTGGCCAGGAGGTGTTTCAGAACCCAGTATGTATGTAGAGCGCGGCGATACAGAGTGAGTCTACCTCGCGTGTTGCCAGGGTCCGGCAGCTGCGAGGACCATTCATCCATTTCCGGGTCAGAGGGTTCCTCTAACACCCTCTCCTCCATGGCGTCGATGATGTTCCTTATATCTGCATTGGTTTCCAAATTATAGGCTTGTTCAGCTTCATGCAGTGCCATACTGATCGACCTGTTCCCTCTTTTCCGCCTTTTCTGCGTCCTGTTACCCTCCGCATTGTTGGTGGGTTGTCGGGGGCGCCCTCTTCCTCTCTGCTCCTGTTGCTTTCGTCCTCCTCCCTTTCTAACTTGCTTCGGGCCTCTGCTGCTCTGCCCGGTTTCGAACTGCTTGCCTCTGAGTTCTTCTCCCTGTCTGAATTCCATCTCTTCTGAACTTTCAATTTCAATTTTGACCCGATCCTGTTCAAAGTGCCTGCCCTCAGCCGCGTCCTTCTCTTTTAGGGCTGTCTTATCTCTTCGCTCACCCATTTTAGAGCGTTTGAGGCGCTGGTTAGGGATTCTCTTCCAAGTCGCCTCTTCTCTCGCCACCTTTCTGTTGCCTGTCATTCTTCCTGTGTTCCTCCTTATAGCCTTCTCGCCACTTTTGCTCTTATGATGGGATTGCTCCCCACTTCTATTGTCACTCTTACTCTGAATGATGGCTTTAGTATTGATAATCGGTTTTTGTTTTGGGCCGCGTCCCTGTCTCACTGAAAAATCATTTATTGCTGATGTCAGGAAGTTAAGGGCGCCGTCCTTCTGTCCTCTCCTTATTGCCGCCGGATCTTGCCTTATTCTCCTTCTCCCGCTCCACGCGGAATTGTAATTATCCTTGTTCTGCATCATGATTATCACTACCAATGAGTTGTTTTAGACCGTCCCATTTTGCCAGCGTTACCTGATTGGTCCAGCTGTCATCGATTCGTTCCAATGGTTCTTTACTTCCCCAGTTCGCTAAGCAATCTGCGGGTTTATTTCCCTCTCTTCTTACATGCGAAGTGATCTTGTAATCAATCCCTTTCAACAATTCCTCTATGTCTCGAACTATGCTTGCATTCCTCCAGCTTTTTACTACCTTCTCCCATTTCTTTCCTTGGATTAATTTTCTTATCGTATCAACAACCAGGGTGGAATCTCCTTCAATTTCTATCTTCCTATAACCATTTCTTCTGGCAATTTTGAGACCCTGATATACAGCCGTAAATTCTGCCTCGTTATTGGTCATTGTTCCTCCATGTTCCGCATAGATCCACTCTGTTTCCCCTTGTCCGTTTCTGAATATTCCGCCGAAACCCGCTGGTCCAGGATTCCCTTTCGCAGCTCCATCGAAATTGAGCTTAATAAACCCTTCTGGAGGCTTTCGATAAACTGCATGACTTTGATTTGCTATTGATTGGTGCTGCTTTGTTTTTTGATGGTAGATCATCCCCTGTTCTAAGTTCAGCTTATTTAAAATCTCTGTTTCAGCTTCAGAGGTTTTCCAATCCTCTTCTGCCCAATTCTCCGCTAGGATTGATTCTCTAATTTGTCTTAGAGTTCTCTTCCATACTTCCTCCGGACCTGAGGACTTCCCTTTAAATATTCGGCCATTTCTTTCCTTCCACAGATTCCATACATTAAAGCCAGCTGTAATGCTCCACGCTCTTCTAACTATTTTACTTTGAAACTTTCCTTCTCCCCAGTCGCATAGGGTTTGAATTATGTCATGCGGGTTTCTTTCTGTTGTTGAGAATAGATTTCTCGTTTTTTCCCACTGGAATTGGGCCACACTACATCCATTAAGAAGGTGTTCCTGATCTTCTTCATCTGAATAACAGAGACAACATCTTGAAGGGCCAGAGAAGCCTCTTTTTTGAATTCTGTCCCATGTTAAAATCCGCTTTCTTCCTACCAACCATGCAAACAATTTAATCTTCGGCCACCATTTTGTTCTCCATATCCTTTTCCACTTTTGTTCTTCCTCCCCCTGATCTTGCTGGGTTTTTACTTTGTAAGCTTCCTTTATGGTAAATATTCCTTTCGTTTCTTTGCCCCATCGAAGGATGTCTCTGCCTTCTCTCTTTTTTATCTTTCTGGAGTCTATTTCCTTTCCGAATGTTGTTTTTTGATCTTCTGTTGCATTCCTTTTCCATTCCTCCAGAGGTTTCCATTCTCGCCATTCCTCATTTCCCCGTTCTTCAGTCCAGTAATCTTTAACTGTAATGAGGTTTCTATCCATACCTGTTCTGTAGATTTCTTGCATATCTTGTAGGTTCATCATTTTCTCCCTTTGTTGCCAGGCTTCATCCCAAAATCTCGCGATCTGACCTCCTCTGATTTCCCAAAATATATGTCTGTCAATTAAATCCCTGCTTTGAATGGTTAGGTTCCATATATCTGATCCCCGAGGCATATCTTGCTCCCTTAGAATTTCTTCCGGGGTGAGAGGCATATTATATTTTGTTGTCCAGATTTCTTTCCATAGATCCGGCCCCCCTTGTATCCATCTCCATCTTAACTTGGCAGCGAGTACTTGATTTAAAGTCCATGGGTCTCTGAGGCCTAAACCACCTTTTTCCTTTGGTCTAGTTAGACTGTTCCATGAACAGAGGGCCCACTTCTTTTGTTGCTTCGGTCCCCCCCACAGAAATTTTCTGTAAATCTCTACAAGTTTATTACATATTCCTTTAGGAGCAGCCATCACGGATAAGGGATATATCGGAATTGCCTGAATAGTGGCTTTGAGCAGAACTACCCTTGCTGCCAGGTTCAGAGCACGGAAAGTCCAGTTTTCCAATCTTTTCATGATCTTCTCAAGGATATTCTTCCAATTTCCTATTTTGAGGGAAGAGGAGTCTAACATAGTTCCTAAATATTTGGTAGGGAGATCCCCTTTCCGATATCCCAGGACCCTGGTTAGATGATTCTTAATAGGTTCCACAGTGTTAAAGAAAAAAGTTCTGGATTTCTCATTATTAACCTCCATCCCTGAGCCTTCCATAAATATCTCTAGGATTTTCTTTATCCTTTTCACCTCTTTCAAGGTTGCTTTGCAATATATCATTATGTCGTCCACGAACTGTTGGTGGGTGACTGTGGTTTGATTTCCCCATAATCTGAGACCTTGTATTTTCCTTTCTCTTAATTCTTTTTTAAAGTATCTGCCTAATCCTTCTGCTGCTATTATGAAGAGAAAGGGGGATAAGGGATCCCCTTGTCTGAGGCCTCTTGTTGCATTGAATGTTGTTGTTGGAGCTCCATTCAACAGAATAGAGAAATTCGGGGTAGAGATCATACTCAGGACCCAATTCACCCATCTATCACAGAATCCAAAAGCTTTAAGGATCGTTTCTAGATACTTCCAGCTTAGCCTATCATAGGCTTTTGAGAGGTCTAATTTGATCAGCATGCCTTTTTCTTTTTTCGTTTTCAGCGTGTGGATTACTTCCTGAGCCACCACTAACCCATCCAAAATCTGCCTTCCTTCTACAAACCCAGTTTGATCTGGGTAAATAATACTTGGCATGATCGATTTCAATCTCTGAGCTACTACCGATGCCACTATTTTGTAGATGACGTTACAAAGGGCTATGGGGCGAAAGCCTTCAGCTTGATCTGCCTGATTAGTTTTAGGAATAAGGGTCAGAAGGGTTGAGTTTATTCCAGGCCATATTCTTTGATTTATTCTGGCCTCCTCTACAACTTCCAGAACTTCTTCTGCAAGAAAATGCCACCCAGCTTGGAAGAATTCTACTGTATACCCATCCGGTCCAGGAGCTTTGTTCCTTTTCATGTTTCTGACAATATCCTCCACTTCTTCCATCGTAATTTTCCTCATTAGTGCCAGGTTTTGATCTCTTGTTACCACATTTGGGATTTCCCTACTTATCTTTGATATGGCATCTGATCTGTTAGCTTGCGGTTCCCTCAGTATGTTTTTGAAATGATTGACCAACACTTTTTCAATTTCTTCATGTTGCAGAACTCTTTGACCTTCTTGATTTTTTATTGAGAATATTCTGTTTCTTTGTCTATGCTGTACCATTGCTTTATGGAAGAACTTAGTATTCCTCTCTCCCTCCCTAAGCCATTGAACCCTTGATTTCTGTTTCCATAAAATCTCTTCTTGTTTCCTTCTTTCTTCTAGCTGGTTTAATATAGTACCTTCTTCTTTTGTTCTTTCCTCCTGTATGCCTTCTAAGATGTCTATCTGCTGAAGCTCTTCCATTCTCTGCTCTAGTCTCTTTTTTTCTTCTATAATATTACCAAATTCTTCTTTATTCCACTTCTTTAACTTATTCTTCATTTCCTTCAGTTTGAGTTGAAAAGTGTGCATCTTATTTTTTCCTCTTTGATCACTCGTCCTCCACCATTCTTCTAGTTTCTCCATCAGTCCTTCATTTCTTAGCCAAAAGGCTTCGAACCTGAAGGGTTTGTTGGGAGGCCTTTGTTTTAAGTCTATTTCTAATTTAATTGGCCAATGGTTCGATCCTGCTACTAGGAGGATGGTGGCTTCTATGAATACATCCTTCATCATTATTTGTTCAGAGATTAAGAATCTATCAAGGCGAGAGGCTATTTGGTTAGCTCCTCCTCTTCGATTATTCCAAGTATGATTTCCGTTGATGGTTTGAATATCGATCAAATTCTGTTCCCTTATCAGATCTCCAAACTGCTCCATTGCCTTATCCATTCTCCTTGCTCCTCCTCTTTTTTCACCTGAGGCTTTAATCAGATTAAAATCCCCTCCTACGATCCACTGTTTTCCTGGTATTAGGCATCTTAAAGCTTTTAAATTTTGCAGAAAGTTTTCTTTTTCGCTCTGGATATGCGGTCCATACACCCCTGTTATAATAACCTCCTCCGTCGTTCCTACTATGCTTGTTGTTCCTGTTAAAATTCTTGGGAAGCTCATCCAATTACTAAATTGTATTTCCTCTGGATTCCAAATTATTACCAGACCTCCTGCGCTCCCGACCGCATCCTGTCCCATCATTTCATATCTATTCCTATTTCTATTCAAAATTTCTCTCATTTTCTCAGTACTTATTTTTGTTTCTTGTACTATCATTATACTGGGTTTTTCTTTTTTCAATCTCTCATTCAAATACCTTTGTTTGCCTCTGCTGTTGAGGCCTCTTATGTTCCAGCTTGTAATAATCATCTTAACAGTTTTGGGGGGGATTGGAATACCTCTGAGAGAGGTATCACTCTTCCTGAGTTGACAAGCATCTCTCCCACTTCTTGTATCATTTCACTCATTGTTCTTCTCCCTCTTTTTTTGCCTCCCTTGCCAGTGCTGCCCACTCCTATGATTTGCGTTTCCTGTTTCTCCGTTTTTTGGCTTTCCTTATCTTCTATTAGTCCCTTTTTTTCCTTATATCTTTGGAATGCTTCTTTGTACCTCTGTTTTTGTTCTTCTGGGATGAATCTTTCGTCGAGCCTTTTCCATTCCTGTAAAAGTTTCGCCATTACTTGTTCTTCTTCTTCTCCTTTTGTTTTCTGTGGGTCTATCTCCATTTCTCTTTGATCCTCTTGGGTTTCTCTTAGGTTTTCTACCCTCTGATCTTTATTCAATTTATCTGTCTCTTTGTTTGCATTTTCATTTATTACCTCCATTCCTTCTAGTTCTTCTTCCTCGCTTGCCTCTGTTTCCAGACCTTCTTCCTGTAGGACTTGAAACTTGTTTAGTGATTCTGTTTTCTGGGTTTCTTTTTGCTTACCCATCGGCACCTTTTTACTTCCTCTTCTTCTCCTTCTTTGAACTTCTTTGAAGTCCTCTTCTTCTTCCCCTGTTTTCCTTGTTGCATTTCTCCTTTCATTTTCTGCTTCCCTTTCCTTTTCAGCTAGCGTAATGGGGCATTCCCGAAATAAGTGGCCATACTCATGGCATCTTCTGCAGCGAAATGGAATATGTTCGTAGTCGATTGTTTGATGCCATATCTCGTCATGATATTCCAGTTCTATAGTATCTGGAAGAGGCTCTGTGATGTTCATGTACGCGCATATTCTAGCATATGTGGTGTATTTTCCTCTCTTTGTTGATTCTGCCACTTTAACAAAGGAACCTATTGAATTTCTGATGCCTTTAAGGATCTCTGGATCCCAGAATTCTGATGGTAGGCCGAAAAGTCTTATCCATATC
Organism: Pinus tabuliformis; assembly: GCA_031772625.1. Taxonomy (NCBI): domain Eukaryota; kingdom Viridiplantae; phylum Streptophyta; class Pinopsida; order Pinales; family Pinaceae; genus Pinus; species Pinus tabuliformis. Next base: position 1,786,933,849 of record CM062816.1, read on the forward strand.
GGGGCAGCTAACATTTTCTCCTTATCTGGGTTGTAGCAATCTACCCAATCTCTCATGAACAGACCAGCGTTGTTCATGAAATAGGGTCCTTCCTCAAAGATCCGTTCCCTATCTTCTAGATTGGAAAATATGACTGTAAAAAACCCCTTTGCTCCCAACTTGACTTCCACATGTCCTTTTGGTTTCCACCTCTGTTGGATCCATCTCATAAGATCTTTCTCAGCTGGCCAATATCCTATGAACTTACAGATCAAAGCATAATCTCTCATGTAGCTTCTGTAATTTTCTAATCTATTAGGCGGGATTACAAACCTGGGTTTGTTCGTTGCCCTTGGTAGGCATTTGCTTGGAATTCCTGATCGCCTTTGTGCGCCAGCTTCTGAAGTTTCTCCTTCATTGGTTCGCTCTCCATCGCTCTGCCTTTCCTTCCTTGCTTCCCCTGTTATTACCGCTTTGTAGGAGGGGATCTCTCCCCTCCCGTGCTCCGTCCCCATCACTTCCAGTCAGCACCCGCAATCTCTGGTTATCGTTTTGTTCTTCTCCAGTGAAAACTGATTTGGTGAGGTCCGCTCTTCTGGGCTTGTCCTGATGCTCAGGACCCTCCCTACCCTGCGCGCCTCCTCTCCTTGTCTGAAACCTATCCTGCAAATCCGATGTCGAGCATCCGGTCCGCCGACGAAACCCTAGCTCCCCCAAAATCAACTTAACTTTAATCAAAATTTCTGGAAATTTTGATGATCATTGTATATACCACATTATGTTTCATGTTAGAGTTTTTAGTGGATATCTTAAGAGTTTGAAGCCAAGGAGAAGGCCATAAGACTTCTTGATCAGCTTTTGGTTTAAAGTTTTTGTTTGCTTTGTTTATTGTTTGTAAAAGTCTGTAAGTCAGTGTTCAGATTCAGGTTAGGTTATACTTTTTGACTCCATGACCAATGAATAAGGCTACTAGGTCTATGGTGTTCTTGATACCTCCTATGGAGCTGCCATTCCCAGGTGGAGCTAATGTTGCAATTCTATTTAGTATGACTTTTTGGACTTTTCGATGCCAAAATACGGTGGAAAAAATTGACGTGAAATCCTGATTTGTGTTATTTAAACTAGTTTTTTTTATTGTATATATGGATTCAACACCTTGTAAACCCCTTGGGCACATTGATTGCATAGGATTACCCATCAATATTGTGATTTCAAGAAATTCCTATCAGATTTTACAGAAATTACACTCAAAAAATCGACCGTAAAAACTTCCAAGAAGTCACACTAAAGACAACTATGCAAATGTTAGTTTCAGTAATTTTTTCCTTCCACCAGTGATCAAATGTTCTCTTTTAGAATGTCCATTAAGGTTCAAGGTCAATGTTTTGTCATTTAACTAGGTCTTCCATTCAAAAGATTTGGTCATTGGTTAGTGTGTCTAGGATTATTTCCACTCCTTCAAGATTTCCATGTCCGGTCACTACCATCACTTAGATGGATGTTTCATCATTGAACACATCATCATCATCACTTCATTCATGTCACCATGGTCTTCATTCAGCTCAGTATCTCCATTAGGCCATTAGGGTTTCAAAGTCACCAAACTCTCATTTCGTGCATAAAATCTGACAAAGGATGAGTGGTAATAAGAAAGTCTCTTTAATAAATTTGATATCAAGTGTAATTTTATGTTTTCATATGTAATAACTACTTCAAAGTTTTCAGTTACAAAGGCTATAATTAAGAGTTCCAAACAGATTAAAATGTCTCAGAAAAGGGCCATAAAGTTACTAAGTTTCAACTATCAAAGGTCATAAAGTGTCAAGGGTCCAAATTTAAGTTTAAAAGGGTAATATGAGTTTTTTTTAACTCATTTTCACTTTCAAAATTCCAAGCATCTCTCATTTATCATCGTGCCAGAAGAAAACTTTGTGAAAAATGAGGGTTTTCCGGTATTCGTTGAGAAATGAGACCCTTTATAATGAAGCACGACTTTTCTGTGAAAAAAGCAACCATTTTTAAAGAAATGAAACCCTTCTGAGTGGAGTGTGACCCTTCTAAGTGAAGTGAAACCCTTTAGGAAGAGCATGACCATTCTATGGAGAAGTGCGACCTTTCTGAGCAAGAGCAACCCAAAATGCTATTCCTTGGGAAATTCACATTATAGGGATTTCTTCTTGTTTTTAAGGAGATTTTTTTATTTCTTCAAACTTCCATAGATCATTCAAGGACTCTTAAAGCTTCTACAAAAAGTAAGTGGGCATCTACACCATCATTTCAAAGATTTTTCTCAATGTGAATTGATTGTTTCTTAGCATTTTCTCCAACAAATTCTTGGTGAATGAAACCTAGCTTCTATTGACTTACCACTGTCATCTATCATACAAAAAACCCTAAATATAAAATTTCCTATCATTCCACCACTCATTTTCCATTGATTTGATCAAACCCTAGCCTTCTAATACATTTTAAATTTTGAGAAAACTCCCACTTCAGTTTTATCAACATCATCTCGCTAGTGTTTTACTGTTCAACAAATTTAATGGAAAGTGAACAAGAGAGTAAAAAGAAACTACACAAGGGAGGACACCATTCAAGTTTTGAGCCATCTAACCTAAGACAAATCAATGCTTCTCCATTTGCCCAGAAATTTTTTAGAAGTGTTGGTTGTATGATCTTTTGTGAGCAGGTTGCAGATTTTGGTTCTTACATCCATTTCACAAACATATTTTCCCAAAATTTCAACATAGAAAAAGTTGTCATAGCAGGTATTGAGTTTAGTGTCTCAACAAGTATTATTTTTTCAGCCACAGGTATTCCAAATCATGGTGACACCTAGTTCAAAGGCATGGAATTGTTCCTTCATGATTATAAGATGTTCTTAAAACCTAATGTCAGAGAGATATCTAAACATATTTTTCCTTTTAGACACATGATTAACAAGTATGCCCCTCTAATGAAGCTTATTATGAAGTATTTTACATGCAAAGTAAAATTCTACAGATTGTAAACGTATCATGTTAGTTTACTTATGCACTTCACCTCTACAAAAACACTTAATCTGTGCAGCTTTTTGTTTAAGAGTGTGGTGAAAATGATTGAAAAAAGTTCACACTGGGGGACAACCTCGTATCACAAATTTGTTTCACCATAGCTTCATCAATATTTTTGTCATGCAATAGCTCTCAGTTAAGAAAATCACTTGGGAAGGCTTCTTGATAAATTAAAGACTAAACTTGCTAGTAGTCCCATTGTTTTCCTAGCAAAACAACTAATCTGAATTGGATCCTCAAACATTTTCATGATTGTTTCAAATTATGTCAGATCAAACCTTATGAACAACAAACTTATCAGAAATGACCTCTGGACAATGGCAATTGTGGCCAACATGGAACAACGAGGACCCTTGGTCAAAGCATGCTCACCATTAGCCAATGGAGACTGTGCATGGACACAAATTGGTAATCAGAAGCCCAGATCCAGAAACAGAGGCAATTTATGATACGTGATTAGCGCAAAGTACTAATCATGTATCACAGGGCAAAACCCTCAAAGAAGGAAAGCCCTGAGTGCTCGGTCACGAGGGAAAACAGGAAACCATGCAGAAAACGTCAGAAGGCAGGTCCTACGCCCAAAACCGACAGGATATCATGTGCACTTCGAGTGGCAAGCGGGTTTGGCCGAGTTCGGTGTGATGCGATACATAGGATGGCATGTGTCCATCGGATGAGAGAGAAAATTTCTTACATTGTGTGAGTAATGGTCAAGCAACTTACCCGCGATATAGATGAAGACCATAGTATCTGGACGCTCCAGATCAACAGTAGAGAATCAACCCAATGGATGATTGGATATGGTGGGGAAATAGACTGAGGCACATAAAGATTTGCGGTCCAACATGACTGATGAGCTAGCAGAAGAATTAGTTTCATAGGCAAATCCTGGAGTGACAAAAATAACGACTGTTTGAAGAAAACTAACACTCAGTTTGTAAGGCGACAAGTGGCCACCTCTCTGTGCAGTGTTACACATCGATGATGATGCAAAGTAGGGAATTCCAGTGGATAGAGGTAGGAAATCCAGAGAGATAGGAAGAGGAAATGAACAGTTAGGGAGCAGATTGGCTTTAAGCCACGAATAGACAAAGTGCAACGAGCAACAGAAGTAGAGGAAGAAGCGAATGGAAGAGAATAGAGAAGCTGAGATGGCCTACAAAGAAAAGGCAGCATCGAGCAGGCAGAGACAGAGAGAGTCCAAGAGTCCATGAACTTGAGAGAAGGCTTGAGAGATTCAAGCAACTCCTCTGTGTATACCTGTCAGGTATTTAGTACCAAATTGGACTCGTACCATTGAGACCAGTTGCAGTTGGGATTCAGTAAGGGGGGATTCTATGTACTCTACAGGCTTGGGGGATCCAAGTACCACCCTACTGACCATCATCTGTCAAGTGAGACTCAAATTGAGCTCCTTATTCTAAAAACTCTGCTTTAATACACAATAGAAAAGGCCACCGCTGAAGCTGGACTAGGAGACGTAGCCTAGTAGGATTGGGTGAACTCCTTATTAAATTTGTTGTGCTTTTGTATTTGCTTACTGTGTTTCTATTATTGTTTCAAGTGTCTATATATTTCGCAATATTATCGATCCGTTGCTTAAAATAACATACACACACCCCAGCATATGAGTCTGTAATACCTTCATTAATTAACTGAGATCATTCATGAGTGACTTTCAGATCAAGTGGTATTAGAGCTTCTAGGTTGTTTAAGGTTAGACAAGCTTGTGCTGGATTTTGTTGTTGAAAGTTAACTAGATCAAATCTTAAATTAGGAGAAGGAGAGTTGGTGAAAACTAACGTGGAAATTGGAAGAGTCTATCCTCAGAAGAAAATGTCAGAAGAAAGTGCCTTGGGACCAAACCCTCAATTTATAGATAGTTTCCTGGCCATGAGGTCCATGGTAGAGGAAATGTATAAGAACTTTAGGAAACATAAAGATGAGGACTCATCAAGCTCCAAGCAAGATAAAGGAGAGGAAGAGTCTCTCCTCCATGACCACTCAAAAGGAAAAGGGAAAGAAGAAATCTTTCTCACACCTCCTAATAGTCGTGAGCATAAAAAGAAGACATCTTTGATTAAATTAGATGTTAAATTTTATTTACCCATATATGATGGAGAGTTGAATGTAGAGAAGTTGGATAATTGGATAAGAAAAATTGATGTCTATTGCAGAGTGCAGAGTATCGACTCAGACAAGAGTGAGATTCAGCTGGCCAGCCTATGCCTTAGAGGCATTGCCTCAGTATGGTGGGAAGGTAGGAGCCAAGCTGACATGAAGAAACATTGCAAGATTCTTTCTACCTGGAGTGAATTTGTTTCTGCAATCAAAAAATAGTTCTATCCACTAGCCTACATGCAACAAGAAATGATGAGCTGGAAAACTCTTCACCAATTGAAAGGGAAAGGTGTACAGGGTTACACTCAAGAATTTAGGAAGAGAGCTTCGATTCTAAAAATTTCACTAGACTCACCTGAGACTCTATTGAAGTACATAGACGGTTTACATAGCTACATGAGGCTCACTATCCTCATGTTTAATCCCACTCGTATAGATGAGGTATATGTTCAAGTTATGCATCTCGAAGCTAGAGGAAAGAATGGGAACCCAGAAGTTGTAGGATCATCCAAGCCCATTGCAAGCAAGAATAAGGAGAAAAGAAAATAGAAATGGAAAGAAAGGAAGGCCAATTCTGCACAAAATACCAAGTCTTCATGCACTCACTATAAAAGGGATGGGCATGATGATGAGCACTATTGGATTTTGCATCCAGAGCTGAGACTTAAGAAGTTTGAGGGCAAGAATAAGAAGACTGTTGTAGCTATTCAGAAAGATTTTGGGGTCAGACCCAAGAGATGAAACAACCATTGCAGCCACATGTATAAAAGGTAAAAACTCTGAAGAATCTACTAATAATTCTACACAATCTATTAATGAGGAAGAAAATGAGAGAAAAAGACGAGCTTTTCTATATTCGAGTTATTTCCAAACATCAAAAGATTGATACTTTTTTATAGTGGCTCACAAGTAAATTTAATTTCTGAAGAAATTTTAAAGAAATTGGGATTACTGACTACACCTCAAAAGAAGCCATACCCATTAGGTTGGTTAAGTGATAAAGCATAACTACAAATGACTAGACAATGTAAACTTAAGTTTTCTTTTGGGTCAGCGTTTGTAGATGAGGTTGAGTTAGATATAATTCCTCTAGATATATGTGGAATTGTTTAGGAAGTCCTTACTTATATGATAGAAAAGCTATTTTCTATAGAGCTAAGAACAAGTATCTACTCATTAAAGATGGAATCGAATAATTTGTAGGAGCTCATAAGCTTAAGAATAATTATACTCTCATAAACTTAGGGCAGATGAAAAGAATTGTAAATTCATGCAAACAAATTTTACTAATGGCTGTAAAGGAAAAGAAACCTAATAAAACCAATGTATTTGACATATGTGATGCTAAACAACAAGCTGATTTAGAAAATGTTGTTTCAGAGTATGATATCTTGTTTCGAGAACCTAAAGGTCTACCACCCAAAAAGGAAATAGTGCATGATATTAATTTTCTGCAAGATGATCCATTGCCTAACATCGGAATGTATAGTTTGTTCATTTTAGAGAATGTAGAAATCAAGAAGCAAGTGCAGGATTTGCTCGAGAAGGGGTTCATCAGACCTAGCACATCACCATGTCGGTCACCAATCAGTCTGGTGAGAAAGAAAGATGGCTCATGGAGGATGTGCATTGATTACCGAGCACTGAATAAGATAACGATAAAAAATAATTATCCTCTTCCTTGCATAGATGATCTATTAGATCAGTTAAAGGAAGCTATTTATTTTTCCAAGTTAGACTTGCATAGTGGATATCATCAGGTAAAAGTTGCAGAACAAGATGGATGGAAGACTGCTTTCAAAACAAAGCAGGGATTGTATGAGTGGTTGATTATGCCTTTTGGCTTAACTAATGCTCCTGCTACTTTCATGATAATAATGAATGATGTGCTCGGACCTTTTCTTGATGATTTTTTTACTGTGTATTTAGATGGCATTCTTATATTTAGTGAAATGTGGGAAGAACATTTAAACCATGTTAAGCAGACACTAGATGTTTTGAAAAGAGAAAAATTTTTTGTTAAACTCTCAAAATGTGAATTTGGCAAAACATCTTTGAATTATTTCAGACATATAGTAGGATGTGGTGAATTGAAGATAGATCCCTCTAAAGTTGCAGTCATTGTAAATTGACCTAAACCCAAATCTACTACAGAAGTGAGAAGCTTCTTAGGAGCAGCACAATATTGGAGAAAGTTCATTTCTAACTTTTCCTTAATTGCATCTCCCTTACATGCTTTGATAGGATTGAACAAGGTGTTTTAGTGGGGAGCGAAATAGCAGAAATCCTTCAACACCTTGAAAGAAAATATTAGTACAACACCAATACTAGCACTGCCCGATGCTCAAAGACCATTTGGCATCCAAACGGATACCAGTGACTATGCGATGGGAGCAGTGTTGATACAGCATGGTAAACCCATATGTTATCATTATGAGACATTTAATTCTGCACTACTTAACTACCCAACATATGATAAAAAATTGTATGCATTAGTACAGAGTGTGAAGAAGTGGAAACATTATTTAATTGGAAAAGTGTTATCAGAAAAACTAGTGTCCATTCAGAGCTGCTAGTCCCACTAAGATAGGTAGCTATCTTAGAAACAAACAAACTAAAGTTACTTCCATTTTCCTTTATGAGAAGTAGATGACAGAGAAGCAGAGAGTACCAACCTCAGTCTTTCACTTAGCTCCTTGTTTGTTTCCTCTCCCCTTTGACAGATCTTTGCTGCTCCTTCCTCGCTTGTCTCGCTTCAAAGAACACCTGTAGAGTTAACGCAACATAATACCATCAAAGAATACAGATCTACAATCATAAACAATATAGGATCAGATATATATTGACCACACAAATGCATATATCAACTCAGACATACAAGAATATGGAGGAAAACTCAAATAGCTTTATTGATAGAAAGAGTAGAAGAGAGGATTACAACCCATTGATTTGACCCAGTGCCATCCTCCCAGCATGAAAGCCCTTCTTCACCTTATGAAAAGCTAGATCACCCAACACTATGATGTTCCACAAAGAAACCAACAACACTTCCTTAAAAAAATACAAGATTCCATCCTTTGGATCTCTGGGATGAGGGATCCATATATAGATTTTTGTAGGTGGGTGAGTCAGCTTCTTGGATTTTGATTAGTGTCCTCTCTCTAATAGTTCTTGGTTCTACTTGGAGCTTCATGATCTATTACTCATCCTTGGGCGAATTCAGAGAGGCAAGTGTCAAATGGGCAGTTTCTAGATGATTCTCTTGGTTTCCACCTAGCCAACTATTTTTGCCATTTGTCTGCTCTCGCTCATTGCACCCCACAGAAGGGATTTTCAGTATGCATCATACTTTTTGCATGTGGAAAGTGAGATGCATCGCACCCTTAGCACTGAGAAGTCTGTATGGTCCAGTTTTGACTAGTTTTGAGCAGTTTTTCATGGAGAACTTCTCAGAGATGATGTAAGCAACTGACCTTGCTCCTTTAGGGTATGAAACAACACTTTTAGGGACTCAAAAGCCGTTGGTTTATGGAAATATGTGATTGGGGTTACAGTGCCCAAATATGTCTACAACAGTTTCCCCCTAAAGCATGAGGTCGTAAATCTTTCGATGTCGAGTGAAATGCTTTATCATGAGGATCCGAGGTTCTTCGAATTGGAAGGTGACCTATAATAACATACAATACAACACATTATATTCATAATATTTTTCATTGTCTAGCTAAGGTTGGCATTCCCATGCTCAGCTTTATAAATTCATTTTCATGTACATAGGACAGACAACCATCTATGTGGTAGACTAATGATTCTGGTAGAGCCATCATCCTTTGGCTTGGATGATTATCTGTGTAGCAATGATGTACATTTGATGTCTTTATTTTGCTGAATATATCGCAGCCCAGATGGATGAAACTAGATCTGGGGTCTTCAAAACTCATTCAATCTTCGCCCGAAGTACAAGTCGATCCATGCGAAAAGATGTTCTAGAGTCGAACATGGAAAGACATCGCTTCGTTACCAGCTAGTGAGGTAAGCTATTAACAGGCACGAGAGGAATCACCGATAATGATGATGACCCTCAAGGTATGACAGTACAATTCACGTGGTGTGAAAATGGGACTTGGCATCGAACATCACGCAAAATCTTTCGGTCGAAGGCCATTGATGTAAACTTGTCGTCGGAAGTGAGAAACTTTCCATTGAGGCACGAAAGCTTCAAAGTACTGAAAGGGTTGTTCCTAGATCGACTTCTTGGATAATGAGCTGATGTCAACAAGAAGTGACCCGTCGTAGGAGGGAATTAATGAATCCCACATCTATGACATGTAATGGAGAAAATGATTTTGTGGAGGTGAAAACGATTTGATGATACAAGGTTCAGGGTGGCGGTCATGAAAGAATGAAGCGTGAAGGTATTGAAGTGGATGAGACAAAAGCTGGGTTGGTGAATTCTATGAATGACTTCTCTTGAACATATCGGCGACACTGAAATGGATTGGTAGCACTAACCCGAAAAATGGATGGTATGGTGGACCAATGGTAATATGACCATCGAACAGAATAACCCAACCCAACTCAATCATGGTGATGGAGTGAAAGTGTCATGTTCAAGAGCGACTTGCTACCAATAAAGTTTCTTCAAGTTTTCTTCCCAATTTTTCCCCAGTCATTGCTGACCAGTACCTCTTTATTTTTGTCAAGCTTGAGGAGGATAACATATGCTTGTCCTATAATTTTACCTTCGGGCAAACCTATCGCTATGTTTTAATGAGCCTAGCAATAGTGAAAGTCGCTCTTGTTTGCATGGACAAGTTTGTCTTTATTTTTTTAACGAGTTTAACAACAAAGATAACTCGGTTCTTTTAAATTTTAGAGAGTATGAAAAGAGACAAAATGAAACTCCAATATTCCTTTTTTGTAATATAATCCCTTAAGTCTAAAAAAGTATAAAATAATATGAAAGGGATGAATTTTCAATAGTTTTAACAAGCTGAACAAGACAAGCGCTTGATCTTTCTATGTAATGATCCATCAGGTCCAAAAAGATTAAAATCTAGAGGAGGGATAGCACTTCCGATAGCTTTAACGAGTCGGAGAGGCCAATTGCTTGGCAATCTTTTTAAATTTTACAAGTCAGATGAAAAGAGGTTAAAGGAAACTCATTTTTTGAGGAACAAGTGATATTTTCGGATAGCAGTTGGTTCTAGGTAAGGTTCGGAACTTTCCAATCACAGAAGTGTAAAGAAGATGGATAACAGAATCACTCATTGCGGTTGTTCTTCAAAAGGGGTAAACAATCAAATGGAGGCATACGATCGGCTAAAACAGAGTGGAGGTGATGGTAAGAACATGACCAAGGCTCAAAAGTTGATGATAATGCGATTGCAATGGTTATTTACTGAAGGTGGGTTCATTTTTTAACGAGCTTAAACTCTGGTGGAACATATGCTCATTTCTAGGTTTATTTTTTAACGAGCTTGAACTTCACATAAAACTTCTCATGCCAGTCGTATAATAAGGATGTCTCGTCGATAGGTTCATTTTTTAGGGAGCTTGCCCCATTCGAAACTTTGCTCCAGATCCTTTCATTGTGCAAGCTAGGAATGACCAATCCTACGAGTTTAAATGGTTAGGAACCTACAAACTAAGAAAATAAATGGTCGCTTTTCATTTGCATGCAAAAAGGTTTGCATGCCCCAAGGTATAGCAAAGTAGAGTTTCCAGGCTACCATACAGAAGTTCTTGCATCAACAAGATGGTTCCATCCGTGCAGCAAACAGAAACACTTCCTCTATTGTGAGATATTTTTCAGCGAAAATCACATGGAGTATCATTTGTCGACGCTTTTCGAACCAATTAGTGTGGTTCATCATAACTTTTAATAACCTAGTATTATAATTATATTTATTAATTTTTATAAATAAAATAAATTCCTTTTTAAAACCAACCATTTACCTAATTTAACTTATTTCCATAGAAAAATAATAATAAAAATAGTAAAAATATTAAATTAATAAATTATAATTTTGACCTGGCTCCTAAGGTCAAAATTAGCCGTTAATCAATCTAGCCGTTGGAGACTCTGCTCAGGCTATTTATCATGCTAAGCCGGATCTATTTCTTCAACTTGTCCTGACGATGAACCACACTAGTTGGTTCGAAACGCGTCGACAAATGATACTCCATGTGATTTTCACTGAAAAATCTCTCACAATCTTGACATGGATCACAGAAGCCTGAACTCTATAACACTTCCTCGACTTAGTCCATCGAAACGGATGAAGGTGATTCTAGCTCCTATCACCTAACCTTGATGAGGGAATCTTATTCCAGTCTAATCCCATTTTCCTAAATGTACGGGTGTGTCAGACTAGTCATATATCCTCCACGGAAACCTACCCTATACCCAAAGCCTTTTTGCTGAAGCAAACCAGGGTGCATGCCCCCTGGGTTTAGTCACATTCACTGAATCACTGCTTTTCATCAGGTGGATTGACTGGATATTGATGAGATATTCCTTGCGTAAAAAGACCATTTAGGGATGGCACTTGACTATTAGCTACATGTGAACCAGGGAGTGAAAGTTAGTCTACAAGCTAGACCAGTCTGCCTTCATGCGGAAAACACATCACTCGAAAGAGTGAGGAATCAATAGCTCGCATGTTATAAATGTAGTCACGCCCAAGGAGTAGATTGTAATCTAAAGGTCCTTGGACTACCATTACATTCAGATAAATGGTTTTCCTTCAAAAAGTTATAGCCAAATTTGGAAGGATCCCTAACGGTCGACTGGTTCCTTTATTGAAGCCTGTCAGATTTCACATCCCAGGAAAAAGCGATGGCGAACGAAGCACTTTCCAAGAAGTTGAGGAAAGGATACTCATAGAAGCCCCTTCATCTAAGATATTACTGACCATGACCATTCTGTAAGCTTGTATTATGATTCAGAATGGCACATTAGATGGTAGACGGGGTTTGCCTAGTAGATTCCAATCGAAGGAAACGACTAGGTTGCCTGGAGGTGGGACTAAATAAAAGGCCAAATATGTCTCCGACGAACTTCCTTCCTGTAGTAAAGGAATGGGTAGATTTCCCCCATGTTCATCAAAGTCTATGTTTACAAAGAGAATTTGAATGGTGTCGTTCTCATTCTCCTCGGTGACTGTATCATCTGAAGGTGGACCTTCTGAAGGCAAGACTAGGTCGACTACCGTCTCGACCTGTTGACTTTGGTCCGGTGTGGACTCAAAGGGTTTATCTTCGATGATAGATGCTTCGACCGACCACAAAGGTGTGTCAATCGGATTTTCATCTAGCGATGGACTCGGAAAGAGTTTCTTATATCCAGGAGGAAGCCGTAGCGGTGAAGCAGGACAATTATCCAAGACTCTTTTAGCTTCATCTAGGAAGGGACAACAGTGGATGGCATGATCGCCTTCACACAATCTACAAGGAAATTTATATCTTCCTTTCTATCCATTGACTTCATTTTCACTAGTTGATGGTGTACTCTCAACAATATCGCTAGAGGTTGACGACACTGGATTGTGCAAATGAGAAGACCAGTCCCTTAAGATCTGTGGGATGCAAGTAAAATCTCAATGATAGTGGTCCCCTTTGCAGATGACACATGTATATTTAGGTCTGGATGGTGCGGTGTGTGGATTTTCACTAGATGATGTATGGTTGCCCCTTTTTTCCATTGGCTCCTTCTTCTTCTCCTCCTTCCCTTTCTTCTTCTTCTCAGCTACTTGGTTTTTAGTTTTACTAGCTTCACCAAGTGAAGAGGAAGAAGGAGAGAGAGAAACAAACTAAGTAGAAGGTTCGGGGGTAACTTTAGTATCATCTGGTTACTGATTTGATTGCTCAAGAATCATGGTGCTTTGAACGATAGAGGTCGAGAAGAGCCATAATGGCAGGCCAATTGTCAGTCCTGGAAGGGACAATGTGGCCATATGAGGTGCACCAACATCCCCTGAAAAAGAGAAAGGACTAGGATTTCCCCCAAGGGGAAATCCTTGGTTGGTGGACTCCATTTTATCAACCTAAGATCAACGAGGGAACATTGACGTTATTTCGATTAAAATAAATTTTATGACGCTTTCAATTTTCAATTTTTAAGAGTCGAGAAAAAGCTACAGATGACTCTAGTCGCCTTTGATTTTTAATGAGCTTGAAGTCACAAGTGCTTAGATGGACATTTTCTTTTAAGGAGTCTGAAAAGGAACGAAAGTGACTACTCTGGAAATCTAGATAGAGGGATTACCAAACCAATTGCAAAACTACAGAATACTTTTTACGGTACGACAATCAATCTTCCCGAATGTTGTGTTCAGTGCATTGCAATCGATAGGGCGACAGACACGACTTCCTAAGGATAAAGGATATAGCCTATTGTGGTCTCCCAATATATACTCAACGGTACATGGGAGCACAAATCCGTACTATCACTTGTCATCTCAAAGAGGAGGAACACCCAACCTACAATGAAAGCGATAGTTACCAGGATTTACGACACCAGAATACGTCTCTAGCCTAGATTTCTAAATGTTGTGCATTAGGTTCGAAAGCATTTTTATGTTCATTGAATTTATTTTACAGTTGGTCTTTCTTATGAAGTTTTCCTTTAAGGTTCACCGCATGATGTAGATATACAATTCCTAAATATGCAATCTAGGATGATAAGCAGTTGTTTACTCTTCTTTTTGCAATGAAACTCCTAACTACTAAGGAAAGAGAAGTGAGATTCTTTCAACATAGAACAGAAGGCACACACTATATGCACTGTCCTAAATCAAAATCAACAAGCAGTCTAAATGCAAATGCACATGCATGTATTTGCATTCTTCTTTCTTAATGTGTGAATGACAAAAAGAATGCTAAGTACAAATCCAAACTATCTTTTCTCTCAAAGCGACAGTATTAACAATTTTCTCTTCAAAAGAGGAAAGGAAGAAAAAGATGACACTTTGCAATTTCAAATTCAAAAAATGAAAGGAAGACTAAGATGATACTTTGTTATTTCAAATTGAAAAAATGAAAGGAAGACTACTTTGCGATTTTGAATTCAAAAAATGAAAGGAAGGCTAAGAGCGACACTTTCAACTTCAATTTGAAAGCTACTTTTGACACTTTGAAATACTATTAATTCAGATCAAATACAAGAGTAATAGTGTAATCGACCATCAAAAAGAGTAGAATTCTTTTCTTTTACTGAGAACGACACTTGCGACACTTCCAAATCAAGAGACGACAATTCAATTAAGCTACTTTTTTGTAAAGGATAACTGTAAATGGTGAAAAATACATAAAAACATTCACAACCCTTTGTAGAATGGAGGCTGAATAATTCAAAGGAAGGCAGTTTAATAGTGAAATACTGATCACAGACAACAAAACTCCTGAATAAAGCTGAAGAGAGTGAAGAAAAATCCAAAATCTGGAGGCAGAAACAGTCTTATCTGATCATCACACCTATAACACAGGAAAACAGGGATGCATCTCATCTATTGCACACAGGAGGCGCAATGCATCTAGACTGTCAAAAGGAGATAGTGAAATGGTCCAGGGACGAAACTTTAACTTGGTTTTTGGTCACAGTTGGCAGCTTAGTTTAGGGATTTAAGCTGAGCTAATGATAGTCGGTATATACAAAGTGTAGGGGCTGATCTAATGAGGTTACTTGATCCACCACCAAGGAAATTAGGATGTTTGCAAATCAATTGTTCAGTTTATAAACAAAACCTGGAGATGGACTGAAGCAGCATTGATCTACTTTGCACTTGCATAGAAAATGTAGTTCGAAGGCTAGTTGGCTTAACTTCAGGCTCCGTCTATAGTTTATAAAGAAAACAAATATAAACAATCAAACAAGCTATTCGCCCCCTAGTACAATCGCCATTTTGTTATCAGTAAATCTAGTGCCCATTTAGAGCTTCTAGTCCCACTAAGACAGGTAGCTATCTTAGAAACAAACAAACTAAAGTTACTTGCATTTTCCTTTATGAGAAGTAGATGAGAGAGAAGCAGAGAGTACCAACCTCAGTCTTTCACTTAGCTCCTTGTTTGTTTCCTCTCCCCTTTGACATATCTTTGCCGCTCCTTCCTCGCTTGTCCCGCTTCAAAGAACACCTGTAGGGTTAACGCAACATAATACCATCAAAGCATAGAGATCTACAATCATAAACAATATAGGATCATATATATATTGACCACACAAATGCATATATCAACTCAGAAATACAAGAATATGGAGGAAAACTCAAATATCTTTATTGATAGAAAGAGTAGAAGAGAGGATTACAACCCATTGATCTAACCCAATGCCATCCTCCCAGCATGAAAGCCCTTCCTCACCTCATGAAAAGCTAGATCACCGAACACTATGATGTTCCACAAAGAAACCAACAACACTTCCTTACAAAATATAAGATTCCAGCCTTTGAATCTCTGGGATGAGGGATCCATACATAGATTTTTACAGGTGGGTGAGTCAGCTTCTGGGATTCTGATTAGTGTCCTCTCTCTGATAGTTCTTGGTTCCACTTGGAGATTCATGATCTCTTACTCATCCCTGGGTGAATTCAAAGAGGCAAGTGTCAAATGGGAAGTTTCTAGAAGATTCTCTAGGTTTCCACCTAGCCAACTCTTTCTGCCATTTGTCTACTCTTGCTCATCGCACCCCATAGAAGGGCTTTTCATTATGCATCGCACTTTTTGCATGTGGCAAGTGAGATGCATCACACCCTTAGCACTGAGCAGTTTGTGTGGTCCCGTTTTGACTAGTTCTGAGTAGTTTTTCATGGAGAACTTCTGGGAGATGATGTAATCAGCTGACCTTGCTCCTTTAGGGTATGAAAAAACACTTTTAGGGACTCAGAAGCCCTTGTTTTATGGAAATATGTGATTGGGATTGTAGTGCCCAAATATGTCTATAAGAAAAGGAGGTAGTTATCCATACTGATCATTAACCACTTCAATATCTACACTCCCAAACTAAATTGCAACAATCAAGACACTATAGGTGGATGGGTTTTCTACAACTGTTTCATTTAGTCATCAGATATAAAAATGGCATACACAAAAAATTTGTAGATATATTATATAGACCTATTATAAATGCATCTACTATACTTAAGCATAACTCCGTACTGCATGAGAGCTACATTGAACAATATGCTCAAGATATGGATTTCAAAGATGTATATGCAACTTTAAGTCAAGGGAAACGAGTAGAGGAATTGGATTATCATGTAAAAGACTGACTCTTGTATCATTGTGGGAAGCTATGCATTCCAAAACTGAAAGGGTAAAGATAATTCGAGAAGCACACACTTCCCTAATATTATGTCACTTTGGGGTAAGTAAAACAGTTGCATAGCTGCAAAGATTTATTTATTGGCCAAAAATGAATGAGACAATTTCTAGTTATGTAAGAGGGTGTACCATGTGTGCTAAAAGAAAGCCCAACAATAGAAAATTAGGCTTGTACACTCCACTAGCAGTTCCTTCTCATCCTTGGGAAAGTGTTTCCATGGACTTTGTTGGAGGACTGCCCAAATCTAGGAAAGGTCATCACTATTTATATGTTGTTGTGGATAGATTCAGTAAAATGTGTATTTTGATACCTTGTAACAAATAGCTTACAGCTAAAAAAACTACAAAGTTTTTCTTTCAGCATGTATTGGTTCATTTTTGATTACCCACTTCCATTGCATCTGATCGAGACACCAGATTTGTTGGGAATTTTTGGTTGAGTCCATGGGAATTGATGGACACCAAACTGAAGAAAAGCACAACCTTTCATCCACAAACAGATGGCCAGACAAAAGTAGTCAACAGGACAGTGATCTAGTTGCTCAAAGGCTATTGCAGCAACAATCCGAAACTTTGGGATGAACATTTGTGTTATGTGTAGCATGCTTAAAACCGAGCTAAACATTCTTCTACACAGAGATCTCCTTTTGAGACCTATTTTGGTTTCACACTAAGGTCTCCCTTGGATTTTGTCTTTGGTAAAGACATAGCAGTTGATGCACACAGTGTTGTGGACAAGAAAATTAGGTTCATTGAACAAATCCAAGAGATTCACCAGGCAGTACAGGAACAGTTAGAAAATAGCCAAGCCAAGTACAAGGCAAGTCATGACAAGCATCAGATGGAGCATAATTTCCAAGTTGGTGATCAAGTCTGGCTATATATCAACAAGGACAGAATGCAAGGTGAAGGTAAAAATTTAAAGCCAATAAGGTATGGACCTTTCAAGATACTTGAGAAAATTGGTGAGAATGCTTTTAGCCTTGATTTACCAGCTTACATGCACATCTACTCAGTAGTTAATGCAGATAGCTTGAGACTATTTGAACCTTCATTAATTGAAGATCTTGAAGAGCCTTCGATTGATGACATGTTACTTGAATATCTCAATGAATTGTAGGAAGACACAGTTCTAGACAGGAAGGTGAGGACGATGCACACGGGAGATGTTGAGTACCTCAAGATTGGACTCAAGGGTTCAAATCCAAGAAACACAAAATGGATAGAGATTGGACAAGTGATACAGTTATATCCTCACTTAGTTAGTGCTTGAAAACCAACTTTTGGTGGTCCAAAAGCTTTTTCAGTGGAAAGGCCATGATCCGAATTAGATCCTCAAACATTTTCACGATTGTTTCAAATTATGTCGAATCAAATCTTATGAATAACAATATTATAAAAAATGACCCCTGGACAATGGCAATCGTGGCCAGCACAGAGCAACGAGGACCCTTAGTCAAAGCGCGCTGACCATTGGCCCATGGAGACCATGCATGGATGGAAATTGGAAATCGGAAGCCCAGATCCAGAAACAGAGGAAGTTTTTGATACGTGATTAACACAAAAGGGTAGAAACTTCAGAGAAGGAAAGCCCCGAGCACTGAGTCACGAGGGAAAATAGGAAACCGTGTGGAAAACGTCAGAAGGCAGGTCCTGCGAGGAAAACTGGTAGGATATCACGTGCACTTTGAGCAGGAAGCGGGTTTTGCTGAGTTCAGTATGATGCCATACACTGGGCGATGCGTTTTCAGTGGATGACAGAGAAAACTACTTACATTGTGTGAGTAATGGTCGAGCAACTTACCTGCATGATATAGACGGAGACCATAGGTTTTGGAGGCTCCAAATCAATGGCAGAGAATCAACCCGATAAATGACTGGATTTGGTGGGGAAATAGACTGAGGCACATAAATATTTGGGGTCCGAAATGACCGATGAGCTGGCAGAGGAATCTATTTCGTGGGAAAATCCTAGAGTAACGGAAATAACGACCATTTAAAGAAAACAGACACTCAGTTCGCAAGGCGACATGTGGCCACCTCTCTGTGCAGCATTACACACTGATGATGATGCAAAGTAGGGAATTACAGTGGACAGAGGTAGGTGATCCAGAGAGCCAGGAAGAGGAAATGAATAGTCAGGTAGAAAATTGGCTTTATGCCATGAAAAGGCAAAGAGCAAAGGGGAAAAGAAGTAGAGAAAGAAGTGAATGGCAGAGAATAGAGAACCTGAGCTGACCTGCGGAGCAAAGGCAGCATCAAGCAGATAGAGACAGAGAAAGTTCGAGAGTCTATGAACTCTATAGAAGGATTCAGAGGTTCAAGCAACTGATATGTGTATACTTGTCAGGTATTGAGTACCGAATTGGACTCGTACCATTGAGACCATTTGAGGTCGGGATAAAGTAAGGGGGGAGTCTGTGTACTCTAAAGGCTTGGGGGATCTAAGTACCACCCTACTGACCATCATCTGTTAAGTGAGACTCAAATTGAGCTCCTTATTGTAAGAACTCTACTTTATGACACAATAGAAAAGGCCACCACTGAAGCTGGACGAGGAGAAGTAGCCCAGGAGGATTGGGTGAACTCCTTATTACATTTGTTGTGCTTTTGTATTTGCTTACTATATTTCTCTTAATGTTTCAAGTGTCTATGTATTTCACAATCTTATCGATCCATTGCTCAAAATAACATAGACACACCTGAGCATGTGAGTTTGTAATACCTTCATTAATTAACTGAGACCATTCATGAGTGATTTTCAGATCAAAAACATCACCAAGGTCAAGGTTCACAAGGTTGGTGAAGCATGGTTCAACAAGAAAATAGGAAAAGGTTTCAGAGGAATTTAGACCGAAGGTAACCAAGAGATATCAAAGAGAGAACATACTTTTGTTTTCTCCATGGATTGTGGAAGGGGCAAAACTTTCTACATCAACACAATAGGGATCACATTTCTAGGATGAGGAGGCTATCCATCATGAAATACACATAGTGGACTTGGGGCTCCAAGATGATCATCAAACACAAAAACTAGCTAATAAGGAAAAGGATTCTCAGTTCATGAGGTTTCTGGACAATGTAGCAAGAGGCAAATTAACCATCTCCTTCCTTGAGCAAGAAAACGAGCAGTTGAAGCCAAAGTGGCTACTCCTAGAAAAAGATTTGTTTAAAACTAGTTTGCAAGTGTCCAAAGGTAAAGCAGTGCTAGGGCATGATGAGAACGATCAAAAAGAGAGGCGGGTTGGAAGGAAGAGGCCTAAGAAAAAGGCTCTCAAAGGAAAACTGTAGAAGGGAATAGACCAAAACCTATTAAATGAGGATTTGATTCATGAAGATAGAATAGCTGTGGAGATCAATGAAGACAAGGAATATTGGCTAAGATCAGTCAATGGCCACCTAGAGAAGCTTCTTGAAAAAGCTAACAGGGAGAATAAGATGTTGAGGTAAATGGCCCATCACTATCAAACAAGGAATCAGATTGTAGAAATTAGAATCAAGAAACTGAAAGCACAATTGAAAGAGGTCCATGACAAGAAAATGGAATCAAGGAAAAGGGGTAAAAGGATAAAATTAGTGACTAAAAAATCCAAGAATGTTTAGCCTATCATCCATAATAGGCAAGGAACAAATTTTGAAAGTGTTGGGGAAATTTGGATTTTTTTTGAAATTTTGCAGGAAAGGGCACACAAAAGCTCTTCGGTGGGGTGCGACACTTTTTTCTTGGTCATCCAATTGAGTTTTTTTCTACATGGATGCATGCATTATGATGAGTAAATTCCAAATCTAATCCTAGTTTTTCATGAAAGATTCCCGATTTGATCAAAAACTCAAAAATCCTCACCTTTTTAATGTCTTTGCCACTAAATCTAGACTCGCGCGACAGTTTTGAGAAAGGTTGGGAGAATGAGTTTTTGGAGGCCTTCCCATGGGTCATTTTCCAAAGTTCTATATGTTTTGAAAGCTAGAGAGAAAAATATAGTTTACAGTTCTTTTAGATTTCCATTTTGACTTTGGGAAGATACCTAAAAATGGATTCAAACAGGTGTGGACTTTCTGTAAAATTTCTTGTTTTGGCACATGCTCGTGCGACCTTTTTGCTAACTGGCGCAACTCTTCTAGTTCTGGTGTGACCCATCTGGTCTAGTAACTTCTTGCATATTGAATGATATAAAATTCAAGATATTAGGATATATTAATGTTACTTTAGGTTTCTTAGTTGGTTTTTGCCTCACTTTATGAGGAAAACTATAATTAATGAGGAGATATGCTCTCCTAAACTTTAGCCTAAATTGTGGAAACTGTCTCAACTATCCTAGTTTTAGGTGAGGACTCATTAAAGCCAGTTATGATGAGCCTTGAATAGAATTTTCGACCTGATGAGATGTCATATGTTGTATTTTCCTATATAAGATGGAAGCAATCATTTTACAGGGGTTTGACATTTGAGGAAAGAACCATTGTAGCCTATATTAGACATTCTTTTGAAATCGAAGGACATTGTTTGTAGATATTATTTAGGAATTCATGTGCAGTAAGTTCATGATGTTTTTTTTCTTCTGTTAATACTTTATATGAATTATATTTATTTTCCTTTTATATTCATCATTTCTTCAATAGTTTTCCTTGCAGTCGATAAACAAAATTCTGTTCACTAAGCTTTGTTTTGATGGAAAATTATTTTATGTTATTTTCACTCTTTCTTAATGAATTCATGTTTCATGTTCATTAAGAACTTCATGCTTCTTACCAACACCATACTACACAAAAAAAACATAAAATACATCCTAAAAGTGTTGTTACCTTTCTCTTTCATATCTTTACTGTTGTAATCCTTGAAACTTTGAGAGAAATCACACTTTAGTTTTATCAACATCATCTCGCTAGTGTTTTACTATTCAACAAATTTAATGGAGAGTGAACGGGAGAGTGAAAAGAAACTGCACAAGGGAGGACATCATTCAAGGTTTGAGCCATCCAACTTGAGAGAAATCAATGCTTCTTCGTTTTCCTAGAAATGTTTCAGAAGTGTTGGTTGTATGATGTTTTGTGAGCAGGTTACAGACTTTGGTTCTCATGTCCCTTTAACAAGCATATTTGCCCAAAATTTCAACATATAAAAAGTTTTCATTGCAAGTATTGAGTTTAGTGTCTCAACAGGTATTATTTCTTCAGCTGCAGGTATTCCAAATCATGGTGACACCTAGTTCAAAGGCATGGAATTGTTTCTTGATGATTATAAGATGCTCCTAAAACCTAATGTCAAAGAGACATCTGAACATGTTTTTCCTTTCAGACACATGATTAATAGGTATGCCCCTCTAGTGAAGCTTAGTATGAAGTATTTTACATGCAAAGGCAAATTCTCCAGATTATATAGGTATCATGTTATTTTACTTAGGCACTTCACCTCTACTAAAACACTTAATTTATGCAACTTTTTGTCTAAGAGTGTGGTGAAGATGACTGAAAAATTCAGACTAGGTGAGAACCTCATATCAAAAATTTGTTTCATCATAGATTCATCAATATTTTTATTATGCAATAGCTCATAGTTAAGAAAATCACTTGGGAAGCCTTTTTTGATAAATTAAAGTCTAAACCTACCATTAGTACCATTGTTTTTCCTAGCAAAACAACATCACCAGGGTCAAGGATGACAAGGTTGATGAAGCATGGTTCAACAAGAAAATAGGAAAAGGTTTCAGAGGCACTTAGACTGAAGGTAACAAAGAGATATCAAAGAGAGAACATACTTGTGTTTTCTCCATGGATTGTGGAAGGGGCCAAACTTTCTACATCAGCACAATAGGGATCACATTTGTAGGATGAGGAGGCTATCCATCATGAAATACACATAGTGGACTTGGAGCCCCATGATGATCACAAAACACTGAAACTAGCTATTAAAGATAAGGATTCTCAGATCATGGGGTTTCTGGAAAATGTGGCAAGAGCCAAATTCATCATTTGCTTCCTTGAGCAAGAAAATGAGCAACTGAAGACAAAGTAGTTTCTTCTAGAAAAAGATTTGTTTAGAACTAGTTTGCAAGTGTCCAAAGGTAAAGCAGTGCTGGGGCATGATGAGCTAGATGAACAAGACAGGCGGATTGGAAGGAAGAGGCCTAAGACAAACGGTCTCATAGGAAAATTGTAGAAGGGAAAATACCAAAACCTACTAAATGAGGATTTCATTCTTGAAGATAGAATAACTATGGAGATCAATGAAGATAGGGAATATTGGCTAATAAAAGTGAATGGCCGCCTAGAGAAGCTTCTTGAAAGAGCTAATAGGGACAATCAGATGTTGAAGCAAATGGCCCATCACTATCAAACAAGGAATTAGATTGCAGAACTCAGAATCAAGAAATTGAAAGCACAATTGAAAGAGGTCCAAGAGAAGCAAAGGAATCAAGGAGAAGGGGTAAAACGATAACATTGACGACTAAAACGTCCAAGAATGTTTAGCATATCATCCATAATAGCCAAGGAACAAATTTAGAAAGTTTTGGAGAAATTTAGATTTTTTTTTTAAGTTTTGTAGGAAAATGCACACACAAGCTCTGCGGTGGGGTGCGAACTCTTATTTCTTTGACATCCAATTGAGGTTTTTTTCTACACGGATGAATGCATCGTGATGAGTAAATTCCAAATATAATCCTAGTTTTGCATGAAAGATTTCTGGTTTGATCAGAAACTCAAAAAACCTCACCTTTATAATGTCTTTTCCACTAAATTTAGACTCGCGCGGTTGTTCTGAGAAAGATTGGGAGAATGAGTTTTTGGAGGCCTTACCATGGGTAATTTTCCAAAATTCTAGATGTTATGAAAACTAGAGAGAAAAATCTAGTTTATAGTTCTTTCAGATTTCCATTTTGACTTTGGGAAGATACATAAAAATGGATTCAAATAGGTGTGGCCTTTCTATAAAATTTCTTGTTTGGGTGCATGCTCGTGCGACCTTTTCACTAACTGGTGCAACCCTTCTACTTGTGGTGTGACCCATCTGGTCTATTAACTTCTTGAGTATTCAATCATAGAAAATTCGAGATATTATAATCTATTAATGTTACTTTAGGTTTCTTAGTTGGTTTTTGCCTCACTTTATGAGGAAAATTGTAATTAATGAGGAAATATGCACTCCTAAACTTTAACCTAAATTGTGGAAATTGTCTCAAATATCCTAGTTTTAGGTGAGGACTCATGAAAGCTAGTTATGATGAGCCTTGAATAGAATTTTTGACCTGATGAGATGTCATATGTTGTAATTTCCTATATAAGATGGAAGGAAATCATTTTCCAGGGGTTTGACATTTGAGGAGAGAACCATTGCAGCCTATATCAGACATTTTTTTGAAATTGAAGGACATAGTTTGCAGCTATTATTTAGGAATTCATGTGTAGTAAGTTCATGATGTTGTTTTTATTTTGTTATTACTTTATATGAATGATATTGAGCTTCCTTTTATATTCATAATTTCTTCAATAGTTTTCCTTGCAATTGATAAACAAAATTTTGTTCACTAAGCTCTCTTTTGTTGGAAAATTATTTTATGTTATTTTCACTCTTTCATAATGAATTCATGTTTTGTGTTCATTAATAACTTCATGCTTCTTCTCAACACCATACTACAGCAAAAAAACTTAAAATACATCATAAATTTTTTATTACCTTGCTCCTTCATATCTTTATTGTTGTAATCCTTTGACCCTCTGCCATAGCTACCTGCTTTTTCTCCCTTATCGAATAACAAAACCCTAAATCTTTCAAATCCTACATGAGTTGAGCTATCTAGCCTAAAATCCTTTATCATACAGTCATCCCTTGGATTTGATTCCATATAGACATCCCTCTTTGGTTTGGTAGGGCTAGCTACCAAACTGAAAGCTTGGTCTATAGTTACCTTCATCAATGCCTCTCAGCCCAGTACATTGACAGTGATAACAGGTCCTAAGAGGTCAGGAAAATAAAACCACAGAAGAACACGTTGCTCCCGAGCAAAGTCACCAAGTTATTTTATGGATAAATCACTTCTGTAAATAGAAGCAATTTCACTAGCTTCAATGGCTTAACCTAGAAACAACCAAACAAAGTATAATATCTTTCCCTAGAGATAGTTGAAATATAAGAAGAAGACCTAACTAGTATTCATCAATGCAAGTTTCCTTGTTTTCTTCACCCACTCACTCGAGCTCCAACTTTAACTCTCGATTGTAGAACCTGCAAATTAGTCAAGACAATTAAAGAGATTGAGATATACAACACAGTATATTCAAATAGCTCTAAATAAGAGATTAGGGAGCCTTATTCTACACATGTATCATCAAATACATGATGTATGGGAAAATCAATGCACTTTGCACTTTACAAATCTCTCCCAACCTTCTCATCCTTTCATTTCCATAATGATAAAGGCTTTTGATGAGCCTAGGTATTGCAACAAGAATGCTTCAACTCCTAGGGATACCAGCTTTACTTATCAACCCAGGGTTCTGATCCGAATTGGATCTATGAAAATTATTAAAGTGTTATGACTGTATCAAATCAAGACAAACTTCAAAAACTTGTGAACAAAGAGCTATCAGGAATACCTCTAGATAGTGGCAATTTGTAGCTAGCAAGGAATGACGAGGACCTTGGTCAAAGTGCTCTAATCGAGCCCCATGGAGACCACGCAAGACGCAAACTAGCAGTTAGGAAGTTTGGATCAGAAAACGGAGATTGTTTCTAATGCGTGATTAGTGATTCATTGGGAAAAACACCTTGAGAAGGAAAATCCCCGAGCACTCAGTCGCTTGGGAAACTGACAAACCTTGGGGAAGTGCTAATGCGAAAGGTAGGCCTCGTGCTCCAAAACTGACGGAATACCAGAGGCATGTTGGGAAGTAAGAAGATTTGACAGGAGAATGAGCGATTCCACACATTGCACGACGCATGTCCAGTGGATGAGAGAGGAAAATGCTTCTCATCTCTGGCTAACGGTCAAGAAAGTTGATCACACGATAAGAGCGAATGCCATAGGATCTGGGGGCTCCAGATTTGATAAAAGCGATTGCGCCCGATGAATGATCGGATCTGGAGGGAGAATTAAGTTGCGGTGTATAAAAGTCTGAAGTCCAATTTGACCACTGAGTTGGTGGATGAATCATTATATAGGATAACCAAAATACTGAACCATTTGAGGAAGAGCTAGCGTAGTTTGTGAGAGGACAAGTGGCCACTTCCTTGTGAGACATTACGTAGTGGTGATGGCGCAAAGGCAGGGAACTCCAAGCGAATAGTAGCAAGGAAAGCGAAGGGGTGGAAGAGGAAGCAAATAGTCATGAGGCAAATTGGCTTTAAGCCATGAATATATAGAGAACAAAAAGAGAGCTTGAAGTGAGAGCAAAGCGAGCACTGTAAGAAAGAAGGAGACAGTGAGATAGAGAGACAGAGTAGAGAATAAGCAAGAAGTAGAAAACAGAGATCTGAGCTAGCCTGCAGAGTAAGGTAGAATCAAGCAGATAGAAGGCTTGAGAAGTTTAAGAAATCCCTAAGAGGATACCTATCGGGAATTGGGTACCAAATTGGATTCATCCCATTGAAGACAAATTTTAGGTCGAGACTTGGTAAGGAAGAGTTTGTGCACTCTAGTGGTTTGGGGAATCCAAGAACAACCCTACTAAGCATTATCTATTTCAAGAGACTCAAATTGAGCTCCTCATTGTAAAAACTCTACTTTAAAGACACAATAAGAAAAGGGAACCACTGAAAGCTGGACTAGAGACATAGCCCAGGAGGATTGGGTGAACTCCGTATTCATTTGTTGTGTTCTTGTATTTTATTTCTGTGTTCTCTTACTGTTTTCTCTTTTCTAGTGTCTGTGTATTTTGCAATGTGATCAATCTGTTGCCTAAGATAAAATACACACACACACACACCAACACATGAGTTTGTAATACCTTCATTCATTAATTAATTAACTAAGATCACTCACAAGTGATATTTAGATCAAGTGGGCTCATAGCCCAAGGTTGTTAAGGATAGACAAGCTTGTGTTGGATTTAGCTGTTGAATGCTAACAAGATGAAAGCTCAAATTAGGAGAAGGAGAGTTGGTCGAAACTAATCCTGAAATTGGGAGAGTCTATCCTCGGAAGATAATGTCAGAGGAAGGTTCTATGGGGCTAGACCCTCTATTCATAGATAGCTTCCTAGCCATAAAGTCCATGGTAGAGGAAATGTATAGGGTCTTTAGAAAACACAAAGATGAAGATTCATCAGGCTCAGAACAAGATAAAGGAGAAGATGAGTCTCACTTCCATGACCGCTCAAAAGGAAAAGGGAAAGAAGAAAGCTTTCTCACACGTCCTAATAGCCCTGAACATAAAAAGAAGGCATATTTTATTAAACTAGATGTCAAATTTGATTTACCTATATATGATGGAGAGTTGAATGCAGAAAAGAAGGAAAATTATATTAGACAAATTGATGTTTATTGTAGAGTGCAGAATATCATTTTAGACAAGAGAAAAATTCAACTGGCAAGCCTACACCTTGGAGGCACTTCCTTGGTTTGGTGGGAAGGGAGGACCCAAGCGGACCTGAAGAGACACGATAAGACTATCTTTGTCTGGAGTGAATTTGTTTCTACAATCAAAACATAGTTCTATCCATTGGCCTACATGTAACAAGCCATGATGAGCTGGAACAATCTTCGACAAGTTGAAAGGTAGAGTGTACATGGATACACTCAAGAATTTAGAAAGAGATTACTGATTCTAGGAATATCATTAGACTCACCTGAGACTCTATTGAAGTACATTGGTGATCTACATAGCTACATGAGGCACACTATCCTCACGTTTAATCCCACTAGTATAGATGAGGTATCTGTTCAAGCTACTCATCTCAAAGCTAGAGGAAAGAATGGAAGTCTAGAAGTTGGGGGATCATCCCAACCCACTGCAAGGAAGAATAAGGAGAAAAGAAAGTAGAAATGGAAAGCAAGGAAGGCTAACACTACATAGAAAAACAAGGCTTCATGCACTCACTGTAAAAAGGATGGGCATGATGATGAGCACTGCTAGATTCTGCATCCGGAGCTAAGACCTAAGAAGTTCAAGGGCAAGAAGGGGTTAGACATAGGAGATGAAACAACTATTGCAGCCACAGGTATAAGAGGTAAGAATTTTGAAGCATCTACTAGTAATTCTACACAATCTACTATTGATGAAGAAAATGAGAGAAAAAAAACATGACCTTTTCCATATTAGAGTTATTTCCAAACATCAAAAGATTGATACTTTTTTCGATAGTGGCTCACAAGTAAATTTAACTTCTGAAGAAATTGTAAAGAAGTTGGGATTAGTGACTACACCTCAAAATAAACCATACCCATTAGGATGGTTAAATGATAAAGCACAACTACAAGTGACTAGACAAGGCAAATTGAAGTTTTCTTTTGGGTCAACATTTGTAGATGAGGTTGAGTTAGACATAGTTCCTTTGGATATATGTGGAATTGTTTTAGGAAGTCCTTAATTGTATGACAGAAAAGCTATTTTATATAGAGTCGAGAACAATTATCTAGTTGTTAAAGAGGGAATCAAATACTTTGTAAGAGCTCACCAGCTCAAGAATAATTATACTCTCATAAACTCAGGGCAGATGAAAAGAATGATAAATTCATGCAAACAATTCTTATTGATGGTTGTAAATAAAAATAAACTTGATAAAACCAATGTATTTGAGGGTTGTAATGCTAAACAACAAGCTAATTTAGAAAAGGTTGTTTCTGAGTATGATATCTTGTTTCAAGAACCTAAAGGTCTACCACCCAAAAAGGAAATAGTGCATGATATTATTTTGCAACAAGATGCTCCATTGCCTAACATTGGAATGTATAGGTTGTTCACTTTAGAGAATGTAGAAGTCAAGAAGCAGGTGCAGGAGTTGCTTGAGAAGGGGTTCATTAGACTTAGCACATCACCTTGTGTCTCACCAATTGTTTTGGTGAGAAAGAAAGATGGCTCGTGGAGAATGTGCATTGATTACCGAGCACTGAATAAGATAACAATAAAAAATTGTTATCCCCTTCCTTAGATCGATGATCTTTTAGATCAATTGAAAGAAGTTGTTTATGTTTACAAGCTAGACTTGCATAGTGGATACCATCAGGTCAGAGTTGCAGAACAAGATCCATGGAAGACTGCTTTCAAAACAAAGCAGGGATTGTAGGAGTGGTTGGTTATGCCTTTTGGCTTAATTAATGCTCCTTCTACTTTCATGAGATTAATGAATGATGTACTTAGACCTTTCCTTGATGATTTTGTTATTGTGTATCTCGATGACATTTTGATATTTATCAGAATGTGGGAAGAACACTTAAATCATGTTAAGCAGACACTAGACGTTTTGAAAAGAGAAAAACTTTATGTTAAACTGTCAAAGTGTGAATGTTTCAAAACATATTTGAATTATTTGGGTCATATAGTAGGGGGTGGTGAATTGAAGATAGATTGCTCTAAGGTGGCAGTCATTGTGAATTGGCCTAAACCCAAATCTGCTATAGAAGTTAGAAGCTTCTTAGGAGCGGCACAATATTGGAGGAAGTTCATTTCTAACTTTTCCTTAATTGCAGCTCCCTTACATGCTTTAACAGGATTGAACAAGGTGTTTCAGTGGGGAGGCAAACAACATAAAACCTTCGACACCTTGAAAGAAAAGATTAGTACAGAACCTATACTAGCACTGCCTGATCTTCAAAGACCATTTGAGGTCCAAACGGATGCCAGTGACTATGCCATGGGAGTAGTGTTGACACAGCACGGTAAACCCATATGTTATCATGATGAGACGTTTAATTTTGTAGTAGTTAACTATCCTACATATGATAAAGAATTGTATGCATTAGTATAGATTGTGAAAAAGTGGAAACATTACTTAATGGGCAAAGAGACAGTAATACATATTGATCATCAACCCCTTCAATATCTACACTCCCAAACAAAGTTGCAGAAATCAAGGCATTATAGATGGATGGGTTTTCTAGAATAGTTTCATTTAGTCATCAAATATAAAAATGGCATACATAACAAAGTTGTAAATATGTTATCTAGACCAATTATAAATGCATCTACTATACCTAAGCATAATTCCATGTTACATGAGAGTTACATTGAACAATATGCTCAAGATATATATTTTAAAGATGTATACGCAACTTTAAGTGAAGGCAAACGAGTAGAAGAATTGGATTATTATGTAAAGGACTGACTCTTATACCATCGTGGGAAGTTATCCATTCCACAAACTAAAAGACTAAAGATAATTCGAGAAGCACACACTTCTCTAATATCAGGTCAGTTTGGGGTAAGTAAAATAGTTGCACACTGCAAATATTTTGTTATTGGCCAAAAGTGAATGAGACAATTTCTAGATATGTAAGAGGGTGTACTATTTGTGCAAAAATCAAGCCCAGCAATAGAAAACTAGGCTTGTGCACTACATTACCAATTCCTTCTCACCCTTGGGAAATTGTTTCCATGGATTTTGTTGGGGGACTGCCTAAATCTAGGAAAGGTCATGATTATCTGCATGTTGTTGTGGATATGTTAAACAAAATGTGTATTTTGATACCTTGTAATAAACAAATTATAGCTGAACAAACTGCAAAACTATTCTTTCAACATGTATGGGTTCATTTTGGATTACCCACTTCCATTGTAACTGATCGAGACACCCGATTTGTGGAGAAGTTTTATTCAAGTTTGTGGGAACTAATGGACACCAAACTGAAGAAAAGCACAACTTTTCATCCAAAAACTGATGGCCAGATAGAAGTAGTTAACAAGGCAATGATCCAGTTACTCAAGGGATATTGCAGCAAGCATCTTAAGCTTTGGGATGAACATTTATGTTATGTGCAACATTCTTAGAATAGAGAAAAACATTCTTCTACACAGAGATCTCCTTTTGAGACCTGTTTTGGTTTCACACCAAGGTCTCCTTTGGATTTTGTCTTTGGTAAAGACACCATAGTTGAGGGACACACTGATGTGGATAGGGAAACTAGGTTCATTGAATAGATCCAAGAGATCCACTAGGGAGTACAAGAACAATTGGAAAGGAGCCAAGCCAAATACAAGACAAGGCATGACAAGCATCAGATGGAGCATAGTTTCCAAGTTGGTGACCAAGTTTGGCTGCATATCAGCAAGGACAAGATGCAAGGTGAAGGTATAAAGATAAAGCCTATCAGGTATGGACCCTTCAAGATACTTGAGAAAATTGGTGAGAATGCTTTCTGCCTTGATATACCAGCTTACATGCACATCTACTAAGGCGTAAATGCAGATTGCTTGAGATTTTCTGAACCTTCACTAATTGAAGATCTTGAAGAGCAGAGTCAATTGCCTTCTATTAATGAATTGTTACCCAAATATATTAATGAATTGTAGGAAGACATAGTTATGGACAAGAAGGTGAGGACGATGAGGAGGGGAGATGTTGAGTACCTCAGAGTTGGGCTCAAGGGTTCAAAGTCGAGCGGTGCAAAGTGGATAGAGATTAGACAAGTGATACA
The DNA here is from genome assembly GCA_031772625.1 of Pinus tabuliformis. Taxonomy (NCBI): domain Eukaryota; kingdom Viridiplantae; phylum Streptophyta; class Pinopsida; order Pinales; family Pinaceae; genus Pinus; species Pinus tabuliformis. The sequence goes on from CM062816.1 coordinate 1,786,964,884, forward strand.
ATTGTACCGTCACTTAGTTGATGCTTGAAAACCAACTTTTGGTGGTCCAAACCTTTTTCAGTGGGAAGGTCATGATCTGAATTAGATCCATGAAAATTATCAAAGTGCTATGACTATATCAAATCAGGTCAGACTTCAAAAACTTGTGAACAAAGAGCTATCAGGAAGACCTCTAGAAAGTGGTAGTTTGTAGCCAGCAAGGAATGACGAGGACCTTGATCAAAGTGCACTAACCAAGGCCCATGGATACCATGTAGGACCCAAACTAGTAGTTAGGAAGTCTAGGTCAGAAAACAGAGGCAATTTCTGATGTGCGATTAGCGCTTAATGCTAATCGCACAATTGTTGGGAAAAACCCCCGAGAAGGAAAAGCCTCGAGCGTTTGGTCACATGGGAAGCTGAGAAACTGTAGGGAAAACGCTAAAGAGAAAGGCAGGCCCCACACTCCAAAATCGGTGGAATATCAGAGGCATGTTGGGCGGTAAGCGGATTAGGCAGGAGAATGAGTGATTCCACACATTACACGATGTGTTTCCAGTGGATGAGAGAGAAAACCACCTCTCATCACGGGCTAATGGTCGAGCAAGTCAACCGCGTGATAAGAGCGAACACCCTAGGATCTAGGGGCTCCAGATCCCACAAAGAAGATTATGTCCGATGAATGAATGGATCTCGAGGGAGAATTAAGTTGCAGCGTATAAAAGTATGAAGTTGGATTTGACCGCTGAGTTGGTGGATGAATCATTACACAATATAACCGAAATACTGAACCATTTGAGGGAGAGTTGGCACAATTCATGAGAGGACAAGTGGCCACTTCCCTACGAGATGTTACACAGTGGTGATGGTGCAGAGGCAGGGAACTCCAAGTGAATAGAAGCAGGAGATCTGAAGGGGCGGATGAGGAAGCAAACAGTCATGAGACAAATTGTCTTTAAGCCATGAATAGATATAGAACAAAACGAGAGCATGAAGCGAAAGTTAAGAAAGCACTATAAGAAAGAAGAAGACATTGAAATAGAGAGATAGAATAGAGAATAAGCAAGAAGTAGAAAACAAAGAGTCGAGCTAACCTACAGAGTAAGGTAGCATCGAGTAGAGAGAAGTTTTGAGAGGTTCGAGCAATCCCTGAGAGTATATCTATCGGGAAATGGGTACCAAATTGGACTCATCCCATTCAAGACCAGTTTGAGGTCGAGACTTGGTAAGGAAGAGTTTGTGCACTATAGTGGTTCGGGAAATCCAAGAACCACCCTACTAAGCATTATCTATTTCAGGAGACTCAAATTGAGCTCCTCATTGTAAAAAATCTGCTTTAAAGATACAATAAGAAAAGGCCATCACTGAAATCTGGATCAGAGACGTAGCCTAGAAGGATTCGGTGAACTCCTTATTAATTTGTTGTCTTCTTGTATTTGATTACTGTGTTTCTCTTACTGTTTTCCCTTTTCCAATGTCTGTGTATTTTGCAATCTGATCGATCCATTGACTAAGATAACATAGACACACACCAACACATGAGTCTGTAATATCTTCATTCATTAATTAATTAACTGAGATCACTCACGAGTGATTTTCAGATCGGGTTCATACAAAATTGGAGGTGATAGTGCTATATGCACAGGTATAAGTGAATGTCCTACCTGTTGTCACTATTTATCTGTCAAGACACCCCAAGGGTTCCAAGGCAGACTTCTATAGGGTCTGAAGAAGCTTAATTCTTTAATGGAAGAAGAGAAACCTAGTTTAGGAGAGAGATACTCTACTGTAGTAATGAAGAAAATAGCATGTAATTCTAAACTACACCATAACGTAACTAACCATCTAAATGACTATGCTAATAGAATGCTAAATCAACACTAACCTAATGATGCTACCTAAGTTGCAGGGGTAAAGAGAATCAAACTATACTAAGATGTAAGCAAAGAAACATAAGCTAAATTGATTTTCAAGCAGAAAAGCAATCGGAGGTCGAAATCAATGAAAGGGGGATTTAAGGATGCAGTAGCGCATAGGGATGGTTGGATCGATCAATGAGCAGAAGATGGATGGTGGAGATCTTATCGTGGGGTATGAAGTCAATAAATGGATGAAAAAGGTTAATGAAGGGATGAATGGTAGAGATCTTATGGCAAGGTATTAAGTGAATAAATGGATGGACAAGGTCAATGAAGCGATGAATGGTGGAGATCGTATTGCGAGAAATTAAGTGAATGGATGGACAAACAAGGTAACAAAGTAGATGAACAACAGAGACCATATCATATGGGATTAGGTGAAGCGATGGGTGGACGGGGTAACAAAGTGATGAACAACGAAGATTGTATCATGAGGAATTAAGTTAAGAGATGGACGAATAGGGTGAAAGCACAGGATGAATGATTCAGGTCTTCTCGTAGAGGTTAAGTCAACAGATGGACAACAGAGATCCTATCGTTTGAGAAAGGAACATGCAGAAATGATGGAGTAGGTTTCTAGGGTGGTAATTAGTTTCTCACGCACCCTCAAGGCTGTCAGTGGAATTCTAAAATTTCATGCGATTAGCCTTACTACGTGACATGTAGCACAAGAAAACTACTTTTCACGTGCGCTCTCAGGTCGATAATGGTCATGCAATAAGTTGTGCGAGATTAAGCAATATCCGTTGGATCAGGTAGGGTTGATCAACGGTGGATATCAGCAAAGTTAGTTGGTGATTGGAGATCGGCCTAGCTTGTGTCCTTTATTCCTGCATTTTATGCACATTAGACCATGAAGCAAAATGTCCAACTCTAACTCATCTCATAAACAAAATATAATCAAGAGTATCCAATATGTTGTGAGAATAGTTGGTATGACTAAGCTTGAAGTTGAATTAAGGAAAATTAAGGCCCATATAATTACTCAATGATGAGGCCCATCATCACCCTGTTACAGGGAAAAGTGTCTATACAGAACTGCTTATCCCACTAAGGTGTGGTAGCTACCTTAGAAACAAAAAAAGTAAAGCTACTTTCATTTTTCCTTTATGAAATATAGATGAGAGAAGAACAAAGAAGACCAACCTCTGTCTTGCGCTTATCTCCTAGTTCAATTCCTCTCTCTCTTGATAGTCCTTCGTTACTTTCTCCCTTGTATGCCTAGCTTCACAGAGTACCTGTAGGATCAAAGTATCATAACACTATACAAGAACATGGATCTATAATCATAAACAATCTAGGATCAGATGTAAATTGACCATACAAATGCATAAAACATAAATGACACAAGAGTATGGAGGAAAACTTGAATAGCTTTTATTGATAATCAAGAAAGAGCCAAGGGAGTTACAACCAGTTGTTCTGACCCAGCATCATCCTCTCAGCAAGTAAGCCCTTTTTCACCTCATACAAAGCTTAGATCACCCAACGCTATGATGTTGTCTCAATAAACCAACAACAATTCCTTACAAGATGCAAAATTCCAGCCTCTGGATCTCTGGGACTTGGAGATTGATGATCTCTTACTCATCCTTGGTCGAATTCAGAGAGGCAAGTGTCACAGGAAAAGTTTCTGGAAGATTCCATGCCTCTCCACCTCGCAGATTGACACTGCCATTTGTCACTTCTTGCCCATCGCACCCCGTAGAAGGGCTTTTTGAAATGCAACGCACCCACAGAGTGTACTTAGGTGAGATGCAACGCACTTTGCCTATGGATCAGCTCAAATGATCCTGTTTTGACCAGTTCTGAGCAGTTTTTCATGGAGAACTTCTACGAGAAGCTGTAATCAGTTGACCTTGTTCCTTTAGGGGTTAGAACAACACTTTTAGGGACTTAGGATCCCTTGGTTTATGGACATTTTATGCTTGGGGTTGCAGTGCCCAAAAATGTCTATAAAAATTGCCCCCTAAAGCATGAGGTCGTTAATATTTTGATGTCGGGTGAAATGCTTTATTATGAGGATTCGAAGTTCTTTCAAGCTGGGAGGAGACCTGTAATAAGATACAATACAATACATTATCTTCATAATATTTTCATGATCTAGCTGAGGCGGGCATTCCCATGCTCAGCTTTATAAATTCATTTTCATGTACATAGGACAGACAATCGTCTGAGTGTAGACTGATGATTCTGGTAGAGTCATCATCCCTTTGATTAGATGATTATCTGTGAAACAATGATGTACATTTGATGTCTTTATTTCCCTGAATATATATCGTAGCACGGATGGATGAAACTAGATCCGAGGTCTTCAATCTCGTTCGATCTTCACTCGAAGTACAAGTATATCCATGTGAGAGATGTTCTGGAGTCGAACATGGAAAGACATCGCCTGATTACCAGCCAATGATGTAAGCTATTAACAGGCGTGAGAGGAATCACCAATAATGATAATGACCCTGAAGGTACTGCAGTACAATTCACGTGGTGTGAATAAAGGACTTGGCATCGAACACCACGCAAAATCTTTCGGTCGAACGTCATTGATGTAAACCTGTCACCGAAAGTGAGAAACTTGCCATTGAGGCATGCAAGCTTCAAAGTACTGAACGGGGTGTTCCTAGACCAACTTCTTGGATAATGAGCTGATGTCGACAAGAAGTGATTCGTCATAGGAGGGCCTTAATGAATCCCACATCAATGACATGGAACGGAGCAAATGATTTTAATGGAGGTGAAAACGATCTGGTGATATAAGGTTCAGGGTGGCGGTCATGAAAGAATGGAGTGTAAATGTATTGTAGCGGGTGAGACACAAGTGAATTCTCTGAATGACTTCTCTTGAACATATTGGCGACATTGACGTGATGGATTGGTAGCATTAACCCCAAATGTGGATGGTGTGAAGGGACCATGGTGATGTGACCGGTGAATGAAACAACCCAACCCGACTTGGATGCGGAGTGAAAGTATCATGTTCAAGAGCGACTTGCTACCAACAAAGTTTCTTCAAGTTTTCTTCCCAATTTTTTCCCAGTCATTGCTGACTAGTACCTCTTTATTTTTGTCAAGCTTGAGGAGGATAACATATTCTTGTTCTATAATTTTCCCTTCGGGCAAAGCCATCGCTATGTTTTAACGAGCTTAGCGATAGTGAAACTCGTTCTTGTCTGCTATGCACAAGCTTGTCGCTATTAAGTTTTAACGAGTTTAACGACAAAGATAACTCGGTCCTTTTCAATTTTAGAGAGTCTGAAAAGGGATGTAAAGGAAACTCCAAAATCCATTTTTCATCATCTAATCCCTTAAGTCCGAAAAAGTATAAAAAAATACAGAAGGGATGAATTTTCGATACTTTTAACAAGGCGAACAAAGCAAGCGCTCGATCTTTTTGTGTAATAATCCCTCAGGTCCAAAAAGATTAAAATCTAAAGGAGGGATAGCACTTCCGGTCCCTTTAACGAGCTGGAGAGGCCAATGGCTCGACAATCTTTTCATATTTTACGAGTCAGTTGAAAAGAGCTTAAAGGAGACTCGTCTTTTGAGGAACGAGTGATAAAATTGGGTAGCAGCTGATTCCAGGTAAGGTTTAGAATTTTACAATCACGGCAGTGTTACAAGGATGGCTAGTGGTATCACCCTTCATAGTTGTTCCTCAAAAAGGGGTAAACAATCAAATGGAGGTGAATGATCGGCCAATACAGAGTTGAGGTGATGATGAGAACACGACCAAGGCTTTAAAGGCTGAATTACTACATTCACGATGGTTATTTACCGGGAAATAGTTCATTTTTTAATGAGCTTAAACGCGGGGAGAAACATTTGCTCATGACTTATGTTTATTTTTTAACGAGATTGAACTATGTGCTAAAACTACTCGATTAATCCAGTCATAAAATAAGAATGTCTCATATATGAAAATGACAATTTTTTGAGTTTTTCCCCACATCCTTTCTTTATGCAAGTTAGGAAACGACCAATCCTACGAGTTTAAAGGGTTAGAGGACCTACAAATTTAAAAAAATAAATGGTCGCTCTTCGCTTGCATGCCAAAAGGTTTGCATGCCCCCAGGTATAAAATAAAGCTTCAATGTCACCTTTCATTCTACTGACAAAACATTTGTTCTATCAGGAAAGGTCTACCTCTTTCAGGTTACCAAAGATTGTTCTATTCACATCGCAAACAAAACACTTCTTCGGCGATGTCTACCAACATAGACAAAGGTGAGACAATCCACTCACATAACTTTGACGAGGGAACCTTATTACAGTCTAACCCCCTTTTCCAATCACGGACGGGAGTACAGACTAGTCATATATCTCTCATGGAAACCTACCCTATACCCGATGTTTTCCTGCCGAAGCAGACCAGGGTGCAAGCCCCCTGGGTTTTAGTCATATCCCCCAAATCACTCGCGCTCATCAGGTGGACGGACTCGAGATTGATGAGACATTCCTTGTGTGAAAAGACCATTTAGGGATGGTATATGACTATTTTCTATGCGTGATCAGGTAAATGAAAGATGGTCTACGAGCTTGACCACTCTTCCTTCGTGCGGAAAACACATTACTCTAAAGAGTGATGAGACAATGGCTCCCATGCAATAAATATAGTCTTGTCCAAGGAGTAGATTATTATCCAGGGGTCCTTGGACTACCATTACGTTCATATGAATGGTTTTCCCTCTCAAAATTATGGGCACATTGGGAAGGATCCCTAACGGTCGACTGGTTCCTTTGTCAAAGCCTGTTAGATTTCTCATCTCAGGAAAAAGTGATGGCGAACCAGGCGCTTTCCAAGCAGTCGAGGAAAGGATACTCACAGAAGCCCCTTCATCTATGATGGTACCAGCCATAACCATTCTATATATTTGAGCAATAATTCAGAATAGTACACTAGCTGGTAAACGGGGTCTGCCTAGTTGATTCCAGTCAAGAGGAGACAACTAGGTTGCTTGGAGGTGGAACCAAATAGATGGCCAGGTATGACTCTGATGAACTTCCTTCTTGTGGTAAAGGAATGGGTAAATTGCCCCCATGTTCATCAGATTCTATGCTTACGAAAAGAATTTGGATGGTGTCATCCTTATCCTCTTATGTTACTGTATCATCTGAAGATGGAACCTCTGAAGGCAAGATCGGGTCAACTGCCGCCTCGACCTTTTTACTTTCGTCTGGTATGGGTTCAGATGGTTTGTCTTTAATGATAGATGCTTCGGCTGACCACTTGAGTGGGTAAGCCAGATTTTCAACTAGTGACGGACGGCAAGAGTTTTTTATATCCAGGAGGAATTCGTAACAGTGAAACCGGACGACCGTCCAAAACTCTTTTAGCCTCGTCTAAGAAGGGACAACGGTGGATGGCATGATTGACTTGGTACAGTTTACAAGGAAATCTATATTTTCCTTTTTGTCCTAGGGCTTCACTTTCACTAGTCATTGGTGTGTTTTCAACATGATCATCAGAAGTTGACAACACCGGGTTGTGCAAATGAGTAGACCAGTCCCTTAAGATCCGAGGGATGCAGGGACAATCTCAATGATAGTGGTCTCCTTTGCAAATGAAACATGGCGACTTAGGCCTGGTCGGTGCAGTGTGTGGATTTTCGCTAGACAACGCTTGGTTGCCCCCTTTCGCTTTTGGCTCTTTCTCCTTCTTCTCTTTCTTCTTCTTTTCCTTCTTTTTCTCAGGTACTTGATTTTTTGCTTTACCAGCCCCATCAAGTGAAGAGGAAGGAGGAGAGGAAGAATTGTAGGAAGTAGAAGGTTGGTGGGTAACTCTGGATTCGTCTAATTGCTAACTTGATTGTTCAGGAATTGCGATGTTCTGAACGACAGAGGTTGAGAAGAGCCATACGGGCAAGCCGATTGTCATTCCTGGAAGTGACAATGTGACCATATGGGGTGCACCAACATCTCCCCATGAGGAGAAGGGACTAGGATTTCCTCCAAGGGGAATTCCTTGGTTGGTGGATTCCATTTTCTCAACCTAAGATCAACGTAGGAAAGGGTGATAATTATTCCGTTTAAAATAAATTTTAGACGCTTTGACACAACTTGTTTTTTCAATTTTAAAGAGTCGAGAAAAAAAAAAGATGACTCTAGTCGCCTTTGATTTTTAATGAGCCTGAAGTGACAAGTGCTTAGATGGACCTTTTCCGTTAAGGAGTTTGAAAAGGAACGAAAGGGATTGCTCTAGAAATCTAGGTAGAGGGATTACCAAACCAATCGCAAAATTGCAGAATAATTTTATGGTACGACAGTCAATCTTCTCGAATACTATGTTTAGTGCATTGTGATCGATAGGGCGGCAGACACGGCTTCCTATGGATAAAGGATTAAGCCTATTGTAGTCTCCCAAAATATACTCGATGGTACGTGGGAGCACAAGTCCGTACTGGCACTTATCATCTCAAAGTGGAGGAATCACCCAACCATCAGTGAGAACAACAGTTACCAGGCTTTACGACGCCAGAATACGTCTCTAGCCTAGACTTCTAGATGTTGTGTGTTAGGTTCCAAAGCGTTGTTAGATTCATTAAATTTATTTTATAGTTGATCTTGCTTAAGAAATTTTCCTTTCAGGTTCACCGCGAGATGTAGATGTACAATTCCTAAAATCCAATCTAAGATGATAAACAACTTTTTATCTTCTTTGTGCAATGAAAATCCTAGCTACTAAGGAAAGAGAGACAATATTCTTTCACAAAGAGCAAAGAGCACACACTAAATGCACTATCCTAAATCAAACCAATCAAACAGTCTAAATGCAAATGCACATGCATGTATTTGTTTTCGGCTTTCTTAGTATGAGAATGATAAAAAGAAAGCTAATGCGCAAATCTGAATTACTTTTCAAGTGACAGTTGCTAACAAGTTTCTTTTCAAAATAAAAAATGAAGACAATCACAACACTTTACAATTCAGAAATGAATACTTGCCTTCGACACTAGAAAAACTACAAATTCAGACCAAATACAATAGTAATAGGGTAATCGACTATCAAGAGCAATCAAACTCTCTCCTATGACTGAAAACGACACTTGCAACACTTTCAAATCAAGAAATGACAGTACAATTACGTTACTTTTTGCCAAGGAGAACTGAAAATGACTCAACAAATACACAAAAACGTTTACAGTTCTTTTGCACAATGGAGGCGGAATATCAGCAAGGAAAGGGGTTTCAAACATAGATATATTGATTACAAACAGCAAAACTCATGAATAGAATTGAAAAGAATGAACACAGAAACCAAAACTGAGGAACAATGCCTAGTCTGATCAGCGCACCTGTAACACAGTGATCTTGAAATGCATCCCACCTATTACACTCGGGAAGTGCGCTGAATTTTAGTTTCACATAGCAGAGCCTACGCTGGGCTAGAGACGAGACTTTCCTTAGGTTTCGGGTCACAGTTTATAGTTTAGTTCAGGGGTTTTGGCCGAGCAAATGGTAATCAGTAAATCAACAATCAGGGGCAGATCTAAGAAGGTTACCGGAGCTACCACAGGGGAAATTAGAGAGTTTGTAAATCAATTGTTTAATTCATAAACAAATCCTGGAGATTGATTGAAGCGACATTTATCTACTTTGCATTTGCATAGCAAATGTAGTTCGAAACCTACCTGGCTCGACTTCAGGCTTCGTCTGTAAGTTTATAAAATAAACAACAAGGAAGATAAAAAACAACCTAGTCGCTCCCCAGCGGAGTCGCCATTTTGCTACAGGGAAAAGTGTCTACGCAGAACTACTTATCCCACTAAGGTGTGGTAGCTACCTTAGAAACAAACAAAGTAAAGCTACTTTCATTTTTCCTTTATGAAATATATATGAGAGAAGAACAAAGAAGACCAACCTCTGTCTTGCACTTATCTCCTAGTTCGATTCCTCTCTCTCTTGATACTCCTTCGCTACTTGCTCCCTTGTACGCCCAACTTCACAGAGTACCTGTAGGATCAAAGTAGCATAACACTATACAAGAACATGGATAAATAATAATAAAAAATCTAGGATCAGATGTAAATTGACCATACAAATGCATAAAACATAAATGACACAAGAGTATGCAGGAAAACTTGAATAGCTTTTATTGATAGTCAAGAAAGAGCCAAGGGAGTTACAACCAGTTGTTCCGACCCAGAATCATCCTCTCAGCAAGTAAGCCCTTCTTCACCTCATACAAAGCTTAGATCACCCAACACTATGATGTTGTCTCAAGAAACCAATTGCAATTCCTTACAAGATGCAAAATTCAAGCCTCTGGATCTCTGGGATGAGGGATCCATATATAGATATATGTAAGGGAGATGAGTCATCTTGTGATTTGATTAGTGTCTTCCCTCTGATAGTTCTTGATTCCACTTGGAGATTGATGATCTCTTACTCATACTTGGTCGAATTCAGAGAGGCAAGTGTCACAGGAGAAGTTTCTGGAAGATTCCATGCCTCTCCACCTCGCGGATTGACACTACCATTTGTCACTTCTCACCCATCTCACCCCATAGAGGGACTTTTTGAAATGCAACGCACCCACAAAGTGTACTTAGGTGAGATGCAACGCACTTTGCCTATGGAGTAGCTGAAATTATCCTGTTTTGACCAGTTCTGAGCAGTTTTTCATGGAGAACTTCTGGGAGAAGTTGTAATCAATTGACCTTGTTCCTTTAGGGGTTAGAACAACACTTTTAGGGACTTAGGAGCCCTTGGTTTATGGACATTTTATGCTTGGGGTTGCAGTGCCCAAAAATTTCTATAACACACCCCCTAATGAAAGTGCTTCTCATCCTCTGAGCAACTTAGTTAATGTCCATGTCCTTAATGGCCTTTTTAGCCTCTTTGACTACCCATGCTTATGTTGTGGTCTCCTCTTCTTGTTTATAGAAGCCTACTTTCCTTTCTACTTCATCCCACTACCTCTTTTCCTCTACTTCTTTTCTCCCTTCTAGCATCCATAGGAGTAGTGGTGGATTGACTTCTAGGCCCATCCAATTGACCTTCAACCTTTGCATTGATTGCTTATACATAGGTGTCATGTTGAGTTCCTCTCTTAATCTTTAAGGGGACTGATATTCTCTGATCTTCAGGATGTGTGGCAGTGTGTTCCATTTCCTTTAGGAGGCATGTGTATTATCATCTTTTGGTAGCCTAAACATATTTCAAAATGTGAAATTTCTTGCTCTTGGGTAGCAAGATATCTAGGTGCCAGCTGAGGATCATTTTCCACTAGATTATGGGTGTTGATTAGGGCCATGGGATTTGATTGTTCAGCTCTGATGAAAATTAGGTTCATTTTTCTCTCTGGCCAATATTCTTTTCATCTCTGCAGCCTTTCACTTCTCATGGTTCATCCATGATGCCAAGAAAATTAGTTGTAGATCTCCTAGCTGTGCATTAGGATCCCAAATATTCACATCTATGAGGGTCATATTGTGCAGGTGAAACTCAACCATTTTAGCCCTATCCTCTAGTGCACTTTGATCGCAAAGATCAATAAACTGTCTGCAGTCCTGAAATGGCACGGTGTCCCTTTGTGCTAGTGTTTTAATCTGAAATTGCATCCATTGTTCTCTAAGGTAAAGAGCATATGATTTATATGGCATCCTACAGTGGATGATCTCTTACTATTCTTTCTCCTCTGTTTAACGCCTTCTTCCTCTCTGTTTTTCTTATTTTTTTCCTCTTACTATTTCAACATCATCCTCCTTCACTTTTGCTTCATCATGTTCCTTTGTATTAGTTTCTTCTTAATCCATCTCATCCCCATCTAGCTTGGTATCTTCTTCTTCTTGTTGTGTCTTCTCCTCACTAACAGAAGGACTAACATCATAGGTGATGGTTTTGATGCCATCCTTTGTCGGTAAGTCTCTAAAGACTGACCACTTTATAGGGATCTTGAGATTTTGGAGGGAATCCTTAATGAGGATCCTGATCAACCCATGGTGATCCAACTATTGGGAATTACCTTTCTTTACTTTTTTGCTAGAGTCTATGAGTGATTGCATCAGAAAATAGGGTATGTTGAGTCTTTGGTTAACTGGAGTTTCTACCCCAACCCTTAATTATTCAAGTCTTTTCAAATTGTTGCCATAATGATACTGTATCTATGGATTATCGCATTCTCTTTTGACTTATTAAATAATTTCACTTTTGCCACCTTTTCACTTATAAACAAACTACCCTCTTAACCTTTACAAATTTTGATCAAATTATGCATATGAGTGAGTGAGTGGGATACTTACCTATGGTCTTGATGTCAAGTTGCATTTGTCGAAGATTAGAGGTGTTGCTGATGGTCATTCTTCTTCCTACTTTACTGTCTGCTGATGGTTTCTTGGATTTTGGAAGTGTCTGTGACTGGAGATCTAATGTTGTTGCGGCTTTGGAGCTCCTGGCTTACCACTTCGAAATGTTTGGTGTCTCCCTTAGAATTTCTTGGTCATGTTGTTGGATGGTGCTGTGAGGATGTTGTAATGAATGGATAGAGGGAGTAGGAGTGTTTGTAGATACATGGATGATGGTAATAGATGAGGTGCTTCTGTAGAAAACACAATCTTTACGTGAAATTAAAATAATGAAGTAAAAACAATGGAATTCATGGAGGGATGCATGGTAAGGAGTGGAGGAGATGAATATATGTGAGGTTGGGTTGTCTTTGGCTCTTCTTTTTGCTCTTTGCTTGTCCTTTCCACCCACCTACGAATAAAAATTATGTTGTTTTTTTCCTTTTTACTATTATATAGTTTTTTGGAAAACACCTAGGCTGCCTCTAAGAGGTTTTCACCATATATATCTACCCTAGGTGCCTCAAGGAAGGTTTCCACCCAGGGACCTTGTTACACGTTTTCATTTCTTCTTATCTTTGGGCTGCCTCATGAGGCTTTCAACCCAAACATGGGACTTAGGCCCCTCATGGAGGTTTTCACATGAATCCTTATTCTTTTTTCTTTTTCAATGTCCTAATGAGGGAGGACCTAGAACTTGCTCCACCATCATCATTGTCTTATTAATATTGTCAATGAAATCTTTTTTTGATAAATACCTCTTGTACATTTTCAATCAGTGTCCATTAACTAGCAAGGGAATGGCTTCTTCATCAATAGTTCTGATTTTCATTGAACCAATGCCATGGCATCTTTCCACCACATAAGGTCCAAGCCATCTTGTATTTAGCTTTCTCTTGAAGTCTTTAGACCTGGAATCATAGAACAATGTCCAGTCTCCCTCTCAAAATTTCTTCTCGTTGATATTTTTTTCGCGCCAGATCTTCCTCTAAAGCTGAACTATCTATGTATGTAGGAGGGCCTGCATTCTGAATTCATGCAAGCCATTCAAATTTAACAATGTTTCTTTCTGTGCATGATTGAGATCCAAATCTAGTTGGGCTGCCATCCTCAATGCGTTATATTCAAACTCAATGGACAACAAATCCTTTTTCCCATAGACCAGCTCATAGGGTGTAAATCTAGTGGTTGTCTTCCATGTTGTATTATAGGCCCAGGTGGCGTCAACTAGTCTTTCTGCCCAATCCTTCCTGTTGTTTCTCACTACCTTGGTTAAGATGTTCTCCAGTGCCCTATTGGTCACCTCCACTTGTCCATTAGCTTGTGGATGATAAGGAGTGGAGGTCATATGCTTGATTTTGTGATGGTTGAGCAATTATTCAATCATGCAGAAGCTAAACTAGCTGCCTTGGTATGTCACTACCTCTCTAGGGTTCCAAAATTTGTAAAATATATTCTCCCTTAGGAACTCAGCCACATTTTCTTCTGTTACTGCCTTAATTGCCTTGGTTTCAGCCCACTTAGTCAAATAATCAGTGCACATAATGATGTGTTGGTTTTTCTCTGAAGGAAGGTTGATAGGCCAAATGAAGTCCATGCCCCACTTGTCAAATGGCTCGAAATTCACTTGAGGTTGTAGGGGAATTTCATCTCTTGGAGTAGACTTTCCCATCCTCTGGCACTGATCACACTGAATAATATACTTTTTCACATCCCGATGAAGAGTAGGCCAATAATAGCATGCTTGCAACACTTTGAATGTTGTCCTCTTTTCTGCAGTGTGACCTACATAACACCCATCATGATAGGTTAGAAGGATGTCAAATACCTCCTCTTCCCTTACACACCTTCCTAAGATTTTATTTGGGCCATGTTTGAACAGACTACCCCCAATCTAGGTGAAGGTGACGCTCTTTCTGACTATCTTTCTCCTTCCTTTGGAGGGAAAGTTTGGTGGAAACTGTGATGATACCAAATAGTTTTCCATATCAACAAACCATGGGGAGATAACTAAAATAGAAAACAAATGCTCATCTGGTAACTGTTCATCAACCTGTTAGCACCTAAATCTACCCTAGGCTGAAGGAAGGCAAAATTCAGGGTAACCACAAACCACGCTCAGTCTGGTAGCTAGCCCTACCAGAACAGGAGAGGGCTCTCTCTGAGTCATGCTCAGTGAATAGGTAAGCAAAAAATGGTCTGAGATGACTTACAATGAAATATTGATCTTAGGCTAGTAAGTGAATATGGATACAAGAAACAATTTTTATGAATGACAGAGCTTCTGGGATGGTATGGGACCAACGTCAGCAAAGAATAGAGAATTTAATACAAATGCACAGATTACTTCATGAGGCAAGGCAGGCGGAAAGTGTAGCAATTTAGTTTCGAATAACGCAGAATGGAGAGATTACTGAGGAGTGTGAAAAGGGCATAGGAACATGAATCATTTTCAATAGAAGAAGAACACTGAATGTAAAATTTTCCCACAGGCAGAGCAATAAAATTGAATTCTACCTAATCTCACTCAGAAAATTTCACTGGAAATGAACATGAATTGAATTATGAAACATAATGAAATACATATGAAAACATAAGAGACACATTTTCTACACTCACAACCACAAGAATCTCATGAAACAGAGCCACTACCTTTCATTAATTCTCTATCAAAAATAGACAGTGAAGAAACAAAGTTTCTTTCCCACAGTCTCCCAAAAGTTACAAACCAACCAACCCTTTGCAAATAGCTTACATACAATATATATAATGTGCCATGAAGAGATGGAACACCCAAGGGTTGGGGAGTTACTCGAATCATTACGAAATGGAGATGAAGAGCCAACCATCAGCTACAGGTACAGCGCTACAAACATGACAAATGGTTTGGGTGACCGTTTGCCTTCCTTCGCCACTTGGATAGAAGCCAATCTGGGGAAAAAATACTTTAAATTCCACCTTAGGTGCCAAAAAACCGAAGTGTAGATGAGCGGTCCCAGTTGGGGAGGTCGCGAATTGAAATTTCGTGGAATGGAAGCAAATATTTTTCCTCTGTGCACCGCGCCTTTTTCTCTATGCACCATGCTACTTTGGGGCCTGTTTTGGGGCACTTACAGGTGTCCAAAATGTTCTCAAGTTGGCTTTTTGGAAAGCCTGTCCTGTCTACTTTCTAACCCCACTACAAGTTTTGAATTTGGTGCTCATTTTCCACTCCAAATCTCCATTCTCCCAAGACTGCTTCCTGTGTGTCAAAAAAGGGGCAGAGAGGCCATTTTTTGGGTTTTTTTGACCTTTTGGAGATTCATATCTTGCCCAAATTTCTTATACGAGCACTAGTAGTCGTGATTTTCCATGCTGAATCCAAAAATGCAAACCATTCCTCATTTGGAGCTCCTGATTTTTAGCGCCACGCCAGTGGCGCCGTGCACAGGGAGAAAACCCTGTATTTTGCCCAAAAATTTGTCATGTGACCAAAAATTCCCAAAATTTCTTGAAATTTGGGCTGGAGGTTCTCTATGGGGTGTTATGATGGGCCAAGGAAGCCTCAGCCAAGATTTGAAGCCAATATTGCTCTTTTGCCTCTTTTTCCTTTCTTGTTGCTTTCCTCAATTTCACCTTTAAGCTCCTTATCTAGGCCTTTGCACTCATGTTTCATGCCCTGTAAAGATAAACCATATGCCACAATAATGCTTCGTCCTTGTCACTTTCACCAACAGCTTCTCTAAGTGGATGTTGATCCTTCTGAGCCAAACCTCTCGATCAGCCTCTACCTCCTGCTGAATGGGTGTCCTCTCATTTAGGCTTCGTTGGGCAGCTTGCTGGTATTCACGAATGTTTTGCCACCTCTATGAGGCCTCTTGGGTGCATGTACCTTTGTTCGAAAATCATTGTTTGTCACTTCTTCATGATCATATGACGGATTAGATGTCATGCCTGCTGTATATGGACTGTGCTTGGACTTCCCTTTGATGATGTATGAAACTATGTGTTGTTATGAACACTGCCACCAAGGAGAACAATGCAAAAGGGGCTGTTAGGGAGGGGAATAATATGATGGGATTAGGGGTTATGGGGAGAGATTTTATTTCGGTACATGTATGAGGGTTTGGGTGATTTTATAACATAGGGTTTTGGGGTTTACATTGACAAATGAGTGGAGGGGATAGGGAATAGGGGTTTAGTAATGTTTAGGGTAGGGAAAGAAGGGAAAAATGGAATAGGGGGGAAGGGAACAATGGAAAGAAGGGGAAAAATGAAAGGTCAAAGGGAGGAGGAACCTTGGTATCAACACAACAAATTTGCAACCCTAGAGCAATGGACTTGATGATTTCAAGTGGTATGGTTTAGGCGTTTTTATTGCGACTATAAATGGCCATAAACCACCATCATGTTCACAAAAACAATATGAGCAACCGAGATGTTGACCCTACCTGTCAATTGGAAGGGATTCAAAGTGATTTGTTGCAAATTTGGAACAAAACCGGGCCTTTGTGGGTGTGCGCTGCGCCCCTCTGTCTGTACGCCGCATCCTTTGTGTGCGCCGCACCCGTGTTAATTTAACACTATGTGGTAGCGCCTAGTGCGTCGTGCGCCCTCTGTGCGCCGCGTTCCTCTGTGTGTGCGCTGCGCTCCTGGAAATGACTCCAACCACTCCTAAGATGCGTGCTTTACTCTCCCAATTACTTTGCTATGTTTCTCTTTACCTTGGTATGCTCAATGACTTTGTTCCTTGTGGAAACTTTGTGAAATGAAGAATTTGTATTTTTGGAGGAAGATTTCAGTCAAATTCAGGCCTTTTAGCCATGTGTGCCGTGCCTCCCATGTGTGCAGTGTGCAAAGCCTAGTGCACCGCGCTCTGGGTGTGCGTCATGCTAGTTGTAATTTAATACTGTAGGTGGTCTCTGTGTGCGCCGCGCCCCTGCATGTGTGCGCCGCGCACCCTGAAACCTCCTCAAATTGCTCCAAATCACGCGATTTCTCACTCAAACAGTTTGAAATGTTCTCCCAAGCACTTGGTTGCACAATGACTTGGATTCATGTTGGAATTTGTGTATATATGCTTGGAGGTCATGTTTTAAATTTACTTTTTTTTTTTAAAACCAACTTTCTAATGTCCTATTTGGCACCTTTTTCACTGATTTTAATATAACCCTGATTTTCACTTTTTCTCTAAATTTTGGGCTCAAACGATGGAATTTTCTACACTTTTTGCAGGGATTTCATGACAGAGCATTTGGCCACGGAAACCATGACTGCACCTAAAGAAATCAACTGTAGACCCCTTTTGAAAATTTTGTCACCAATAGCATTGTTTGACTTTTTTTTCAAAACAGAGTTTTGAAGAACAATCGAAGTTTATCAATACGATGATGAAACTCTACGGATCATTACTTTGCAAGAGAATCACTCTGGCCTGCATGGCTTTACTGGACATATTTAAAGATCAAATTGATCAATCCCTAGACCTAATGACCAAACATGGCTTTTGTCCATTAAAGGACCAGACCTTGATTGTCATCGAATTTAATGATTATTTACAAAAGACCCAAGCCAGAGGAACCAGACATGATGGGAAATTACTAGCATAACCTTCTCCGTCAGATTATGGCATGTCCTTAGAGAAATGGAGCGGGACACTTAAAAATAAAATGCATAAAGATTTTTGATCTCTGACGGAGGACTGACCAGACCGACTCTAACATTGGATCCAATGGCGGATGGTAGCTCCTTGGAGGTGCCAAGAACTACAGATTTTTGGGTGATCAGACAATGCCTTCGTCCATTGGGCCATGGAGCCCATTATTCTGACAAGCAACACAAGACTTCAGCTCATTTATTGACTGAAACTTGACTTAAAATGACTTAATTATGAAACCAACATGACTGAAAAAACTGACTCGATGCAAAAGGAAATGACTCATGACTAACTTAACTAAAATAAGAACTGACAAAACTTATTCAATGGCAGTAGTCCATCAAGATTCAAGGGTTTCAAATCATGATGACATCCACCTGTGTACTAATGCAATATGTACAATCACGTGTAATGTGTCTTCCAAAGTAACCAATCAAGTAGATGCCTCCTTGACTGATTCTCCGGATCAGATCTTCTGGTCAACAACAGATACTGGTAACTGGGCCTCCAAAAGCATAATTGACCATGATCTCCTTCATCACTGAATACTGCAATAATGACCTCCACTGCTGACTGTAACAAATTTTCCATTAGATCATGAAAAACATGAAGATTTACCTCCTGCTGAGGAAACAAGATGTCTTTTTCTTTTGATTCTGGTATTCCTTCATAGTGTACCTCAGAAAAAGTATGTTCCGGTCCTCAAAAAATTATGAACAAGCAGATGAGTGGATTTCCTCTTCAAAGAACACTTCAAAACATGAAACATATGAGGAAGAGTCTAAAAGAAAATCTTGAATGTTCTGCTCTTCGGTAGCCTGAATGTATTGTAGGTCACCTTCATATGATATGATAGCCAGATTGTCTTTGCATTCATCAATCATGAGAAAAGAAACTTCGAATGATTCTTGAAACCCAAGCATGACATTTATATCATCTACCAACGATTCATCCAAGGAACCTTTTTCACTTACTTGAACAAAATTCTCATCTTGTTGTTCATGAGCTGACTGGATTACCTCTTCATGAAGACTGTGTTCTGATGACATGAGAACATTTGGATCCAAAACTCTGTCTTCTTCATCCCAGATGATCTCAACAACAGATTTCTCTTTCATGGGACTTAGTACAAGGTTTTCTTGGTCACCATAATCCGAATCTAGATCTGAAATGGTTGACTTAACGTTATCACATTCTGAAAGTAGAACTGGACTTCCTTGCATGTTGTCTTCTTCTATGGACAAATCCAAAACGACACTTTTTCTTTCATCAATTTCAGCCATATGGAATTCTTCAACCTGCTGAGCTATAAAGCTGTTCACTAGGTTGTCATCCTTTTCAAAAGAGGAAGAAGTTTCACCAACACTTTCTTTACCATGCGTGCATTGCAAATCTACTTTAGCTTGAGCTGGAACATAATCGTGCAAGAGTTAACCTATCTCGTCTACAGACAAAGGAGATAAGAATTTTTGTTTCCTTTCACTCAAACAGTGATTGTCTTCATTAAATTCAAGTGAAGGTGTATATAAATATTCCTCATACTGCTGATCCATTTCATGTAATTCTTGTTGACTGTCAAGATGAAAAATTCTTTCCTCTTCCACCATACTACATTCTTGACCATGCTGCAAATTTTCATGATTGTCTTTACGCTGCTGAAAGGGATTTTCATCCAGGGATTCCATGATCTCATCATCCATAAAATTATCATCCTCATAGTATTTTTCAAGGCTTCCAATAAAAGTAGAAGCATGCTTGCAATAGTCATGAACTAGATTTAATGATGGATAAGAGTCTTTATATCTTTCAATGAACATGGCATGAAAATACTTTAAATAGTAAATACAAGTAGGTGGCAAACTTTCACACCAAGATTGGGCTTCACCTTCTAGAGTGGCCATGAATATCTTCATTAAAAAATCTTCAGGAAAATCAACATTCAACTTGCGAATATGTATGTGAAATCGAACTAGATGTAAAACAGTGTCCTTCTTACCATCATCTTTAAACGTAGGCAAATTCCTTGACCAATCTACTTTTGAAATATTATTTGGAAAACCTGGAATGTGATCTCGGCTCATGGGAGCGTATCTTTTTGCAACCTAATCCATCTTGAAAATCTCAAAGCTACTGACCTCTCTACAGTGGAGTCACCATGAAGCACTAATTGCTCGATTTTCAGCGAATGGAGTTACCAGGTGAATGATTTCAGCCGTCTTCTTATGTCTGATCGTTGTTCACCATCAACCATCAGATCTGAGCTTGATAGATGTACTGGGGCAAAACAATATTCAAGCAAACCATTTTCTTCCCCAGTCGAGTCACCACTATGTTAGCACCTAAATCTGCCCTAGGCTGAAGGAAGGCAAAATTCTGGGTAACCACAAACAACGCTCAGTCTGGTAGCTAGCCTACCAGAACAGGAGAGGGATCTCTCTGAGTCATGCTCAATGAATAGATAAGCAAAAAATGGTCTTATATGACTTACAATGAAATATTGATCTTAGGCTAGTAAGTGAATATGGATACAAGAAACAATTTTTAAGAATGACCGAGCTTTTGGGATGGTATGGGACCAACGGTCAGCAAATAACAGAGAATTTAATACAAAGGCACAGATTACTTCGTGAGGTAAGGCAGGCGGAAAGTGTAGCAATTTAGTTTGGAATAACGCAGAATGGAGAGATTGCCGAGGAGTGTGAAAAGGGCATAGGAACATGAATCCTTTTCAACAGAAGAAGAGCACTGAACATGAAATTTTCCCACAGGCAGAGCAATAAAATTGAATTCTACCTAATCTCACTCAGAAAATTTCACTGGAAATGAACATGAATTGAATTATGAAACATAATGAAATACACATGAAAACATAAGAGAAACATTTGCTACACTCACAACCAGAAGAATCTCCTGAAATAGAGCTGCTGCCTTTCATTAATTCTCTGTCAAAAATACACAGTGAAGAAACAAAATTTCTTTCCCACAGTCTCCCAGAAGTTACAAACCAACCAACCCTTTGCAAATAGCTTACATACAATATATATAATATGCCATGAAGAGATAGAATGCCCAAGGGTTGGGGAGTTACTCGAATCATTATAAAATGGAGATGAACAGCCAACCATCAGCTACAGGTGCAACGTTACAAATACGACAAATGGCTTGGGTGACCGTTTGCCTTCCTTCGCCACTTGGATAGAACCCAATCTGGGGAAAAAATACTT
This sequence comes from Pinus tabuliformis, assembly GCA_031772625.1. Classification (NCBI taxonomy): domain Eukaryota; kingdom Viridiplantae; phylum Streptophyta; class Pinopsida; order Pinales; family Pinaceae; genus Pinus; species Pinus tabuliformis. The sequence goes on from CM062816.1 coordinate 1,786,985,927, forward strand.
CAAATTCTACCTTAGGTGCCAAAAAACCAAAGTGTAGATGAGCGGGCCCACTTGGGGAAGTCGAGAATTGAAATTTCGCGAAACGAAAGCAAATTTGGCAACTTTTCCTCTGTGCACCGCGGCATTTTCTCTGTGCGCCGCGCTACTTTGGGGCCTGTTTTAGGGCACTTTCCAGTGTCTAAAATATGCCGAAGTGGGATAGATAGAAAGCTTGTCCTGTCTACTTTCTAACCCCACTCGAATGTTTGAATTTGGTGCTCATTTTCCCCTCCAAATATCCATTCTCCCAAGGCTGCTTCCTATGTGTCAAAAAACGAGCAGAGAGGCCATTTTTTGGGTGTTTTTGACCTTTTGGAGACTCATATCTTGCCCAAATTTCTTGTCTGAGCACCAATAGTCGTGAATTTCCATGCTGAATCAAAAAATTCAAACCATTCCTCATTTGGAGCTCCCGATTTTTAGCGCCGCGCACAGAGAGAAAAACCCTGTATTTTGCCAAAAAATTTGTCATGTGACCAAAAATTCCCCAAATTTCTTGAAATTTGGGATGGTGGTTCTCTATGAGGTGTTATGATGGGCCAAGGAAGCCTTAGCCAAGATTCGAAGCCGATCTTGCTCTTTTTCCTCTTTCGCCTTTCTTGTTGCTTTCCTCAATTTCGCCTTTAAGCTTTTTATCTGGGCCTTTGCACTCATGTTTCGTACCCTGTAAAGATAAACCATATGCCACAATAATGCATTGTCCTTGTCACTTTTTCCAACAACTTCTCTAATCGGATGTTGATCCTTTTGAGCCAAACCTCTCGATCAGCCTCTATCTCCTGCTGAATGGGTGTCCTCTCATTTAGGCTTCGTTGGGCAGCTTGTTGGTCTTCACGGATGTTTTTCCACCTCTATGAGGCCTCCTGGGTGCATGTACCTTTGTTGGTGAATCATTGTGTGTCCCTTCTTCATGATCATATGACGGATCAGAGGTCATGTCTGTTTTATATGGACTGTGCTTGCATTACCTTTTGATGATGTATGAAACTATGTGTTGTTATGAACTCTGCCACCAAGGGGAACAATGCAAAAGGGACTGTTAGAAAGGGGAATAATATGATGGGATTAGGGGTTATGGGGAGAGATTTTGTTTAGGGACATGTAGGAGGGTTTGGGTGATTTTGTAAGGTAGGGTTTTGGGGTTTAGATTGACAAATGAGTGGAGGGGATAGGGAATAGGGGTTTAGTAATGTTTAGGGTAGGGAAAGATGGGAAAAATGGAATAGGGGGGAAGGGAACAATGGAAATAAGGGTAAAAATGAAAGGTGAAAGGGAGGAGGAACCTTGGTATCAACACAACAAATTTGCAACCCTAGAGCAATGGCCTTGATGATTTCAAGTGGTAGGGTTTAGGTGTTTTTATTACGACTATACACAGCCATAAAGCACCATCATGTTCACAAAAACAATATCAGCAACTGAGAAGTCAACCCTAACTGTCAATTGGAAGGGATTCAAAGTGATTTGTTGTAAATTTGGAACAAAACCGTGCTTTTGTGGGTGTGTGTCGCGCCGCTCTGTATATGCACCGCGTCCTTTCTGTGCATCGTGCCCATGTTAATTTAACACTGCATGGTAGTGTCCAGTGTGCACGCTCCTCTATGTGTGTGCCGCGCTCCTGAAAACAACTCCAACCTCTCCTAAGACGTGTGCTTTGCTCTCCCAATTACTTTGCTATGTTTCTCTTTACCTTCGTATGCTCAATGACTTTGTTCCTTTTGGAAACTTTGTGGAATGAAGAATTTGCAGTTTTGGAGGAAGATTTCCGTCAAATTCAGGCCTTCTATCCATGTGCGTCGTGCCTCCCATCTGCGTCGCGCGCAAAGGCCAGTGCGCCGCGCTCCGGGTGTGCATTGCGCTAGTTGTAGTTTAACACTACATGCAGGCTCTATGTACGCCGCGCCCTGTGTGTGCCACGCCCCTGCCTATATGCTCCGCGCACCCTAAAACCTCCTCAAACTACTCCAAATCGTGCGATTTCTCACTCAAACAGTTTGAAATGTTCTCCCAAGCACTTGGTTGCACAATAAATTGGATTCATGATGGAATTTTTGTATATAGGCTTGGAGGTCATGTTTTAAATTTACGTTTTAGAAAAAAACTCACTTTCTAATGTCCTGTTTGGCACCTTTTTCACTGATTTTAATATAACCCTGATTTTCACTTTTTCTCTGAATTTTGGGCTCAAACGATGACATTTTCTACACTTTTTGTGGGGATTGCATGACAGAGAATTTGGCCATGAAAACCATGACTGCACCTGAAGGAATCAACTGTAGACCCCTTTTGAAAATTTTGTCACCAATAGCACTGTTTGACTTTTTTTTCAAAACAGGTTTTTGAAGAACAGTCGAAGTTTATCAATATGATGATGAAACTCTACGGATCATTACTTTGCAAGAGCATCACTCTAGCATGCATGGCTTTACTGGATATATTTAAAGATCAAATTGATCAATCCCTATACCTAATGACCAAAAATGGCTTTTGTCCATTAAAGGACCAGACCTTGACTCTCATGGACTTTAGTGATTATTTATAAAAGACTCAAGCCAGCAGGAACCATACATGATGGGAAATGACTAGCAGGACCTTCTCTGTCATATTATGGCATGTCCCTAGCGGAATGGAGCTGAGTGAATGGAGCGGGACACCTAAAAATGAAATGCATAAAGAGTTTTGATCTCTGACGGAGGACTGACGACACGACTCTAACACAACCATTCCTTCTTCACCTGTAGGCAGATTCATCCTAGATAGAAATCCAGCAACAACATTTACCTTACCATGTTTATCAACAATAGTTAGATCAAACTATTGTAATAAAAGAGACCATCTTATAATTCTAGCATTCACATCTAGTTTGTTCATTAAATATTTGTTTGCAACATGTTCAGTATGCACAAATGCTTGATAGCTTGTAATGTAATGCCTAAATTTTTTTAATGCATGCACAATAGCCATAAGTTCCTTTTCGATCACATTATAATTTAGCTCAACCTTTGACAGGTTCTTACTGATAAAATAGATGGCATAGGGAAATTTCTCCTCTTCCTAACCCAAGGCTACTCCTATGGCTTTGTGTGAGGCATTAGCATGAAAATAAAAAAGGAGGGCCCAATTTCGGCCTCTAAGGATTGGTGCAATGGTTAACTTACCCTTTAGAATGTCTAAGGCCTCTTCATATCTCTTTGACCATTTAAATTAGAATCTTTGGCCAACAACCTGAACAAAGGAGAGGCCAAGTTTCTGAAGTCCTTTACGAACCTCCGATAGTATCTAGGTAACCCTAAGAAACTCCTAACATCTCTCTGCTTTTGTGGAGGTGGGAACCTTTGGATGATTTCTATTTTGTTTGGGTCAACTTGCAGTCCTTGCTCAGATATTGAATGAACTAGCATAGTCCCTTCAATCATTAAGAACTCACATTTTTCTGGACTAAGAGACAGATTCATTCCAATCCATTTTTGTAATACTTTTCCTAGCTTAGTCAGGGCTTCTTGGAAATCACAACCATAAGGTGCAAAATCATCCATAGAGATTTCCACATCATCATGTACTAATTCAGCAAAAATACTCAAGACTACTCTCTGGAAGGTGGCAAGAGCATTGCATCGGCCAAAAGGAAGGACCCTATAGGAAAAGGCACCTCAAGGACAGCCGAATGTGGTCTTATCCTAGTCTTCTGGGCAAATTCGGATTTGGTTGTACCCACTGAATCCATCTAGGAAGGAAAGAAACTTCTTCGTTGCCAGGCCATCTACCACTTAGTTAATGAAGGGTAGGGGAAAATGATCCTTCTTTATGGCTTTTCTCAACTCCCTATAATCAACACAAATCCTCCACTTACCATTTTTCTTGGGACCCAACACTGAAGGAGAGGCCCACTCACTGTCTGAGATAGGGTAAATGAATCTTGCATCTAGAAGTTTTTGCAGTTCTTATTTGACTGTGACTTTAAGAGCTGGATTCATACTCCTTTCTAGTTGTCTGATTGGCTTGCAACCATCTTTGATGTATATGTGGTGAGTACATACTCAAGGGTGTACTCCCTACGTTTCCTTATAACTCCAAGTGAAGGGTTCTAGGTTTCTCTCAACATGTTGCATATATTTTTCTCTTCCAAAGCAGGAAGAGATGGATTAATTCTAAAAGTTTTCTCGAGGCCAAATTCTTTGATTTTGACACCTAGTAGGTTGGAATTGGCCAAGCATAAGTCAGTTGGATGATGATATTGGGTTTCCCTTCTTCTTCTAATGGTAATGAACTAGGAGTTGGACTATGGAGCAGGTGATCAATTAATCCATCCTCATCTTGTTGTAGGGTAGGTTGAGTAGGAGGGTATAAGACTAAATTTTTGGACATATGCCCATTCTTGACGGTCATATTCCCAGCTCTCTAGCTAATGTAAGCATCAGCTGTGGCCAACCATGGCCTCCTAAGGATGAGAGGGTAACCAGTAAGCTTAGAATTAGGCTGGAGAACTTGGAAATCTGCAGGGTACTCCCAGGAGTCAATGGAGACCATCACATCCTCCACAATTCCCTCAGGGGTCGTTGTGGAACGGTCTGCAAGTTGCAAAACTATTGTGGTCTTCCTCAATGAACCTTGGAGATTGAGCTTGAGCATGGTGTCCTTGGTCATCACATTAATGACAATCCCAAGATCAATCAGAGTGTGTGGGACAATGGTTCCATTGATGTGCACGTCTACTACAAGGCTTCCAAGGTCCAAATATTTTGGACATATTACCTGTCCCAGCAATAAGTTGTACAACTTTCTAATGACATTAATGGTAGGGGCATCCCTTTTTCTTCTTCTTGGATGCTTGAAGCAATTATTCTTAATCAACTTATTCTAAACAAGAACATCTTTTATTTCCTAGAGAAGGGGGATCTTTACACATAGATTTTTCAATTCTCCCAGAAGTTCAGTTTCTTCTAGTGTAGGCTAGAGTGGTTGGGCTAATCTCTCAGGAAAGGGTGGGTTTACTTTAAGGTTGCTTTCCTCTCTTTCTTCTTCAATCTCCCAATGTGGAAAGGGAGGTTGGTTGTTAGGGAGAATTCTCCCAGAACCTAGGTTCATCTGCTAGATTTCTACAACATAAGTTAGGTATGATGTCTCTCCACTCTATGCTTGTTGAGCCTACCTATTGTCTGGGTTCAGATATTTCTAGGTAGACATCCGGGGTTGCTTTGGTGGAGCAAAGTGTAGGAGTTGTAGTTGGGTAGGTGGTGGAGGCAATAGCGGTGGAACATTGTTGAAATGGGGCCTCCACCCTTGGTGTGGGTTATTCCACTGATGTTATGGCTGAACATAAGGTTGAAAAGACTAGTTGGCTGGCTGGGATTGATACTAAGATGCATAGGGCCAAGGAGGGGGTGTAGACTAGGAAGGAGTAGTAGGGGGTCCCTAAGAAGGTATAGTTGTGCTTTGGTTGGGGTTGTAATATGCATGGGATGACCTTTTCATACGTTGCTGGTATGGTCTAGGCTCAGGAGGTCTCCTTTCATTGATGTAGCAAAGCTTCTCAGTGACACCTTCAGCTCCTTGATATACAGTTTTGAGTCTAGTTAAAGAAATGAACTTGTTTGTAGAGTGGTTTTCTTCACAGAATGAGCAAATCTTAATACAGTTCAATGGACATTCCTAGGATGCCTCCTCGTGCATCTAGTACAAAAGATGGCTAAGGCTCTCTCTGGTTCTTCTTGCTTCCTTTTGATGTTCATGGTGTCTAATTACAAGGCAAGGTTTTGCAACATATCACTTTTGAAATCTTCCAGCATATTTCCAATTTCACCCTTGATGGATAATTTGGAGGATGATGTACTGGCCATAGGTTGACTAGCCCTACCCTTTTTCCTGGTTTCCTTAGAATCGTTTCTAAAGATAGTATTAATATCCTCATAGGGTAATTGGTAAACATTTCCTCCTTTTATCATATGTAATGTATCTAGAAGATCCTCCCTCACTCCTCTACGTAGGACTACCCTTAGTTACTTAGGGTCAAGTGTGCACCTAGCCCTTTTGTAACTAAGCTAGAATCTTTCTTCATAATCTTCTAAAGATTCATCCTTGCCTATGGTCATCCTGAAAATCTCTTCTTTAGTTTCCTTTGACCTACAGTAGTCCCAATATTTTTTGTTAAAAGTTTGTTCCGTCTGAGCCCAAGTTGTGATGCTATCTCCATGTAAACCCATGAACCAGTACAATGATGCATCCTTGTGGGTAGATGGAAACAATTTTAACTTTTTCTCATCATCTGTATAGTCAGTGGCTTGGCATATAACAAAAAACTCAAATAGGAATGTTTCAGGATCCTTTGTGTTTAGGCCATGGAAATGAGGTAGAGTAGAGGGGCTTATATTCTTCATCTTAGTGTCCCCATTGGTTTCCCTGATGGGGAAGGCACTCTCAATTCTCTCTCCATCTCCCTTGTCATTTTGGTTTCCAGCCACTGGTTCAATAGGAATGAGTTCTTCCTCTTCTTCTTCCCTTCTAGATTCTTCAAATATGTAAGGTTGCTCACCTAAAGGTTCTTCCACTTCACAGTCACCGAAGAAGAGAGAAGGTTATTTGTTGGATGTAGTGGGGGTATTTGTCAAGAATTTCCCTAAATTGCCCCTATTCCTACAAGGAATGAAAGGAAATGTTTTTGGGTTTGTTTTTGTAAGATTTCATTTAAAGCTAGAAATTATTTGAAGAATTGAAACGAAAGCAGCTAATGAAAAATGAAAGAAAGGAAGCTATTAGATTACTTTTGCAAAAACAAACTAATGGAAGAAAATTAAAGACTAGAAGTAGAAGAAAAGAAAGTTCGAGACCAGAAAATAGAGGAAGGAAATACTTACTTCTACTTAGGCACCTCCCCAGCAACGATGCCAAAAAGTGATGAGCCTAGATATTGCAACAAGAATGTTGGAACTCCCAGGGCTACCAGCGTTACTTATCAACTTGAGGTTCATACAAACTTGGAGGTGACAGTTCTATATTCACAAGTAGAAGTGAAGGTTCTGCCTGTTGTCATTGATTATCTGGCAAGAGACCCCAGGGGTTCCAAGCTAGAATTTTATAGGGTCAGAAGAAGCTTAATTCTTTGATGGAAGAAGAGAAAACCTAGTCTAAGAGAGAGCTACTCTACTGCAATAATGAAGAAAATAGCATGTAATGCTAAACTGCACCATAAACTAACTAACCATCTAAACAGTTATGCTACCAGAATTGCTAAATCAACACTAACCTAATGCTGCTACCTAAGTTGCAGAGGTAAAGAGCATTAAACTATACTAAGGTGTAAGAAAATAAACTTAAGCTAAATTAGTTTTCAAGTAGAAGAGCAATCAAAGGTTAAAATCAATGAAAGGAGGACGTAGGGACACAGTAGCGCATAGGGACCACTGGATCGACCAACGAGCAGATGATGGATGGTGGAGATCTTATCGGGGGTCTTAAGCGAATAAATGGATGAACAAGGCTAATGAAGCAATGAATGGTGGAGATCTTATTGTGGAGTCTTAAGCGAATAAATGGATGAAAAAGATTAATGAAGCGATGAATGGAAGAGATCGTATCGCAATGAATTAATTGAATGGATGGATACACAAGGTAACAAAGCATATCAAGGGCGGAGATTGTATCAAAAGGGATTAAGTGAAGAGATGGGCGGACAGGGTAGTGAAACGATGAATGACGGAGATCATATTGTGAATAATTAAATGAAGAGATGGATGAACAAGGTGAATGCACAATATGAATGGTTGAGGTCTTATCGTAGATGTTAAGTCAAGAGATGGACAGTAGAGATCGTATCGCATGAAAAAGGAACGTGTAGAAATGATGGAGCGGGTTTCTAAGTCAGTAAGTAGTTTCTCACGCACCCTCAAGACCATAAGTGAAATTATGAAATTCACATGATTAGCCTTACTGTGTGACACGTAGCACAAGAAAACCACTTTTCCCGTGTGCTCTTGTGTGGGTAGTGGTCTTGCAATAATCTATGCGAGTTTGCTTGATAGCCATTGGATCAAGCGGGGCTAATCAATGGTGGAGATCAAGAAAGCTAGTTAGCAATCGGGTGAAGCAATAGCCATCGGATCAGGCGAGGCAGATCGATGGTGGGGACTTAAAGTGCATAAATTAAGTGGAAGACTTCATGCGAGGTAGCAGTTAGAGAAAATAATGAATTGAACGGTGATTGTGAATGTTTCTTGTGGATCAGATGGTGAGGAAGCAATGCATGAAGAATGTGTTGAAGGCGGTTTTTAAATGAAAGCAACAGAAAAGCATAGTGACGGTGAATGAGTAACTGCATCAAATTACAAACTCCATATCTCATGCGAGAAGCAAAAACCTATGTTTTTTTGTGTTTTTCAAGGGTCTCTTCCTTAGGTCATGGTCCCAGAGGGAGGAGATGAGGTCGAGACACTTGTGGGAAACCTTATGGTGGTGTTTGCTCCTAACTAACCTAGGAAATGAAAGAAGGCCTAAATGGAAGTAAACTGAAGCACAACATAGATGAACAAAACGAGAAAGCTATTTACACAAATGAACAGAAAGAGGAATTTATGTTACTTAATCAAATGAACAATGAAAACCAGGAAACTATGCTAGCATACATGTACAATAAAGAGGAGATTTGGTTGCTAGGGTCAAGCCCTAACCCAAAAGCTTCAACCCTTAGAGTTAACTCAGAGCTGGCTTAAAATAGAACTCCTTCTCATTATAAAAACAATGTATTACAGAAAAGGCTATCACAAGTCTCGTGGCTCAGAAATAGAGTAGAGCTTTTACAATAGAATTCTGAATCCTAATGGGGTCCTAAGCCTCTCTACTTATACATCTGACAAACTGGTTTCTCTCCTTTTCCTTGCTTAGCTATCTTCTAGTCCTCGAAGTGACAGCTATTTTCACTCTATAGCATGAAATCTATAAACACTAGTGCAATGGTTCACACCTAATCGAAATAAAAAACTGCATTATAATGCACTGTCACTGATTCATCACAGTTTACAAGAAAGGAAATGCATTCGGTCAAACCTAATATAAAGGAAAAATACACTGAGTTGCAGTATCATTGATTCATCGAAATTTACTAGAAGGAAAATTGCACTAGATCCCACATAATAAGAAGGAAAACTACATTGATTCACATCGTCACAGAAAGGAAAATGTGATGGGAATGATTTTCTCAAAAAATTAGGAAAAAACCTTAATTAAGCTAAAAATCCACTTTTCTAAAATCAAATTATATCATGAACAAGAGAAAATGGATTCCTACGAAGGTCTTAAGAGCGTAGGAAAATAAAACCACCAAAGAACATCTCATTCCCTAGTGGAATCACCAAGTTATTTTATGGATAAATCCCTTTTGTGAATACAAGCAATTTCACTAGGTTCAATGGCTTAACCTAGAAACAACCAAAAAAACTACTTCATCTTTCCCTAGAGATATTTGAAATATAAGAATAAGACCTACCTCGTGTTCATGAATGAAAGTTTCCTTCTTGTCTTCACTTGCTCACTCGAGCTCCAGCTTTAACTCTCGAAAATAGAACCTACAAAGTAGTCAATACAAGCAAAGAGATCGAGATATAAAACACAATATATTCAAATAACTCTAAATAAGAGATCAAGGAATATTATTCTACACATGTATAATCAAAGACATGATGTATGGGAAAAGCAATCCACTTTTCATTAATGATAAAAGATAAAGATTGCAACCCTTGTTGTAGCCTTGATGTTGCAAATCTCTCCCAACCTTCTCATCCTTTCTTTGCCATAATGATAAAGCCTTCAATCTCACAAATGCACAAGGATGGATTATGGACCTCCAAGTTCAAATTGAAAACATAACGGAAGAATTACAGTCTCCAAAAACCAACCTAGACACTATACCAGGTACTAATTATATAAGGAAAATAAGGAAGATTTACATCCACCATTCTAGGGCTAGATCCACTTTGAAAGGAGGTAAGTTCCATGAGATAAGGGATAAAGCCTCATTAGTAGTAATTTGAGATCGTATTGAACATAAAATGGATGAATGAACTCCTAAAGATTCTAGAGAAGGAAGCTTAGAAATTCTATTTTGTTTCTCCTCATTTCCAAGTGTCATCACGCTTGCAGTAAAGGAAACCTACACTCATCAAAGCCAGTTGCATGTGGGAAACATGCACTATCATAGTTTTAAATCAAGTTTGTTGCATGCATCCATCGTGTATGTATTGTGGTCATCCACTAGCATTTCATGTCATGGATATACAACGTATAGTTTGTGGACATTTACAGTTTCTCTATATGTTGATCATGCATATGCATGCCTTGGTGATGATCATATTATTATGAAAATTTGGTTATGAGTGTCACTCTTATCCAATCCTTTAGCATTGACTCCTTCCTCAAATTTCGATATATATTTTTGTAATACATTTTACCCATAACTTTCTCTTATGAACTCATGCATTAGGGTGCATCTCTTATAACGCATTTTCCCACCTTATGTTACATAGAGAAACCTTCATTCAACATTGTAACTTGTTGGACTGAATGCATCATTTTCCTTTTTTTATCACGCAATTTTATCAACCCATTGCTCCCATAATCCTATCATCCTGGCACACATCGCTCCATTGTAGTTGGGAAGCTTGGGACCCGGGTACCCTACTTTCCTTTGGAAGGGGAGGAGAAGGATTCTTAGAGAGGATAGTGAGGTAAAATGAGAAAATAAGAGAGGATAGATGAAAAGAGAGACTTGCCAGCTACTTCAAAGAATTTCCCAAGGGGAGTATGGTTTAATGTGAAAACATAGGAACCAATAATAAATAAGGTGTTAGAAAGGGATGAAAGAGGGGGAACAATATTTTTTGTACCTGTAGAGAAAGGGACCTCCAATAAAACAATTGAAGTAAATGGGAGCTTCATAAGGACTCTATTCAACAAAATCAACACCACTCTATAAAACGAAAGCAGTCACTGTCAAATCAATTCTTAGAACAAATAGAACTAGAGTGGCTTCTGGAGGAGTAATGGTGGTAAGAGAAACCACAGGAGAAGACTTCATTGGGAAAGAAGGGATGTCCTTGTTTGTTGAATATTTGAGAACCCATTTCTATTGTTTCCATTCTAAGGAACAGTCTACTCCCAAATGTCTATGAGTGTGACAATACCCATACCTAAATGTGATCACCGATATCAAAAATAGAAAATGTCACAAGTATTATTCAATATGTGGATAGAACAAAGACATGTGAAGGGAAAAAAAATAATATTTTATAACATCCATTGTACATTTACAAATATTTAATTATTATCTAGATTATACACCTTCATGTGCCCATCCACCCCCACACTACCCATTCCCCTATGGGTGAAAAATCCACACTTCCATTCCATTCGTGAGTAGGAGGTGGAAAGGTGAAGAACTGCACACATTAACCTTCCCCATCACCCCTCCTTCTGAAGAGTGAATGTGAAAATTTGTGCACTACATTTTTGAGGTTCAATGTATGCATTTCTACATTGAATATACCTTTTTGCCAGTGAAGGTGTCCATTTTTTCATTTCACAAATCTCTTTAAGGTCGGGGTATGCATTAGTGCATGGAATATTTCATGATGCAATAAAAAAATGTATAAGTTTACGCTTTCATTTCCAATACTTAGGAAGGTTGAATTCCACACCACCAATGACCCCAATAGGTTGAATTCTTGCACCATCCATATTTTGAGGTTTAATTTGACATGTTTTTTAACCTAGTTGAGGTGTTAATCTATTTATTGCAAAACCATGCTTAGGATTTGCTAATATGTCTTAAATGTTTTAATTGGAAAAAAAAAAGTCATTTTAGTTGAAAAATCATTTAATAACTAAATTATAAATTTTATATTTAATCTCGTATTAAAATTTCCTTATCACCTATTCTCATAACATCTAAGCCAGAAAACAGGTGAGTATATCGCTTTACCTTTTCCACAATATTAGAAAATAACTATTCGAAAATGATGAATAAAGATCTTTATCATTTTAAAAAGGCTTTTGAATTTAGACAATAAACAATATTTTGACCTACATGAAAACAAACATCATTTAACTTTTTTTTGAGAGTGGTTGTATTAATTTTTACATTAGATGGTAGGTGTTCATCTATACTTTAGTGAAGTATAATTTTTAAAAATATCACTTTAATAATATGTAAAAATAATAATTATTAAAAAAGTAATTTTCTTAATTTTAAAAATAAAACAATTTTTTTTTTTTAAAGTAAATTATAAGTTTTAGACTTGAAATCTTACACGGAATTTTCCAAATTATTTTGTTCATAACATGTTATTAAACAAATTTAGTCAATATTATTTTAATCAATGTATTATGTTCCCTTTAACTTTTTCGATCTTTCCAATATAGCATTAAAAAATAAATTATAAATTTTGGGTTTGAAATATTGCCCAAAAATTTCTAAATTATTTCTTTCATAATATTTTATTAAACAAATCTAGTAAATATTTCTTTAATCAATATATTGTTATCTTTAACTTTTTCCAACTTAACTTCTCTTATAACATTAAAACTTATTAATCTGAAAATAAAAATTCATAACAAAATATCTTTTTTATATTATAAAGATATTTAATTCAAAAAATATGATTCCCATAAAACAAACATCATTTCAAACTTTTCATCATCAAAATAAAATATAATAAATTTAATTTAATAGTCAGAATATTTTTTGAAACTATAAATTAGACTATTCAAATACGCGTAGTCTAAGAAGGCGGAAGACTCAGCCGGAAAGTTATGGAAATTCCGCTCATATTTAGAGAAAATATAGCAATGGTTTTTGTAAATCCAAGTTATAGTTGTTAAATTTCCAAATTTTAGGTGTCATAGACTTTTTTGATGGTGTTGAATCCATTTCCACCATAAAAAATGCCTCTATCAAATTTTTTGAATTTTTTTTGCCGGGATTCCAACTACTTTTAGCCATCCCGGCAATTCGTCCACCTCGTTAAACCACTCCATTCAAGCAACTACTTTTAACCATCACGGCAAACTACTTTTAGCCATCCCAACAATTCGTCCACCTCGTTAAAGGACTCCATTCAAACAACTACTTTTAACCATCCGATCAATTCCTCTGCCTCGATTCAAATACGTGAGTAACCGTAAAATGTATTTTTATATTTAAGTATGCAAACTGACTTTTGTTTCACATTAAATGAGTAAAACAAACAATTTAACTTTGAAATGTGTACCCATTATAACGTTGGAATTTCAAGAAGGGAAAAAGTTAGTAAACCTTGGAGCCCTAAAAGCATTATATATTGATGTTCGTTTCACATACATTCTCATCTCCACTTCATCGGTTTCATTTCATTGCCCGATCCGTTGATCGAAGGAAAAGGGAACCGAGAGAAAGAGGAAAAGTTATGGAACAAAACATTGCAGGTATTGTTTTAATTTCTCTTTTCATTTATATTTTGTCGACGATCTAAATGTGTTTCCTGTTTTTCATATAGAATTTGTCGTATTTCATGTTTTACTTATTTCGCCTGCCCTGTGTTTTAAAATTCCTGATTGCAGAGAACAGCAGCAGTGAAAGCGCGAGCAAAAGATGGAAACCAACAGCGCAGCAAAAGGAAATACTGGAAGGTATTTACAGAAATGGCATGCATTCGCCGACGGTGGAAGACATAGAGAGAATCACTTCCCTTCTGAGGAACTACGGAAGAGTGGAAGGGAAAAACGTGTTCTACTGGTTTCAAAACTTCAACGCTAGAGAGCGAGAGCAGCGCAAACGGGCATTACAATCACCGCTCTCGCATTGCAACTTTCTCTCAGCTAATTTGAGGGGCACAACGCACTCCATCCCAAGACTGGGAAGCATCGCGTCCCCTTTCAATGTAAGTACAATTACAATATTGTTCATGTAGTTTTCCGTTGAAGTACAATTACAATATTGTTCATGTAGTTTTCCGTTGAGATCACATGGAGAGAATGTGAGAACCATACTCACATTTCCTGTACAATATATGTATGTAGATTGGAATTGGAGATCAAGTCGAGACGCAACGCAGGGAAATCGTTAAGGAGGATTCAGATGTAACATCCAACGTGGACCCTGCCAATATCCAGGATCCACGCAGGGTAATATCCAACTTGGATCCGGCCAAGAGCTCACTATCCACGGATACGTTGGAGCTCTTTCCACTCAAACCCGACGGTGGTGGACTGGGACTTGGACGCGCACGAAAAACTAGGTCTTAGCGGACGGGCAATCTATATTGGAAACAATCTCTCGGCCAAGAATCTGGGTTGCGGCTCGGGCAACTTTCATAAATCCGTTAAATATTTATAATCATAATCTACTTTTTATAGGAGTTGAGGGTTGAGTTTTGAGTTTTTACAAATTTACTTTTGTTCTAACAAGACGTTTGAATTGTGAACTCCTCCCGAGTATTAGGATTTCTATTCTATAACAACTTGCGTCTGGGTGAGTCATATTTGGTGAGTCATATTTACTATTTGCCAAAAGATGGAGGGAAATGTAACTGTATCTTTCCATGTATTAATATTGTGAATTTTCCACCATCTAAATATTATGATTGCTATTATGTAACAGCTTTCATTTATCCATGTAACAGTTTTCATTTATCCATGTCATGTGCTTGATTGCCATTACGTAATAATTTTTATTTATTAATTATTCAGTACCTTGTGTTTATCTATGGCATGTGTTTGATTGTCATTATGTAACAGCTTGTATTTTAACTAAAGATTTCTTAGTGATATATTTAGATTCATAGTTTACTTGTTACCAGAGTCTTGGAGTGAAATATTTATTTTTATTGGAATAAAATGTTTGAATTGTGAACTCCTTATAATTTAAATTTATCTTCTCAATTACTTGTATTTACACGAATGATATTTGCTTTCTATTTAATATTTCGAAATCATAACCATTTTTATTTTTTTTAATTCATATGTGGCGATTTATGATGCCCAAAAAAGGAAGAGAAATGTCAATGCATCTTTTTATGTATTAACATTGTAAACTCTCCACAATTTACACAATTTACATTTATTTTCAGTTATATATTAATAAAATAAAATATACTTAAGCAATGTATTATTTTGGTAGTCAAATAGTAAACATTATAAATGTTATTATGTAACAGCTTACATTTATAAATGGCATATGGGTAAATAATATTTTCTATCTATATTATAATTGGAAATCACAATTTTTATTTTTATTTTTAATTATGTCTAACATCCTAGAACTCAAGAAGTAGTGGTGAAGGTATTTATCAATAAAATAAATATAATTTTTAATATGTTTTTTAAAAATATATTATTATTAAAAATATATATTTGATATAATAATTTTGTTTTTAAATATTTTATTTATTTAAACTAATATGCTATCAAATATCCATAACCATTGAAATATTGTGATTCCATATTTTATTGGAAACATTAATATGATTGGAAATAAAGTAGTGAGGTGCATAATTTGTTTTTATTTATTTTTATTTAAACTAATATATTATCCTCTAGAAATATTGATAAACATCCAAATCAACTAAAATATTGAGATTCCATAGGTCAGTGAGAAGAATTAATAAGACTCGAAATAACATGGCTTATTTCATGTTTATCTTGTTACGGGATAAATATTCTTCATAAAATTGAAAATATAGAAATAATCAAAATAAAACTAGATTGACAAAATCAAAACTTAATTCAGGTTATTCATTGGATTTTTTTTCTTTTCTTTATCGAGATTTTGGGTTTATAAGGTTTGATTATCACTTTGATTTTCAATTTGGAAATTTTCACTTTCAAAGAAGTAGGGTCTCATCATCAATGGAATTTATATTTATAAAGTTCGATTATGAGTGTGATTTTCAATTTGAAAAATTATGTTTCAAAGAAATAGAATTTGATAATCAGTTTGGTTTTGGTTTGTAGTTGAAAAAAAATAGGTTACATAATCTTTGGATGCCTCTCTCCCTATTCTTATTAATTCATAGTCTTATTTACATCACCATTTATCAATTTGAAGAAGGAAAAACCTCTCTCCAAAACACAAATTTAGGGTTTTAGGCTATGTCCTCTCATATGATGTGGGTGGTTGCCATGATTTTATAGTATGGAAGCACATTTTGGTTTACCTTCCTCTCATATGATGTGGGTTGTTCCATGATTTTATATTATGGAAGCACATCATGGTTTACCTGCACTCTTCTTAAGAGCATATTGAATATTAATTTTGATTATACAACATTATTGGTGGTTAAAAAAAGTTATTACATTAGCTTAGAAATTAAATTGGTGTGTGAGGTATTTTTGTTGTGGTATAAAGAATCATTACTTGTCATTTGTATGTTAAAGTGTACTAAGTGGTTTATACTCTAATTCATTTAAGAATTATGACATATGATGAAACACGTGCTCTTAACTATTAGACTCATTCAAGTTGTACAATAATGTAATGTTAAGGTCACAACCGAATTGACGTACGAAATCTTTTAATTTGTGGGACAAGGCACTATAGAAGAAGTTATTTGAGTGAAGTCTATTGAGATGTACATAGTTTATACCACTCTAAATTTGGATTTATAACCTTTTACAAAAAAAACACATGTTATATGGTAAATATGTTTATTATTTAAACTTGAAAATTGCAATATAACGATGAAATGAATGTATACAAATTTTAATTCATATAATTCTTTCTTTTAAATATTTTATTTATGGATTTATGGTGTTCGAAAAATATCAAATTTATAAAGCTGAAATCCTTATTTATTATTGTTTCAACATAGAAAAAGAAAGGTAGTATTTCTATTTGTGTGATCGATTCACATTGAGAATAAAAAAAATTACAATAAAATTAAATTTATGTTAATTTCAAATATCTTAATTTTAGATGTATCACTTTTTAGAAAGTATCAATTTATGAAATTTGTTAGACTAGGTGGTAACTCCTCAAATGTAATTGTATTATTCATTTATGTTATTCATTATTATATACAATAGGGAGTAACTATTCAGTTCATCTCCCGATGGCTCTCCATTTCCTCTATTATTTATTTACATTAATTACAATTGTTCACCAAATCCCTATGATTAGGTGTCAACATTCCCCTGCTTAATCTGAATGGATGTTAGTGAGCCTAAGCATCATTCTGAATCTTTCAAGCTTTTCTCTTCCAAGCGCTTTGGTGAAGATGTCTGCGATCTGTTCATTAGTGGAACAATGACGAAGATGGATTGTTTTGGACTCAATATGATGTCCAATCAGATGATATTTTGTATTGATGTGCTTCATTGGATCATGGAAATTTGGGTTCTTGGCCAACTTTATTGTCGAGGTATTATCAATCATGAGAAGAGTCAATTTTACTTGTTTTACGGGCAAATCTTCAAGAATTTTCCTGAGCCACACAATTTCTTTTGTTGCAGCAGCTACTGCCACATATTCTGCCTATGTTGTGGAATTTGCTGGAATTGATTGTTTGCGTGATCTCCAGGAGATATCTCTTAACCCAAGACTCATATCATAACTTGAAGTAGATACCCAAGTTTCATTATCTCCATCGAAGTCTAAATGAGAGTATCCAATCAAGATGAGGTCGCCCACCTGTGTATACTTGATTCCAAAGTCTTGAGTTACCTTCAAGTACTTTAGACAAAGCCCGAGCAAGAGCAAGGGAAAGAGAAAGTCCACCAGAGAGTGTGCCCTCTAATCTGTCCATGAGTCATGCCGGGCACTTAGCCTTGTGGCTAAAGCATGACCCATTCATCCAAAACAATCATCATGTTCCTCCCTTGTCAAGGGCCTTTGTACCTTCTACCATAAGGCCACAAACAACCCTAACAAGTCCTGCAACTATCAACAATCCTTGCTCTCCATCGTCATCATCATCATGAGGCTCCTCCATATGAGTATCCTCATCCATCCATGTTTGCAAACTGCACGATCCTGGTCCAACTTGATCAATCTCAAGTTCATCCTCCATCATGGTCATGTCTGCAACATCTTCAACTATCATGGCTTCCTCTTCCTTGTTAGCACAATCTGCAACTTCATCTCGCTCCATTGTCCATCCAAGTTGAAGAAGCTCTTATTCAATATTCCTTTCGAAGACTTCAAGTTCCTTTCAGATCTGGGGCTTCTCTTCCTTCAACCTCTTCAACCTGTATAAGGTAAGCAAGAGCTTCCCTTCACCTTCTCCCAAACTTTCCATGCATTGTCGTTCAACTTGGTCCAAGCACTAAGCTTCACCTCTGCTAAACC
The DNA here is from genome assembly GCA_031772625.1 of Pinus tabuliformis. Taxonomy (NCBI): domain Eukaryota; kingdom Viridiplantae; phylum Streptophyta; class Pinopsida; order Pinales; family Pinaceae; genus Pinus; species Pinus tabuliformis. The sequence goes on from CM062816.1 coordinate 1,787,004,270, forward strand.
TGCTTCCACTGTCACGAGCAACCCTGCTCAAACCGAGTCTTGAAACTACCTTCAAATGCTTCAACACCTGAACCTTGTTCAAGTCTCAATATCACCTGTCATCAACTGTCATACACTTGGAAGTTCACTTACTTCATCCAGCTTCCTGCAAGACTTCTCCAAGTCTTCAGACCTGCTCACCAGTTCCAACCAAGCTCTGATACCAATTGTCACGCCCCTACACCTGTGGTAGTCTTTCAACCGCTTATAGCAAGGTGCGGAACCACCGAACGCTTTCTTTTCACCAATACTAACATTAGTGGACTACACCTACTTTCACATTAACATTACTTAGCTTGTGTTTCGCAACCAAGTAAACATACAATTATCCTTTATACTTAATGAAGCCCATACTCATTCATTATCATCATGCAATTTTAACAAGAACAACCACAACTGCAACAAGTATAAAGGGGAGGGGCAACTCCCCGTAATGTGAGTTTTCCCGACAATTTATTAAGAATATCAATTTACAATAAAAAAGCGTGTCTTGGCCGAACCAATAGTCTTGTGCACCTCTTGCACAAAGGATGGTGCTCACCCGAGCCACCTAGAATCCTAAGCCAAGTCTTACACCAAAAGCGCACCTTGAATCCACCCCAGTCACGCTTGCCCAACCTTCGACTTAATTCCAAGTTCACCTTCCAAGTGTGCAACCCCTTAAGAGCTGAGTGCATGAGATATGCGCATCTCTCTTCTTAATCTGCGCACTTCTCTTGAACTCTACGAAGATGTGTGAGATTCGTTGATAATTATGAGCTCTCATGCTCCACTTATATATATGCTTCTTGCATGGGTTTACATGGGGTGTGCAGCCCCTTGGCCGACCCCCAAAGCCACTAACATGCACCCATATAAGGGCCTTTACCAAGTCGGCTTGCCATCACCTCAAGCTCCTTCCAAGGTGTTATATAAAGGTTCAACACTTAGTCGCATTCTTAAAGTGTCGCTGGTTTCGTCGCACCTGACTCTTGTAAACGTCGCATTTCTTCCGCACTCCCATCGCACTTCCGTTCGTCGCACGCTCGTCATGCTTCCGCGTGCCCGCCCACGCCCTCGTGCACAGCGACTTCGCCCTGCGCCTATTGCACAATCGCCTGGAGGCCTTACACCAGGGGTCTAATGGACTATGATGACTGATATATATATTGCTGATGCCGATCTACCGATCCGATCATCACAATCGCAAGTGACCCATCGCAATTGCTGATCGGCTCATCGCATTAATCGCAATAGGCTCTGCCTGGGGTTCCGACCTTTGATGAAGGCTTTCCTCCGATGTGATATATTGGAGATTGCAATCAGGGAGTCCTTCCACCCTTGCTTTAAGTGCTCCTTTGCCTTTTTCTGATGTGATTTCTTTAAGTGCCCTTAAGTCCATTTTTATAAGAAATTGCCTCCTTTTCAAAGGACAATGGGAAAATTTCTTTTTACAATAACGTCTTCATCCAAAGTTTATTTTCACCCATTCAAATTGTGTTAGATCCAGAAGGAAGACATCTATGGAGTGAGACTATTTCCAAGAGCATAATTTGACTTTCATTTTCCTATGTGAGGAATATTTTTAGACTTAGAGTCTATGCTAGATCCATTTTGTGTCACGCCTTCCCACTAAAAAGCTTTTGGACTCCAAAATATTGATATATTGATATGAATAGTAAATGAGAGTACCTCACCCTCTTCTTTCAGCCTCCATACACTTGCCTTGCATAGTGCCTTTGAACCAAAGCCTTTGAACACTCCCTTCCTGGATGTGCTTGTCGTCCTAGGAAGAACTATATTCCTCCTTGACTTCTTACAGAACTCCCGCTGAGAAGGTCATACAAGGTATTTTTAACTTATTTGCCTTGATCATTTATCCAAGGTGGCTCAAACCAATGTGAAGTTACATCTACTTCACAAAATTTTCCTTTGTACTTGTTTGACATATTGTCAACAACAATTGTTAACAACAACAGGATTACAAACAACAACTAGATGGCCTAAACTCCTGCTTCAACAAAGGAAACAGATTTCACATCTTGTGAACACCTCCATGTCTTTACATCTGCATACAAATGATTGACTAGATAACAAGCCAACAAAACATGCCTTTAAAACAATTGACCCTTCAAGTCAAGCATGTAGAAAAAGAAATTTGGATTCTTTTTCAAATACGAAACACTTCATCATTATCTCCATCTTGGAGACCAAATCAGCTTTTCCGAGGTCAATTTTACATTACATGCATGTTTACAACAAATTAATCAACCCTTCAAGTTAATCACACATACGTGTTTAAATACAAGGAAATCATTAACATCCATGTGTTCATGCACATCATTCTCATGCATGCATTTCATCCTTCAACTTTTGCTTAAGTACGATGTACTTTTGAAGCTAAAATGAATATAATGTTTCAACAATAAAGTGAGTCTCCTACTCAACTTTTCGATTCACCTTGTTGGTAAAATCATGCAACTTGCATTCCATTAACAAAGAAATGCAAATAGATGCATTGTATCAATAGACATGCCATATTAATTGGATAAGAACTCTAACCATTTCTTACAAATCCATTTCAAAGGTCCTTCCTTTTTCTTAACATCAACATCAACATGTGAATCATCTTGAAACACATCATTTATGGAATCTTTCTTTCCATTCCTGCCATTCTTTCTTTCCACCTTCTTCAAGTTTCGTGGAAGTATTGTCGGATTGAGAGTCCAACATTTTGCAGCAATATGTCCTTGCTTATGGCAGTAAGTGCAACACATGTGCATCCTCTTGACAGCATGATTTGTCTTTTCTAGTGGAGCTTTGGCTTCTTTCTGCCTTTCCTTCAAAAGTTTATTGTATGTGGCCATTCTCTTCAAACATTTAGAAACATTATGGCTAGCCAAGCCACAAAAGGAACATGTAATTATTTTCTCATGGTTATATGGAAATTTATCATGCTTTGCATAATCAAAAGGAGTATGATTAGAACCAGATCTATACCTTTCTCTTTCACCTTTATTGCCTTCTTGAGGAGGTCAATTGAATGAAGAAGTAGCTCACTTTGGAACACCATCAACATCTTCAATGGTTTCAGATTTTCCACAACTCTCTAGTTCAAGTGTATGCTTATGAACACCTTTTCCTGAAAATGATGTTTCAATCTATTGCACTCCCCATGAATACAACCTTTACACTTTTGAGGTAGAAGACTCGAAATGAAAGTCCTTCTTGGAACTGTTTCAATTGTCTTCATGGAAGCTTTGAAACTTTCTCCATACGATTGTCCATATCAAAGACCCAAATACTTAGGCCTTTCCTCAACCATTATTGGCTCAACAATACCCTATGCATGTTTGCCCAAGCTTTTTCCTTCATAGCCCATTTTAGACATTAACTTGGAACCTATGCCTCCAGTATGTTTTTCAAAAGAACCAATATAAAGATTCTTAGAGGAAATTCAAGACAAACTGGAATTATTTATCTCTTATTTAAGCTGATACTTGACTAAGGCTTCTTTGGCAACAAAGAGTTGTGTTTCCACCTCATGAATCCTTTTCAGGTTCATATTTGCAATATTAAGTTGTCTCTCCATTTCCTGCAATTTGTTAGAAAGCAACAAATTCTCTTCCTTCATGGAATTCAATTGCTCTCGAAGTATGATGCTCTTCCTTCTATCCTCATACATTTCTTTGACCATATCCATCAGGATGAACAAGTCTTGCTTCATGTCTTCATCAAAAAATCTTTTGAAGAAAGAATAATTTGAGGAATCACTTGTAGAAGCTGTCATTATCAAAATGAACAAAATAACTTCAAACAAGATTAACAAAGAGCTTATTCAAGCAACCTTTTTCAACAAACCTATTGTGCTTTAAGGATTGCTTTGAGGTCCTCTGGGATGAGAAGAATGCCTTCAACCCTCCTTCCTTCTTGTCCTCTCCTAGACTTAGATATCAATAGCTTTCCCTTCACCTCCGGAAACTCAAATAATAATCAGTTTACAAACAATCAAACAGTCTGAATTTGACTATTTGAACACCTTTCAAGTTAAGCAAGCAAATAGATTTCTCTGTCAACCAAGCATTCTGATCTAATACCACTTGCATCATGATGCAACCTGCTTCATGACTACCTGCTTTGGTATAACCAGCTCGGATATAACCTTCTTTGAAGGTGGGGTTAATCAACGAGCTCTGATACCACCTGATCTGAAAATGAGGCACTAAAAGGCTTCTTGTCATGATTACAAGAACCTCTCCCACTCTAAAGCTTATATGTTCCTAAGATCTATGCTTATGATTGATAATTGCGGAATTATAAGTACTTGAAAGAGGTGTATGCTTATGTTTGTTTTCAACTGTTAAGTGTTTTAAGTTTATTTGCTTGAACTGATATAAAACATATAGCAACAAATACAATGCGCAATATGCAATCACACATGAGAGCAATATAATCTGGAGTTCACCCAAACCTCTTGGGCTACATCTCCTTGAGCTCTAATGAAATCGATTAGACTCTTTGGGATTATGGCTAAATTCTTTTACAAGTTCCACACTTAACTCCAATAGGTTACGACTGAACCATTAGGATTAAAATACCTTTTTTATCCTTGGCCGTTTGGCTCTCTAGCTCTTGGCTCTTGGCTCTCGCACTGGCTTTGTGCTCTTGTCTCTCTGCTACATGTAGCTCTCTAAGGAATCACCCCTTTGCCATCGCCCCCAACCTCTAGTGGCTTCTCTGGCTTTCTTGAGCTCTCTGTGTATTCTCTCGGCCATTGCTCGGTCCTCTGTCAATTCTGTTCTTTGTGTATTTGTAACCATTTGGTTACTGTCCTCTAACACTTATAAACCTTACTGTTTCACAGAAGAATCAGTTTGCAATTGGAATGAATCAGTGGGCACAGGAAACCCAATCATTTGGCCTTCTTGTGCAGCAATCCCAAATTAGGAATATAACGGAAATACACTGACAAAACTCACGAGAACACATCATGAGTCTTTAATACGATCTCTAACTGTATGAAATCACATCCATAATCCTTTTGGGTTTGCAAAATATCTCGTTCATCGTCCACCATCCGATTAGTGATCAATAATCAACAACTGACGATCATTTTAGGTGACCCACTAACACAAATATTACCCGCCTAAAAAAGAAATTTTCTCTCTCCTGCGGTGGGCTACGTGTCGGCTAGTATATGGAATCGGGTGAAGCCCTTCCAATACTAGTTACTGCCTGAAGTCCGCCCAAAATACAATTTATTGCCCTCCTTATGGAACTCAAAATGTTCAGTTCATTTTCTATAAACTCTTTGGGTCTATCTTGTCATCGTAAATTGTAATCACATAAGTGGGAGGTCAAAAACATCAATACATGGGAAATACGTAGAAAATCTGAAATTATGGATTTCAAATTATATGCAATCATGTTTATTAACCTTATCAGGTTTGTGCCTCGATCGCATATCACAATCGCAATGGCTCGGGGGTCTAATGGACTGTGCCGATCGATATATATATCATCGATGTCGATCCGTCGATCCAATCATCGCAATCGCAAGTCACCCATTGCAATCACTGATTGGCTGATCGCTTTAAACGCAATCGGCTCTGCCTAAGGGTTCCAATCTTTGATGAAGGCTTTCCTCCAATGCGATATATTGAATACCACAATTGGGGTGTCCTTCCGCCCTTGTTTTAAGTCCTCCTTGGCATTTTCTGATGCAATTTCTTTAAGAGCCCTTAAGTCCATTTTTGTAAGAAATTGCCTCCTTTCAAAATGATAATGGGAAAAATTATTTTTACAATAACTTCTTCATCTGAAGTCCATTTTCACCCATTCAAATTGAATTAGATTTAGAATGAAGTTACCTATGTAATGAGACCATTTCCAAAAGAACCCTTTGACTTTTATTTTCCTCTATGAGGAATATTTTTAGACTTAGAGTCTATGCTAGATCCATTTTGGATCAAGGGAAGAGGCAATTAAAAAGCTAAACGAACTAGACTGGGAAGTATATTAGAAATATATGTTGAAGCCACACAGTCAGTGGCTAATGCTACGTTTCCTGGAAGACTCATCCACACATATCCTTCTCACTCTTTCAAATCTAGTGTATAAAAAACAGTTGCACATGAGGATGGGCCAGCCTCCTGAAGTCAAGCCGATGATGGATATTTACTAGTTCAGAGAACAAATGAGAGCATAGACACCATTGCATTATTGAGTTCATCAATGGAACAATTTCTATTTCTGTATTTTTTCCACTTCTTTTAAGGAGAGTTGTTTAAACCTCCTTAGAACTTTCATGTAATATCTAGTTTTGTACCTTATTTTATTATATAAACCCTTTCATGTCTATGAACAAAGGATCCCTAATTTTATAAGGAAATGCTTCAAAATCTTACGCTTTAGTACTTTTAAAGTTTGTCTTGGTAAAATGACTGGATCAAAGTCCTTAAGTTTTGTGAAGAAGGCTTTGCAAGCTTGCACTTTTGTACTTTTGAGACCATCTTAACGGAAAATGCTAGATTGGAGCTATTTATTTCATGAGCATAGTTATATGCATCAAGTACTTCCGTCATTGAATAATTATTTGTTTATGAATTGATAACCATTTCTCATTGTATTGTTTTTTATATGTATCTCCTTTAGTACAGTTCTATATATATTCACTTTTAAAAATGTTAGGACTATTACCATTAATACATACATGATAAATGTTTGAATGATTATTTAATGTGATATATTTCATCAACTGTTTTGATTAATAATTAATCAAAATAATAAAAAAAAAAAATCATTTATGTTAGCGTTTTATCAATATTCATTATCATACACTAAAGATAACCATTTTATATCGCATAAATGTAAGTAAAATCTCGAGTAATAGATAGATATGTTAAATATGCATGTATTCCAATTTAAAACCACCCCATCTATCACTACATTTATGGTCATCAACACCCTATCCATCCTATCACATTTTTATTGGGAAACGGGTCCCTTTATATCCAGTCGGAGCCACTAATCCAAATAGATAAGGGACGATATTCAAGTCCCCAACTAGGTGGTTTCCCCAATGTTGTTGCAATGTTTTTTGAGGATTCAATAGGGTGGATTCCCAAATTTTCAGATCATCACTTTTGTCAAGGAATTTTTTGTTTTCTCGGTTGTGAAGTTCATAAGTCGAATTGACACTGGGTCTCGACAATTTTATATTGGGTTTGGATTATAGGGGATTTATGAAAACCACAGACAAGGGGAATCATGAGATTTTTCTTTGAAACTTTCCCCTCTTCTTTGTGCATCCACATGCTAGAATAGAAATTTAGGAAGGTAGAAAAATAGTATTAGAACACGCTTGATAGAAAGAATTCTAACGAACAAGGTTACCTAGGTGAAAATTGGTTGACTACATGGAGGAAAAACTATTTTAGAATGTTGACAATTCGTAGCAGCTTGTTCTTTGACTTTCGTAATAAATGGTGTGGTGAAAGGAGTGAATTTCATACTTCCAATGGTTTTTATAGTAGTTTGGTTAGTTGCATAATAGAAAACTTGATGTTATGGAGCAAGGGAAATTTATTGAGAAAATAGATAAACAACGAGAACTTTAAATGTAATAATGCCGATATTGGATTTGGTGGTAATTATTTTATCGTTGAATGACTAGTTGACATTGAGGTGATGATGTGGAAGGACATGCAGTGGGAGGGGAGTGGTGGATGAGAAGATAGGTGGGAGGAGTGGAGTGGCGGTATTTTGAGAGGGGGCATGCTGGTGGTAAGTAGGTTTTTTTTTTTGGTGGGGGGGGGGGGGGGGGGGGGGGCACCTGAAATGCTCCAAGAGTTGCCATGTCTCCCCAAATGGTTTGGGTGAAAACCATTTTTTCCCCCCCTCCCCCCGCCCCCCCTTGTGTTACTTGTCGGGATTGTGAGGCGGGTCGAAATGACCCCTCTACCGTAGATCTTGGTGTCATTGATCTAGGTCATCAGTTTGAGTGTGCTATTTAACTGCAAATAGCAAATGAACTTTGTCACATTATTTGATAACAAAATACATTATAGCCAAAGTTTAAAACTGTATGAAAATGACATTTTTTAAACATTTAAAGTGACATTTTGATTGGCTTTCTATAGGGGCTTATTTTTTATTTTTTATTTTTTTATTCTTTTGTATTGTTTTCTCACACACACACACACACACGGATATATATATAGATATATATATATATATATATATATATATATATATATATATATATATATATATATATATATATATATATATATATATATATATCCCCTATTTATTTCTTTTTCCTTTTTCTTTCTCTTTTTTTCATATATCACAATTTTTTTCTTCTTTCTTTGAACTTTTGAAAATAATTTGCATAATGTAATAATTATTTACAACATCTCATGGGATAAAATCAACAGATAATCATCAATTTATCCTATAAATTATAGGATGCTAACAAAAGGTATCATTCCATTCTGGGAAGTGGCCTGGGCTCTGGGCCTAAAAATGTGGCCTAATTCCTAGGGATACTAGCAAAGAACTAACAAAAAAGAGTCCTTGGACGTAGGCAAGCAGACCTGTGAGAGCATTTAAAGGTCTCCGGATGTTGGCATGTCCATAACATGAGAGTGTTTAGCGATCTAGTTGTGAAACAATTCAGTGGGAGCCAAGGGAAAGATGCCTGAAGCGGTGGATTGGTTCCTAAGGGTCCTAAGGTTGATGTTGAAGGTTTGTACGGTGTGTTTGCATCGGTTGCACTTCCTTAACATGAATTAGGTGGTCAAATCATATCATAGTGGCCTCTCGTCACATCTATACCCTCGCTGGAAGATTTCTTAGGTAGATGTCAGAGGAGGGTGTTACACATAGGTAGTGGCTTACAAGTGTAGCCCCCACACATTAATTTTGATTGATGTACCCAAAATGCTTATGATGTAAAAAAATATTTTTGGATATTTGGTACATACATGACGGTTATGTTGGCATTCAATTGTTCATGTTATTCATATGATGTTTTATTTGATGTTTTTTATTATTATATTATATCCAAGGTTTATAAAATTAATAAGACAAATGCCAAACCAAGACATAGTTGGCTAATAAATCTGTTAATGTGTTAAATTCTCTAGGAATATGAATGTGGGAATTGCTATTAAAATTTCATTCCAGGAGATGTACCCACAAATAATGATGAAACAATACAAAATTTCTCACAAATAGACACAGTTCATCTAAGATATTATGAATTGTGAGTGAATTTTAACAACCAAGTAATGAATTCCAAGTGAAGTGGCCTTGGACAAGAGCTCAATTATGACACTTTATTTAGCCACATGCTTGGTCATAGGGCTGCGAAAAATTCCCCCTAAACTCACAAGCTCATCGGTGGTTGAAAAGAGAACCTAAGAAATGGAATCTACGTTTTGATTACTAAGCTTGCCATTGTCTCTAAAGTCTACATATATCATAAAGGCACATGGCATATTCCAACCAGGAATAATGCATAAGAAAACACTTAAAGTAATGTAGGCAGACATAAAATGGAAAAGGGGAAAAACACACCACACTGAAACCTAAAACAATATATACAAGAACCATGCAACTATAACACTTATACATATTTTTCTTAAAATAAATCCCATTACATTGCTCCAATAAAGGGTTTCCATCATGGTCCTGTTGAGGGCCCCAGAATCGGGTCAACAACAAGGGGGATACCCACCCAGTCGGGAACCTGGTTGGCGGCTCCGTGCCCGTTTGGTGTAGCGGGTCCGACTGGGGGTAATGGGACTAGTTTCCCAATGTGAGGGGTGTGTGTGTGTGTAGAGTTTGATGGTATTGATCTAAGGGTATTTTAAGCTAATTTAATTCTAACTTCTAAACTAACTCTATGCTATTGTAATCTAATGAAAAACAATACATCTAATCTATGCTAACCCGGGGTATTTTTCTTCTATTATGCGATCTAAAAAGATTTCGAACAATAGCTGGTAATAAAGATCATTCATCTATCATAAGAATAGAAATCCATTAAGATAAACCATTCTGCATAAAAAGTTAGCCAAAACAGTTGTGAACAACATATCGCATAATTAGTTATTCATATGTCAAGCACAAATAAATGACTCCACCGTACAGAAGTGTCAAATGGTAATACACACATTCATACATTAACATATAAAGAACTCAGCTGCATATCACTTTAAGAATATAAGCAGAAATTAGTCAAGAGATAAAAGTACCATTTATGACTAATTTCACTAATAAGCTTCAAGCAATAACGATTTATTTCTACTTGTTCTAATATCTACTAAGAGTACAGAAGTGCAACATCAGTAATAGACATTAAAATGCAAACATAAATAAATCTTGATCCATCCATTCATCAAAAACCGCCTCCGAGGGTGCAAAAGTGCATGTTTTGAGGACAAGCTTTTTGACAGATTTCCGGACCCTTCTCCAAATGCCATGCGAAGGGTTAAATACTACTAACTAATTAATATTAATTACACAAATTTAGGGAACGACTTCAAATGACCGCCCTTTTACTAAAAGCAAATTTATTTCTAAAAATAAAATCTAATTTCTAACCGTTTCTGTATCTGCTCCTTAATGCTGCAAGCAATGCGCTGTTCGCCCTGAAAGAGTCGGCTGGTTGTCCTTTCCTTTTGTTCGAGCTTGAAAATTAGAAATGACAAGAGCTGGCACCTCTTCCTGACAGATTAGAAGATATTTTCGAAAACCTTTCTCTAGCTGGGTGTATTCGCTGTGCGTATACTTAGTACAACCCAGGTTCCTTTCGAACTAATTCTGTTGTTGCTATTACGGTTTCCGATCGTGAAAATGACTCAATGAGTTAGGAGACGCGTTGTATGGACAATCCCCTGTATCGAGAATTTCTTTCGTTCTTTGTTCTAGGCTTTTCTGGAGCATCCTACTTCTTTTGCGTTTCTCTTTTTGCTTTACCCAGTCTGAGCTTCAAGATCTTTTGCAAACACGCTGCTTTTGTGCACCTTTGACTCTGAGTCTTAGATAGTCTATTTTCATCAGCGCTTGTTGGGTGATACTCTGGAATCTGCGGTCCTGCTGCATGGGGCATCCATTTGCGGAGGCATCTTCTCTCTGTTACCCCATTGTTGCTTTCCTCTTTTCCTTAGATGTTTCCTGCATATAGATTTATATCAGTTACATGTCTTGTAGTTTACGTAAAGAAGAAGAGAAATGCCGAAAAGATTGACATGAAATAATTAAATTCTAATTATCGCGTAATTCTGACACTCATCATGATTTGACTCTTCGAAAAACGTGATACAATCATTCTTGCATACTAAAGCATGCGATCATTAATTTCCCTTAAGGTGCGCGCTCAATCTTGGATTTACCGTTTATGTCGGAGAATTCTTGTGATGAGTCCTTTCTGCGATTGGAATCGCAGCATCGAGAACTGCGACGTCATTAAGTGTTATCGAAAATTGCCAATATCGGAGATCGCAGTTTTGTGTATGATCGCAGATCGCAAGATCGCAAGGTTTTCGCTTTATCACCCTGTGCTGCTTATGCGACAATGCAACGTGCGACGTCGCATATCGGCCGTCGGCGATTCCTTAGGTTTTCCCTTTTTGAGTGCTTTTAATGCACGCGATGTGATGGGTTCTCGCGTCGCTCTTTTTCAGTGTATTTATGCGCTTTGGGAAAACGCTTCTCTCTACCTTTGCGACGCGATATAGCTCTTAGGGAGTTAATACAAAAGATTTTTTAAACAAAATATTTTTTGGATTTTTGGTTAAGGGTCCCCCTTTGCTTGATGTTATTGCTGATATCAAACAAAGAGGGGGGTTGTTGGTGACCACAACAATGGCGATTCACTGTGAAGAACCAGTTATCTCTGCTTTTCTATTGACCGTTCACTTCCGAAACAACGAAAATTTTTATATGTCTAAATTTTGTTATGGACAGATAGAGTAGATTACCCCTCACCTTGTCAACGATACTTTGTCTCAACCTTTTTATATCACAATTGCTTGCTTCCTCAGGCTTTTTCTTGCATTCGCACCAGACATTACTTGGTCTTGATTAAAGATAAAATAAGGTCTTCTCTGCGTAATGGCTTAAAAGTATGCTCATTTGTCGTAGGTAGAGCCTCTGCTGCCCGCAAGCGTCCATAGCCTCGATAGGGTTACCATGTTATCCAGCAATGATCCTTTTTCCTGCTTGAGGTTACGCGCAACATTTCAGAGAAAGAATCCTTTTTTGACACACTTTTCCTTTTCTAATTCTCTAAAGAACAATGTCTTGGTTTGGTGGCCAAATTATGACACAGTCATTCACTTGATTTACACTTTTGCTGAACAAGTCGGCTCGTGATGAGACCTCTTGTCTTTTGATTGCAACAATCTTAAGTCGTTGCCCTGTTTTGATAGACAGTATTAGCAAAGTCAGCAAGTTATAATATCTGTGATCATGATAAGCCGGCTCGTGATGAGGCCTCTTATTCTTTGAGATATAGTGTTTTGGTTGGATTGTTTCTCTGAATGCTGCAATTTCCTTTTAGCAGGGAGGAAGTCATTGTTTTTCCTTAAGAAAGCTCTGGACGACAATAATAGATTTTTTGAAAACAACACTCTTGCAGAGAATACTTATTTTATTATTGATCATACCTTTCATTGTGCTGATACAAAACAATTCTTTACCAAAGGTTGCTTTTGTCAAAATTTTTTAGAGGTTGAAACTAGCATCGTAATCAAGGTGAATTTAACTCTATTTATCAATAATAAAATTCAGATTTTCAAAAATTTTGCTATTTGTACAAGCGAAATCAAAATCTGATAGAGAATTGGCGTGATCTTTCATGAATCCTTTTTAAATGATCATTTACAATGGGTTTTATTCATAAAAAGAGAAAAACAAAACAAAATAAAACTAAAAATTAAATTTATCCTACAAAAATTAGAAGAATTCTCTTCTATGGAAAATACATTTTGAGAATTTGTCCATTCACAGGCAGAGAATCTCTCCTGCCTGTTAAATCCTGCAACACAAAAGTCGATTGGCCTATGACCTCTACAATCTGAAAAGGACCAAGCCACAGCTTCTGGAATTTCGTATGTTTGCCCTTTTCTTCATGAGCCTTATCCCATTTTAAAACTAAATCACCCATCTGAAAGTTTTTTCTGGTCATTATGTTTGAGTCAAAATAAGATTTTATCAGCGCTTGGTGATGAGCATGGGTTTTCCTAGCTTGTTCTCTTTTCTCTTCTAGTTTGATTATTTCCATTTGTCTTAATCGTAAAGAGGAAGTAGATACTTCATCGATATATTGCACTAAAGACAAAGAGGGAATGACTAGGTGAGTCGGAAGAACTACTTCTCTCCCATAAACTAAATTAAAGGGAGAAGTGTTGATAGAAGCTTTCTTTGTAATTCTATCTGCCCATAAGGCATTTACCAGCGCTTTGTGCCAATTCTTTTGGTTTTGGTCGACTGTCTTTTTAATAATCCTGATTAGGTTCTTGTTTGTCGATTCAGCCAACCCATTACCTTGCGGATAGTAGTTGGCAGAATACTTCAGTTTGAACCCTCTTTTGAGTGCAAACTAAGTCATTGCATTTCCAGAAAAATATGATGCATTATCAAACATTAAGGCCGTTGGCAATCCAAACCTAGTGATGATAAACTGATCTATGAATTCAATAATGTTTTCAGAATTAGCTGTCTTGAGAGGAACTGCTTCTACCCATTTGGTAAAATAGTCAGTTGCCGTGAGGATATACCTATGCTGTTTAGAAGAGTGAGGAACGATCTCACCTATTATGTGCAGACCCCATTGACTGAATGGTTGCTCAATGTTAACTGGCTGCAGTGGCATGGATGACTTCTTTTGTTTCCCTCCAGCAGTCTGGCAGACTTGGCATTTTCTTACGTAGTTGTATGAGTCTTTGAACAGCGTGGGCCAGTAATATCCTGCACGCAAGATTTTATGGGCGGTGGCTTCTCCAACATAGTGTCCACCTGCTGGTCCATCGTGAAGTTCCTGCAAAACCTTTTCGGCTTCAGTTTTCTCAAGACATCTAAGAAGCACAGAATCGTAATTTCTTTTAAACAGAACATCATTTATGAGCTGGTATTGTTTATCTTTCAATCTCAGGGCTCTCTTCTTGGTATGATCCAGGTGAAATGGAGCATAACTGTTCTTAAGAAAATAAATGGTGTCAGCATATAATGGTTCTGCGTCGTTTAGGCTTACCTCATATGTGTATACCTCTTCAGACGAGTTTTCAGGAATTTGCGATGCTCCAGCTAACATCTTGCAGAAGCCTTGACCTCTCACGATGTGTGCTGGGCTTGATCTCAAGATCGTATTCTTGTAAGGCGGTGATCCAATTCGCTCTCTTTTCGCCCACGTCCTTCTGTATCAGGAGGTTTCTTACCGCTGGAAACGGTACTATGACTTTGGTATGGGCTTTTAGTAAGAAAGGTCTGAAATATTTGATTGCTTTGAAAACGGCATATGCCTGTTTTTCTACGTTTGAGTAATTAAGTTCAGCACCTTGTAAGTTCGAGCTAAAGAATGCGATTGGAGCTTCTGCCTTTTCTTTATTCGCTTGAGTTAAAATCGCAGCATAAGATTTCTCTGAGGCAAACGTGTATAAGATAAAAGGTTCTAAAAAATTTGGGGTTGCTAAAGATGGAGCGTTGATGATAGCTTGTTTGATTAAGTTGAATGCTTCGTGCTCATCTAGACCCCATTTGAAATTTGAATTATTTTTTATCATATTTTGTAAGGGAGAAATAATACGTGAAAAATCCGAGACAAATCTTTTGACAAAATTGATCTGTCCAAGGAAGGATTGCATGGTATTTTTGTTATGGGGCATGGATATCTCGGAAATTTCTTTGATTCTGTCAGGTTCAATGTGAATACTAGATTTTGACAATATGAATCCTAGCAATTTCCCTTCACTTAATGCGAAAAAAGATTTCTTCGGCTTAAGTGAGATCCCATACCTTAAACACCTTTGAAAGATTTGCTTCAAATCTTTGAGACGGTTGCTTCGTTTTTTGGAGTACAATGTTATATCGTCCAGGTAAATCACTACCGATTTATTGACTAACCCTTTAAACGCGATGTCCATGGCTCTCTGAAAGGTAGCTCCGGCATTGATCAGACCAAATGGCATCTTCCGATATGTATAAGTGCCCCATTTGGTTCGGAACGTAGTCTTTAACTGATCATCGGGATGCACCAGTACTTGATTGTATCCTGAAAATCCATCGAGGAAAGACATTAATTCTGAGCCTGCTACTGCCTGTAATATTTGTTCCATAGGTGGGAGGGGAAAGTTATCTTTCTGACAGGCTTTGTTGAGGTTTCGGAAATCGATACAGATTCTAATGTCTCTGTTTTTCTTCCTAACGGGTACCATATTGGATACCCATTTGGAATGCCTGACGGGGAAAATTATTATGGCTCTCAACAACTTATTAAGCTCAGTTCTTATCTGATTTTCTAAGTTAGGGTGTATTTTTCTGAGCTTCTGCTGGACAGGTTTTTCATTGTCAATCATAGGGATAGTGTGTTGAATGATAGAAGTGTTGTAAGTCTTCAGCTCATCGTAATTCCAGGCAAAAACGTTTTTGTACTGTCTCAGGAGACGGATATATGCTGATTTCTCTTCAGGGGCTAGGCCGTGGCCTAGGTTAACGTTTTGTGGCTTCTGATCGGTCCCTAGGTTTACTAATTCATAGTTCAGGGTAGAAATGTAAAGTTTAGCATTGGCGGACCTTTTAAACCGACTTTTCAAATCATATAAATCTTCTAACTTGACCACTGATTTCGGTATAGCATTGTCAGTGCCATTTTGTTGTATTTGGTGATCATGATGGCCTTTGTCGATTATCTGATTTGAGTAGGATCCTTCAGAAGTAAGGAAATTTACGATGTCAGGATCATCGTTGAATACTCTCCAATTGGTGATGTTGTCAGGGATGGATGGTCTAAAGATTAATTGTATTGAAAACCTATCAGGACTAAAATCTTCGGATGGAATAACTCTAGAGGCTATGTTAGCTAACAGGTCTGCGCTCGTGTTTTGAATTCTTGGAATTGACGAGATGTTGAATGCTATGAAATGTGCAGTGAGATCTTGAGCTAACGATTGATAGTGCTTTAAATGACTTGACAGTCAGTGTATGGTGTTACGTACCTGTTTTACGACAATCTCAGAATCTCCAAAGACTTGAAGATACTTAACGTTCAATCTGATTTCTTTGTATAGGCCTTGAACCAAGGCTTCATACTCCGCTATGTTGTTCGTGCAATCGAACTCAAGTCTGCATGTGAGCATAATCTTTTTCTCGTCCGGGCTAATCAGAACGCATCCTACTCCTGCTCCCTCATTGGATTTAGACCCGTCAAAAAATAATTTCCAAAATAAAGATGTATTTACAAAATTATCTAAAAAACTAAAACATTTTGAGTCATCAGTTTGGGAGAAATTTTCAACTTGGGATAAAACTGAATTCTCTAAGTAAGGTGAAATATGAGCATTGAAATTGTCAAGGCAAGAATCTACTGCGTAATTGCCTACAATGCTGCTATTGTATGTTATGGCTTCATTTTCTCCTTCCAGTTCTGTCACTATGTATTTTTGGTGCAACTCTCGTTCAACCTTTATCTGATTTGGTTTACCATTGTATGGTAACCACATGTGCGACCAGTCGGTTGAGAAATATCCGTGGAGTTTCTCCGACCAATCCCTGCTAAGAATCAAACCATAGAATTCAGGGATATCAACTACTAGAATGTCGATAACCTGACACACTTTTGGGTTAGACGACAATCTTATGGTCACCTGATTAAGTTCACCAATCACTTCGACTTGGGATCGATCAAGTTGAACTATACGTACTGCATATTTTTGAGGTTGCACATTCAATTTGGCACATAATGACCTGGGTAAAATATTCGTTGAAGCACCAGAATCGACCAAGCAATTGTGCACGTTTTTATTGAAGATTTCATATGTGAGA
Source organism: Pinus tabuliformis (assembly GCA_031772625.1). Classification (NCBI taxonomy): domain Eukaryota; kingdom Viridiplantae; phylum Streptophyta; class Pinopsida; order Pinales; family Pinaceae; genus Pinus; species Pinus tabuliformis. The sequence continues at coordinate 1,787,021,340 of CM062816.1, forward strand.
AGAAAAGGAGGAGTATGAGATCTTGATCTTCCTCCAATCAAGGCGATGTCATTTGGATCAATCTTATTGATCGCGTTGGTTTGAGGCCTTCCCAGATTGTGGGAAGCTACAGCTGTAGGTAAAGATGTAGTAGGCACAGCATGTAATTCTTTTATCATTATTTTCTGCTGGTGTTTCAATTTACTCAATTCATAAAGAGTGATGTTAGCCCTAGTCTTCTTCATGTCATCAATGATGTTATACTCCATTTCATCCGACACTATCAGTGTTCTTGATGGAGGTGCTTGATCATATTGGACTGGGCTAAACTGGGTCACTTTAGCAGTTGTCTTTTTTGTTGCGACCTTATCTTTTGTTGCAGGGCTTGCGCCCTTTTGTTTTGGGGTAGTTTGGGGAGGATCAAGTTGATTTTTTCTTCTCGTGCTAATCGGAAATGCTTCTTGATCCTCTTCTTGTGGGAGGATGAAATCCCACATTCCTTGTAGTTCCACCACTTCTTCATCGTCGGTCTATGCTTCGATGGTATTCCCTTCTTCTTCTTCTTCAGATTCAACGTTTGAGACAACATTGGGTGGCTTCGTCTCCATGGGAGGGTTTCTTTTAAAAGTCCTGAAAGGCTTTCTTGAAGATGCTTCTGCTACTTGTTTTCTTATATCAATCATCTCATTGGACATGGCCTTTAATACTTTTTGTAATCCTTCCATATCAAAAGGATCTTTCGTTTGCTTCTTCTTGGTGTCTTCTTTGAAACAGATCTTCTTAGATTTACGTTCTTCTATTGCAGATCTCTTTTCAAGGGCTACTACGCGTTTTTCAACTGCTAACGCCTCTGTTAAGTTTTCAACTAAGGTTGTCTTGCTTGCCCTATCTACGATGATAGCCAAGTTAGATGGTAAGGCCTTGATGTACCATTCACATCTTACTTCCTCGTTGGGTTGTGAAGCAGCGGGGATTTTGTTGAGGATCTTATTGAACCATAAGTTAAAATCTTTAATGGGTTCTCTAGCCTCAGCCTTAAGATTAGATAGGTCATTGATCAATGTCGCCGTGGATCTGTCATCACCAAACTTGGTGAGGAACTGACTTTGAAAAATGTCCCAGCTTGTGATGGATCCGGAAGGTAACGAAAAGCACCACGACCCCGCTGTTCCTTGCAATGTATAAGGGAAAAGCCGGACAACAGCATCTTTGTTAGTAACTCCGTTGAGATTAACAGAAAGCATGAAATTATTGATATGTTCTTCGGCTAGCATGCCTGCTTCTGGATTGAATTTAGGCAGCCATTTCTCAGGATGGGCCGGTATAGGGCTCAGGGGTGGAGGCATTAAAACCGCCCCAAGATTGTTCCATGGAGACTGGGCCATCGTTGAGCTGCTAGTCAATGGAAGTGTAGAAGATGATCTCTGATGCTGAGAAGATGGATATATTATGATCTTCGATGATCTCAGAGGAAGGGTTGCAGAAGATGGATGAGTGTTCGGGGTGAAGATGTGGGTGGCTGACTTCGCGGTGAGGGAGTTGAAATGGACGAGGTAGATGAAAGAGTCTCTCTGTCAGACTCTGGAAGTGCTTTCCTTGCTCTTTTCCTAGTGGGGAGAGGGATTTCAGTTGGCTGGATGCCAAACTTTTCACTCTTCAATCTGGTCAGGGGATGAGCAGGATTGTACTGCGAAGTCACGCTGCCTTTAGATTTATCAGACCTCTGAGTAAAAATAGAGAATCCTTGGAGTTTACGAATCAAAGTTTGAAGTTCAGGGGGATCAATGATAAGTTGGTCTGATATATTAGAGTGTGTAGCAGCGGTGGATGCCCGAGCGACTTCTAGCTCCGAGTTTAATCGTACCGGAGAAGTCGTGGGAGTTGGTGAGGGTGATTTTCTCTCAGAATGGTATTTAGATTTTGATTTATGCGCCATTCATAGCTCGTGCCCTCCTTCTAGTGCCAAATATGTTGAGGGCCCCAGAATCAGGTCAACAACAAGGGGGATACCCACCCGCTCGGGAACCTGGTTGGCGGCTCCGTGCCCGTTTGGTGTAGCGGGTCCGATGGGGGGTAATGGGACCAGTTTCCCAATGTGAGGGGTGTGTGTGTGTGTAGAGTTTGATGGTATTGATCGAAGGGTATTTTAAGCTAATTTAATTCTAACTTCTAAACTAACTCTATGCTATTGTAATCTAATGAAAAACAATACATCTAATCTACGCTAACCCGGGGTATTTTTCTTCTATTATGCGATCTAAAAAGATTTCGAACAATAGCTGGTAATAAAGATCATTCAACTATCATAAGAATAGAAATCCATTAAGATAAACCATTCTGCATAAAAAGTTAGGCAAAACAGTTGTGAACAACATATCGCATAATTAGTTATTCATATGTCAAGCACAAATAAATGACTCCACCGTACAAAAGTGCCAAATGGTAATACACACATTCATACATTAACATATAAAGAACTCAGCTGCATATCACTTTAAGAATATAAGCAAAAATTAGTCAAGAGATAAAAGTACCATTTATGACTGATTTCACTAATAAGCTTCAAGCAATAACGATTTATTTCTACTTGTTCTAATATCTGCTAAGAGTACAGAAGTGCAACATCAGTAACAGACATTAAAATGCAAACATAAATAAATCTCGATCCATCCATTCATCAAAAACCCCCTCCGAGGGTGCAAAAGTGCATGTTCTGAGGACAAGCTTTTTGACAGATTTCCGGACCCTTCTCCAAATGCCACGAGAAGGGTTAAATACTACTAACTAATTAATCTTAATTACACAAATTTAGGGAACGACTTCAAATGACCGCCCTTTCAGTAAAAGCAAATTTATTTCTAAAAATCAAATCTAATTTCTAACCGTTTCTGTATCTCCTCCTTAGTGCTGTAAGCAATGCACTGTTCGCCCTGAAAGAGTCGGCTGGTTGTCCTTTCCTTTTGTTCGAGCTTGAAAATTAGAAATGACAAGAGCTGGCACCTCTTCCTGATAGACTAGAAGATATTTTCGAAAACCTTTCTCTAGCTGGGTGTATTCGTTGTGCGTATACTTAGTACAACCCAGGTTCCTTTCGAACTGATTCTGCTGCTGCTATTACGGTTTCTGGTCGTGCGAATGACTCAATGAGTTAGGAGTCGCGTTGTATGGACAATCCCCTATATCGAGAATTGCTTCTGTTCTTTGTTCCAGGCTTTTCTGGAGCGTCCTCCTTCTTTTGCGTTTCTCTTTTTGCTTTACCCAGTCTGAGCTACAAGATCTTTTGCAAACACGCTTCTTTTGTGCGCCTTTGACTCTGAGTCTTAGATAGTCTATTTTCATCAGCGCCTGTTGGGTGATACTCTGGAATCCACGGTCCTGCTGCATGCGGCATCCATTTGCGGAGGCATCTTCTCTCTGTTACCCCATTGGCGCTTTCCTCTTTTCCTTAGATGTTTCCTGCATATAGATTTATATCAGTTACATGTCTTGCAGTTTACGCAAAGAAGAAGAGAAATGACGAAAAGATTGACATGAAAGCATTAAGTTCTAATTAATGCGTAATTCTGACACTCATCATGATTTGACTCTTCGAAAAACGCGATACAATCATTCTTGGATACTGAAGCATGTGATCATTAATTTTCCTTAAGGTGTGCGCTCAATCTTGGGTTTACCATTTATGTCGGAGAATTCTTGCGATGAGTCCTTTCTGCGATTGGAATCACCGCATCGAGGACTGCGACGTCATTAAGTGTTATCGCAAATTGCCAATATCGCAGATCGTAAGATCACAAGATCGCAAGGTTTTCGCTTTATCACCCTGTGCTACTTATGCGACAATGCGACGTGCGACGTCGCATATCGGCCGTCGGCGATTCATTAGGTTTTCCATTTTTGAGTGCTTTTAATGCACGTGATGCGATGGGTTCTCGCGACGCTCTTTTTCAGTGTATTTATGCGCTTTGGGAAAACGCTTCTCTCTACCTTTGCGACGCGATATAGCTCTTAGGGAGTTAATACAAAATATTTTTAAAAAAAATTTTTTTTTGGATTTTTTGTTAAGGGTCCCCCTTTGCTTGATGTTATTACTAATATCAAACAAAGAGGGGGGTTGTTGGTGACCACAACAGGTCCACTAACTCATAAGCCCCTTTCTTCGGAATATGTTTAACAATATAGGGGATTGTTCTAGAGGGACTCTATCTTGCCTGCTCCTAACTTGTCATTATCCTAATCATTGGCCATAACTAGGCCCCCTTCCACAAAAGAATGAGTTTGAATAGACTTATCATATTGGGCTTCAACGTGATTCTTATTAGTCTGATTAGTAATAGCATTGTAGCGATGTTGTTCATCAAGATGAGCCAAATGTAGGATACATTCTTCCTCAAAGGACGTGGTAGGTAAAAACTCAATAGATAGTTTCAAATATGGAATCTCACACTTGATCAAAAGTATAACCTCCACCTAGTAAACCAACTTAAAAGGAGTGAAACATGGAGATACTTTTGACTAAGGTTCGATAGGCACATAATGCAAAAAAAGGCATAATATGGAAATTTGACTTATGGTTCCCCACAATCAGAGCATGTTTTTCAAGATATGTTTTTTGGACTCTACTTCTCCATTACCATGGGGATAATAGGGTGAAAAGTGTTATTAGAAGAAACCCACCTTGGTCATTAATTTCATCATCAAATGATTGAAAAGATGAGAACTATGACTTGTCACAATCATTCTAGGTACCCCAAACCTAGTAATGATGTGGTTTAACATGAATAATGTCATAGTAGTGACATAATTAGAGAAGGTGGGCATGGCCTCAATGCACTTAGTAATGTATTCCACTGCTACAATGATGTAGTGGTGTCAATTGGTCAAGGTTGGCTTACACTACCTAAAATCAGTACCCCATTTTGCAAAGGGTCCAGTGGTAACTACAAGGTGAAGCAAAGTAGTGTGAGCATGCATATTTTCAGTAAATATTTTTTAGTGCTTTTGGATCGTTATGATGTATTTTTTAAAGATCAAATACCAAAAGCCCCGAGAGCACAAATTTTTTTGAGCATTGGTAAACCTAGATAGGTAATTTCCACATGCTCCAGTGTGGAAATCATTTAATGCTTGTTCGGCCTCCTCATGAGCGAGACATAGAAAATATAGAGTATAAGTCATAATGACATAATTCCTAACCTTGTGGCATAAATGTTGATGTTTATCAGAATACAACTCAGATAGAAAATGGATATAGAGGAGAACATATCCATACCATAGATTAGATGAGATAATGGGAATAAGGATTCATCAGGTAATATTTCCTTAGCCATAACTTCTTCATCAACTTGGGTTAAAAAAAAAATAACTCAGCAAATTCCAAATATTTCTTGGATTTATAAAATGAAAAAACTCTTGGTAAAAAACTTGAAGGCTTAGAATCAGCTTCAAGTATTCTACGCAAATGATTTGTTGACTATGGATACTTTTCAGGGGCTGGAGTTAGCAATGGCCATGGTCTTTCATAATATTATGTAATTTCGTAAGTGTTGGGAAGCAAAGGTAGTTGTCAAATACAACTTCTTGACATGGGAATAATAAATCTTCGGACTAATAAGGCCTTCACTAAGATAATAAATAGAATGTTTATTATTCATCTCATCTTCATTGACAAGAACAATACCAATAGTGTATTCAAAGGATGTGAGATAGCGAAAAATCTCCCAATTAAAATCAGGTGGGTTCCGTAATGGAGAAAAAAATAGGGATTGTCAAAGAATCAAAGGATTTTTCAGCTTGGTCATCTCATACAAAAGGCATACATTTATTTTAAACTATGTATAAAATATTTTTTCATCTTGACATAGTTGCTAATAAACCTAGGAAAGAAATGAGGCTTCCCTTGAAGAGATTGAAGCTGGAAAAGAGTGTGTGGACTTGTAACATTTATGTATCTAACTGAATTTTTTGTAGCTCAATCCATGGTTAGATAGGATGTGGAGAGTATGAAAGTGAACAGAGGGCATGGACATATGAAAATTGTCAATTTATGCTTATCTGCCTATTAGGCCAACTCAAAATATCGACTGTAATGGGAATTTATTCAATCAAACGTCTAGGTCAACACAGTTTTGTTCCTGCGCAAGGGTTTTCAGAAACAATTTTAGCATCAAGCAAGATTGGAAAAAATGATATCAAGTGCGACAGTTTCATGTAAATGATGTGTAGAGAATAAGATCTACATGATTTACTACAATAAATAAAATCATGTCAAATTCATTTCATAGTCACATTTAAAAAAAAATTGTCAATCCATGAACTTAACTCTCAACATTTGTTTCTTTAAGTTGTTAATTCACTAGTGTGTCAATATATCCTTGATCTACAAGTTTAGGCAATGACGAATAGATCATAGAAACTATGTCGAATTGTTGAAAACTCTCTTCTTTTATTAATACAAGTACTTTTTTCCTGAAGTGTGAATGTGCCCTTAGCCTATTTGAACTAAATTCATAATGCCTCACGCTCAATGGGTGGGTACAATGGATAGCTCTAAGATAGTTTAGATGCTTTTTTCATTGTCATTTTAATTAGTTACAATTGTATTTTCATTTATTTTACTATGTTCATTCTTTGTTCACTCACTGTTGATTTCATTGCACACGATCAAGAAAAACTACCAGAGATATTAACTTATTTACCGAGAGGAAAAATAATATTACCACAAAACAATAGTAAAACATACACAATGCAAAAAATATTTCTCCTAGGAAATCCCCAACTTTGGGAAAAAACCCAACCTAATGAAATTTCATTATCCTTAGCCAAAACCTTGGCCAACCTCATCAAGACAGCCTTCACCACTCACCACCCTGTCCTACCTTATAATGAAGTCTCCCTAGCCTTTTATAGGCTCCATTACATGCAATACCATGTGAATAAATCATAGGTGAACAATACCACGTTCCCAAAAAATACCCTTGTTTAACCTGGTGAACCTTGACTCTAACCTTGAGTGAATTTACCTAACATTCCACCCTTAAAATTGGCTTGGGATTCCTTCTGTAAATCTAGCAAACCTTACCAAGTTAGACAACCAAGCCCTTCTCACCTCAGCAATTACCCCCCTCAAAGTTTTTACCTGGGTTATTTTTTAACCCGACATACCCCCTATCACCTAGGTCTACACATACTTTTCTAGTGATTACCTAGGGGTATGAATGCCATACCAGGTCTTGCAACCATATGCCCATTTACATGCAATACATTTTTTAACTTTGTTACGATAATTAATTTTTGTTTTTTCTGTTTTTCATTATTTTCATAACCCATCCTCTCACCTTATGCTATCATCTCTCATGGATCTCCCATAGGGCCTTTTCCAGGATGCTCATTTCTTATGTTGAACCTTACACGATCCATTCTTGGCACGATTTACAAAACATGATTTGGAATTGAATACCACCTTATTGTTTCATCAAAGCAAGAGATTTTTTCTTTCACATCAATTTCATCGTGGTCAATTCCTTTGGCAACGTAGATGAGTGTCTCATTCATTTATGCTACCGACACCACACTACACCACTCATATGCATGTTGCATCTCTAATCTGACATTGATTTGTTTGGCACATATCTAAACTTTCACATTGAATATCTTACTCTCGACCACTTCTAGGTGGAATGATCAAATGAAGAAAAAATTCAAGACTAGGATAAGCTACGTCATGCCACTTCAAACTTGGATATTTGCATTTGAAAAAACAAAACACTAACCTCTAGATCACAAGTTCCACAAACTCGATCTTTTTTTCATCATTTCACAACTTGTTATGAAACCAGCTCAAGAAAAGATAGAAAAGATAGATCAACGCCTTAGAATTCAGCCTCTTCGAGGGGGAAACATCCTTTACATTACATAAATGAACAATTCTTGGATGATTCAAATGACAAAACCTCCTTTCTATATATAGCAGTCTAAGGAGTCACAATATAATACAGCTGACCTAACAATAATAATATAAAGCCACAAAAATAACAATAGAGGGATTCTATGTGGCACAGAAATAACAATATTGGGGTAATAGGGGCACAACAATATAAATAAGGGGTATAACTACAATAGTAATGGGGTAATCACTAGTATTATAGGGACCCAACATGCCCCTCTCCTTCGAAAAAGTGTTTTCCTCAACGCTTGAGTAGTTCTAGATAATTCTGCATAAAATTCTCATCCTCCCATGTGGAATCTTCAGTGGATAAGTTCTTCCACTTGATAAGATACTCTGAAATTGATCGATTTCGTAGCTGTCGAGTTCTTGTTTCTGTGACTGCTTTCGGTTCCAATATAATTTTTCCTTCCTCGTCAAGTTCTGGAAATATTGTTTGAATTTGGAGCTTGTCGCCTATAACCTTCTTTAACATGAAACATGGAAAACTGGGTGCAATCGAGAAGCTGCAGGAAGCTCCAATTTGTATGCCATAGTACCAATCTTTTGCAACACCTTGTATGGACCGTAATACTTTGGTGATAATTTATTATGCTTCTTAGCTTTCTTTAGGGACATTTGCTTATATGGTTGTAGCCGTAGGAATACCCAATCACCTACATCAAAACTTCTTTCACTGTGATGTTGATCTACCTATTGTTTCATTCTATTTTGTGCCAACACGAGGTTATCCTTTAAGAGTTGGAGGACTTGTTGTTGATGTTCGATGTGATGTTCCACTGCATGAACCTTAGAATTTTCTCTTAAATATGATGTGATGGATGGTGGTTGATACCCATAAAGTGCCATAAATGGGGTCAATTTCGTTGCTGCATGGAAGGAAGTGTTATACCACCATTCAGCCAGAGGCAACCATTTGACCCATTGTGTCTGTTTATCAGATACAAAGCAACGAAGATATCCTTCCAAACATTTGTTTACTATCTCATTTTGCCCATCAGATTAAGGATGATAAGATGAGCTATGAGCTAACTGAGTACCAAGACAAGAAAATAATTCTGTCCAAAAATTTCCAGTGAAAATGGGATCTCTCTCACTTACAATAATCTTTGGGTTTCCATGTAGCTTCTGAATTGTTTCCATAAATGCAGTAGAAACTGTAATGGCTTTAAATGGATGTGATAATGCACAAAAGTGTGCATACTTGGTAAGTCTGTCAACTATCACCATGATGATACTCTTTCCCTCAGACTTGGGTAAACCTGTGATAAAATCCATTGAAACCTCCTCCCAACGTTGGCTTGGAATGGATAAAGCTTGTAATAGACCCGGTGTCTTAGCTGTTTCAACTTTATTTTGTTGGAAAACCAAAAATTCCGCCAAAAACTTTTGAATATCTGATTTAAGGCCATCCCAAAAAAATTCCTTCTTAATCCTGTGGTATGTTTTTAAAAATCCTGAGTGCCCTCCTAAGGGAGAAGTGTGCAATTCCATAAGAATCTTTTGTTTTAGCGGGGAATTCTTACATAGGTATAAGCGATATTTGTACCATAACGAATCATTTTGCCAGCTAAATGTATCAGAAGTACTGGAATCTTGTTGTAGATTTTGAATAAGTGCCCACACTTCTTCGTCATTCTTCCATTCCTCCCTTGCTTCGTTTATCCAATCTGGTTGGATAATAGAAATGGAACACAACAATGTTTCCACATCCTCATCCTTTCTTGAGAGTGCATCTGCCACCACATTTTGCTTCCCTTTTTTGTAGATGATTTCAAAGTCATAACCCAACATCTTTGTGACCCACTTTTTTTGCTCTTCAGAGGATAATCTTTGTTCTAAAAGGTATTTAAGGCTATCATGATCCGTTTTTACCTTGAAGTGTCTTCCCATTAGGTAGGGTCGCCATTTCTTAAGTGCATGGAGTATTGCCAACATTTCCTTCTCATAAATACTTTGCTTAAAAACATTCCCTTGATTGGATGACTTTCAAAAGAAATGGGTCTTTCATCTTGCATTAGAACAACACCAATTCCATTTCCTGAAGCATCACATTCCACAATAAAGGTTTTTGTGAAGTCCGGTGTAGCTAAGACCGGTGCTTGGCACATTGCCTCTTTAAGATGTTCAAAGGCCTTTGTTGCTTACAGAGTCCATGAAAATGAATCTTTCTTCAATAATGTTGTTAGAGGTGCTGCTATTCTCCCATAATTCTTAACAAACTTGCGATAATACCCTGTCAACCCAAGAAATCCTCATAGATGCTTTATGGATGTGGGGATTTTCCATTCCTTAATGGATTTAATTTTGCTAGGGTCTACCTTAACTCCTTCATGAGATACAATATGACCCAAAAATTCCACCTCCTGGACTCCAAAGAAACATTTGGATCTTTTTTCATATAATTGTTTCTCCTCCAATAGTTGTAGCACCCTGTCAACATGTTCAACATGATCCTTCCAAGACTTGTTGTAGATTAGTATATCATCAAAAAATACTAACACAAATTTTCTAAGGAATGGTTTGGAAATTGAATTCATCAAACCTTGAAATGTTGAAGGTGCATTGGTAAGGCCAAAAGGCATGACCAAAAATTCATAATGAACCTCATGAGTTCTAAATGTCATTTTCGGAATGTCTTCAATCTTCATTCTGATTTGATGATATCCCGAACGAAGATCCAACTTGGTGAAGTAAATTGATCCATGCAATTCATCCAGTAATTCATCAATGACGGGAATGAACTTATCTTTAATAGTGAGATTGTTGAGTTCCCTATAATCTGGACACATGCACCATGAACCATCCTTCTTGTACACCAATACTACTGGAGCTGAGAAAGAACTTTGACTCGGTTGAATTATACCAGCCTCTAGCATTTCTGCAACCATACGTTCAATTTCACTTTTTTGGACATAGGGATATCTGTACGACCTGATGTTTGGAGGAACACTTCCTGGAATCAGATGAATAGCATGATCATGATCACGCATAGGTGGGAGACCTTTGGGAGTCTCAAATACCTTGGAATGATTGTCTAGGAATGATTGTCTAGGACTTTTTGGAGATCTGGAAAAATAGATGATTCCAATGCGGAAACATCTAGCGAACATAATTGTGCAATTACACCTCTTTTCTCCTTTTTGAGAAGCTTAGTCATGCCACTAGAGCTGATTATCTTTCCTGGTTTCCCTGCAATACCCATTAATTCAACTTCCTTTCCTTTTGTAGAAAATTTGATGAAAAGTTCTTGAAAATTAAAAGCTATTGTACCCAAGGATTGTAGCCATTGGACTCCTAGTACAACATCAACACCTCCCATTGGAATGGAAAGAATTGGGCTAGTCAATACATATTCTCCCATGGATAGCTTGATATTATGGCACTTTCCAGAGAAATTTATTGTTCCTCCATTTGAAATCGTCACTTGACACTCTGGTGCTGGATATAGGAAGCAATTCAATTCTTTTGCTACCCTACAATGAATAAAATTGTTGGTGCTTCCTGAATTAATCAACACTATTACCTTTTTCTTCATGATTTTTCCTTCTATCTTGATGGTTTGAGGAGTGGTAATTCCCGCCAATGCATTACAAGATATGGTCAGATTTATTTTTTCTTCATCTAGGCTTTGTTCCTGGAGTATATCCTCTTCTTTTGACCTTTCTTTCTCCTTTTCTTCTTCCTCTTCACAATCTATGTAGAATAATTTCTTCTCAGCACAATTATGACCTTTTGTGTATTTGCTATCACAATTGTAACAAAGCCCTTTTGCTATTTTTTCTTCCAATTGTTGTGGTGTCAACCTTGTAGGTTGTGGAAGACTAGGGGAAACAACACTTCCGTCTTTATAGTTATGAGTGGTATGCTTCCTAGTTGCCATAATTTTTCTTTCCATTTTTCTTGCTAACCTGAATGCCTTCTCCAATGAATCAGGTTCCCAAAGGCGAACATCATGTTAGATATTATCCTTTAAAGACCCTATGAACACATCAATCCTATGCTCCTCTGGAATATCTTTTACCCGTATGTTCAATTTTTGGAGCTCCTCAATGTGCTCCACTATTGTACCCTTTTGTTTGAGACTTATCCATTGGCTAAAAAAAGTGTTGCTTTTTGTATCCTCATAATGTGCTATCTATTCTTCCGTAAAAATTGCCCAAGTGATAAATTGTTTATGAGAAGAAAGCCATTGATACCATAAAAACTGATTTGGTTCCAAATATACAGTTGCCATACGTACCTTTTGTGCGTTCTGCACATTATTGAGATCGAAGAATTGCTCCATCTGTAATATCCATGTGGCGGGATCCTTGCCACCAAACTTCCTCATATCAATTTTTGGAATATGGTGATTCTTCGATCCAACATTAGCGTCTATGGAATCATGATTAAAATTTCTTTTTTTCTCATCATGAGTTTCCTTTACTACCTTTTCACCATTAGTAAGTATTTCTTGTAGAAAATTTGTCAATTCTGTCTTCGAATTTGCCATCCCTGTTTTCAAATTTGTGTTCAAATCTATCTTCAAATTGTCCATCTTAGCTTCCATGCCATTCATCTTAGCTTGCACGCCATTTACCTTAGCTTCTGTTAACTTTTGTGAGCGTGACATTTGTTGCACTTGTTATTGTAATTTTGATATATTGTGTAGCATTTCTTCCTCTTCTTCATGAGTCATGCTAGAGCTTTCAAGTTCCTTACTAGGTGTTTGCATTTTCTTTCCTCAGGGCATCAGTTACCGATAATAATTCTCTACTATTCCCTTTGAATTTCTTCAAAATAAATTTTCAAACCAAGCTTAAGCAAAAATTTAAAAAAATCTACATACCTTTTTTCACTTTGTAGGAGCTCGATATTGCCTCTGATGTATCTCTGTACTTTCCAATCATCTAGTTCTAAATTTGTGACCTGTAGTAGCTCTCTATGTCCTCTTTCCAATGCCACTAGTCTGATCCAAATTGGATTCTCCAAGAAAGAGTTATGCACAATCTCCCAAGATGACCTGATTATAGACCTTTCCAGAAGAGCGAAGTTGTATGAAGTGCCACGTGTACAATTTTTGATATTTGGTTCTAAAAAATATATACAAGAAGCTACAGTCTATCCTCTTTCTGTACCTTCTTAGGAAATTTCAATCTGATTCCCAGAGAGAAAGTTATGATGATTTTCCCTAGGTCACTTGTTTTGAAGGTAATTCAGGAGTCTACAAAAGACCAACTTCCTCAGATCATATCTCCAAAGCTCTGATACCAAATGTTATGAAACCAGCTCAAGAAAAGATAGAAAAGATAGATCAACGCCTTAGAATTCAGCCTCTTCGAGTGGGCCAACCTCCTTTACATACATAAATGAACAATTCTTGGATGATTCAAATGAAAAAACCTCCTTTCTATATATAGGAGTCTAAGGAGTCACAATATAATCCAGCTGACCTAACAATAATAATATAAAGCCACAAAAATAACAATAGAGGGATTCTATGGGTCACAGAAATAAAAATATGGGGGTAATAGGGGCACAAAAATATAAATAAGGGGTATAACTACAATAGTAATGGGGTAATCACTAGTATTATAGGGACCCAACACAACTAAATCAAATGTGTTTGAATTCGTTTCCACATTCTAGTAGGGAGAGAACCCAAACCCACTAATCCAATCTACTCCTTAATGAGAATTATGACTGCTTCTCACCAAACATCCCCACATAATTATTTTGACTTCTACATCCTTCCATTTGGATTCATCCTCATATGGAATTCACATTATTTTCATTGGCCTCGGGGGTCTGGGAGCCAGCGGACCCCCGATGTGGGTTTTGGGGGTAGTGCCCCCGAAGCTAAAAACATATGTAAAATTGCCTTGCAAAAGTATAGTAATTTCTAGTCAATCTGGGTTGCTCATTATGTAGATGATCTGATGGTAGAATTTATGTTTAGTGTAGGGGTTTTTCCCTATAAGGAAACCCCTCTCTTTGTATGAGGGCATTGTATTGAGGCTGTGTAGTAGATGTGTATTCTCCGAGCGAGAAATAGACAAGTGAGGCTGTGAGAGAAAACAAAGGATATTACAGCAGATCTGTTGTAGGTTGTGTCTCTCCATTTTGCTAGATAATAGAAAGGAAGGACTGGCTATTCTGGGTGGATGTAGCCCAAACTAGGTGAACCACATATATCTGTGTCTCTCTAGTTTATGTGTTTGTGTTTTTCTGCATACTATATGTCTATCATTTCTCTGTCATATATATAATTTTTTCTAACAACTGGTATCAGAGCTGAAGGACTATTTGGTTAAACTCGCAGGAAAGAAGGGTTCCTCATTTGAGAGGGAGAAATGGCAGAAGATGGTAAGTTTAGGGTCGCGAAATTTAATGACCAAAACTTCTCGCTGTGGAAGATGCAGATGGAAGATTATTTGTATCAAAATGATATGTACCTACCATTGAGTGGAAAATCAAAGAAGCTGATAGCTATGACAAATGTAGAATGGAACATTCTCAATAGAAAGGCACTCAGAACAGTACGATTGTGCCTTGCAGCGTCGGTCGCCTTCAACATTTTGAAGGAAACAACAACAAAGGGTTTGATGCAGGTGTTGGTGAAACTATATGAAAAACCCTCGACCTTAAGCAAGGTATTTCTTATGAAACGGTTATTTAATATGAAGATGTCGGAAGTTGGATCTATTGCAAACCATTTAAATGATTTTAATACAGTTACAATTTAGTTAATTTCTGTAGGGGTAAACTTTGATGATGAAGTTAGAGCTCTGTTATTCTTGTGCTCATTTCTAGAAAGTTGGAATGGTTTAGTAATGGCCATTAGTAACTCTGTTTCTAGATCTAGTACTTTAATTTTTCATGATGTTTTTGGTGCTATCCTTAGCGACGAAATGCGATAGAAAAGCTACGGTGAGACATCAGGTAATGCTTTGAGTGCAGAGTCTAGGGGGAGAAAAATGGAAAGAGGAAAGAGCTCAGGATATCACAGTAAATCAAGGAAAGGAAGATCCAAGTCTAGATCAGGGATAGTGTGCTGGAAATGTAGAAAGAAAGGACACCTAAAGAAAGACTATAGATCTCATAAGGGAAAAGAAGGAGTTGAACAACAAGAAAAAAATCATGAAGCAAATGTGACAGGTGAGGTGTTACAAGATGCTTTGATTCTTTCTTTCGAAAATATTACTGATTCATGGGTGGTAGATTTAGGGGCCTCATTGCATGCCACACCTGATAAGAAATATTTTCATGACTATGTTCAAGGATATTTTCGACAATTCCCTTTGGGTGATGGTAAACCATGTAAAATTGTTGGAATGGGTAAGGTTCTTGTAACATAGCAGAATGGAAACCAATGGCTACAGAAGGAGATAAGGCATGTTCCAGATCTGAAGAAAAATTTGATTTCAACAGGGTAGTTAGGTGGTGAAGGTTTTGTGACAACTTTCACAGATAAAGCATGTAAGCTCACCAAAGGAGCCATGGTAATAGAAAAAGGCGAAAAGGTTGGTACACTGTATTTATGCAATGGTATTTCTAATTCCGTTAGTGCTTTAACTTCCAAAGGAGAAGATGCAACATTATGGCATCATAGGCTCGGACATATGAGTGAGAAGGGGATGAAGATTCTTCACTCAGGGAATTTGTTGTTGGGTTTGAATAATGTTGATTTGGACTTCTGTGAGAATTGCATTTATGGAAAACATAAGAGAATCAGATTTCTCAAAGTTGGGAAAGAAAAGAAGAGCGAAAACATTAGAGCTTGTGCATACAGATGTATGAGGACCTGCTCAGGTATCATCTCTCGTTGGCTCTCGTTATTATGTTACTTTTATTTATGATGCAACTAGAAAAACTTGGATTTATTGTATTAAGAATAAATTTGATGTATTTGATACTTTCAAGAAATGGAAAGCTTTGGTTGAGATTCAGACAGGAAAGAAATTGAAGTGTCTCAGATCATACAATGGAGGTGAATATTGCAGCAAAGAGTTTGTTATGTATTGTTCAGAGCATGGAATTCACAGAGAGAAGACAGTTCCAAGAACACCACAAGAAAATGGTGTGTCAGAAAGGATGAATAGAACAATCATGGAGCGTGCAAGGTGCATGAGATTGCATGCAAGATCGCCTTTACAATTTTGGGCAGATGCAGTAGATACTGGTGCTTATCTAATAAACAGACGGCCTTCAAGTTCCTTGGGTGGTGGTATTGCAGAGGAAGCATGGAAAGGTAAAAAGGTAAACTATTCATTTTTAAAGCCTTTCGGTTATGAGGCCTTTGTCCATATTAATAAAGAAAATAGAACAAAGCTTGAGGCAAAATCAAAGAAATGTACCTTTATTGGATATGGTGTTAATGATTTTGGTTATCGCTTATATGATTGTGAAAATCACAAAATCATTTGGAGAAAAGATGTAATATTCAATGAAAAGTTCATGTATAAGAATAAGTTGCAGGAAAAGAAATTGGAAAAAGAAAACAAGGAATACACAGTTCTTGATGAGATCACTAAAAAAGTAAAGGTGCCTGAAAATAATAATAATCAACAACCACAATAAAAGCAACTATCACAACAGCAACAGGCACCCCAAACACCTGAAATTGGTGTTAGAAGATCTATGAGGATAAGTATACCCCCTAAACGATACTCTCCTTCATTATATTATTTATTGTTGACTGATTTTGGTGAACATGAATGTTATGAAGAAGAAATTCAGGTTGAAAGCAGGAAGGAATGGGAGCTAGCCATGGAAGAAGAGATGGACTCCTTAATGCATAACCAGACTTGGGACTTAGTCAGGTTTCCTGCAGGTAAAACTACATTGCAGAATAAATGGGTTTACATGCTGAAGGAAGAAGATGGAGGAAAACAGAGGTACAAAGCTAGAATTGTGGTGAAGGGGTTTGCATAGAAGAAAGGTACTGATTTTGATGAAATATTTTCTTTTTTTGTTAAAAGGACTTCAATCAAAACTATTTTAAGTCTACTAGCAGTTGAAGATTTACATCATGAGTAGTTATATGTAAAGACAACCTTTCTCCATGGGGATTTGCAGGAAGAGATATATATGCAGCAACCACAAGGATATGAGGTAAAAGGGAAGGAGAAACTAGTGTGTAGGTTGAAGAAGAGCT
This sequence comes from Pinus tabuliformis, assembly GCA_031772625.1. Taxonomy (NCBI): domain Eukaryota; kingdom Viridiplantae; phylum Streptophyta; class Pinopsida; order Pinales; family Pinaceae; genus Pinus; species Pinus tabuliformis. Next base: position 1,787,038,400 of record CM062816.1, read on the forward strand.
TGTATGGCTTAAAATAGGCTCCAAGGTAGTGGTACCTAAAATTTGACAAGTTTATGTCTGAACAACATTATACTAGATGTCACACTGATTATTGTGCTTATCTAAAAAATCAAAATGATGGTAGCTATATTATATTGTTATTGTATGTAGATGACATGCTTGTTGTAGGGTCTAAGATGCAAGAAATAAATGTGCTCAACAAAAAATTGGCAAATTCATTTGCAATGAAGGATTTGGGAACTGCAAAACAAATCCTTGGTATAAGAATAACTGGAGACAGGAAAAATCACAAATTAACATTGTCCCAGAATGAGTACGTACAAAAGTTGTTGAAAAGATTTAATATGCACAATGAAAAATCAATTAGTACACCTTTTGCTAACCATTTCAAACTTATCAAGGAGATGTGCCCAAAGAGCCATGAAGACATGGATTATATGTCTAAAGTTCCATATGCATCAGCAGTTGGAAGCTTAATGTATGCAATGGTGTACAAAAGGCCTGATATTGCACATGAAATGGGAGTTGTAAGTAGGTACATGAACAATCCAGGAAAAGAACATTGGATGGAAGTGAAATGGATTCTCAGATATTTCAAAGGTACCACAAATCAAGCATTATGCTTTGGTGGGTTAAACATTTCTCTACAGGGATATGTTGATGCAGATATGGTAGGTGACAAAGATAACAGGAGGACCACTATAGGATATGTATTTACTGTAGGTGGAACAACTATCAGTTGGGTTTCAAAAATCCAAAGTGTTGTTGCACTTTCAACAACAGAAGAAGAGCATGTTGCTGCTACAGAGGTTAGTAAAGAAATGATTTGGTTACAAAGGTTTATGGATGAATTGGGTAAAAAGCATGATATGGGCACGATATACAGTGATAGCCAAAGTGCCATTCATCTTGCAAAGAACTCAACATTTCATTCCAGGACTAAACTCATACAGCTCAAATACCATTTCATATGATTAGTGATGGAAGATGGAGAGTTGAAGCTAGAAAAGATACACACTAGCCAGAATCATGCAGATATCCTAACAAGAGTTGTAACTAGGGAGAAACTGAGAATATTCTCAGTTTCAATTCATCTTCAAGGATGACGATGAAGATGAGAAAAATCTATGTCCAAAGAGGAGTCATTTTCCAACAAATGAAGCAGTGGTGGAGTTGCTTCATTTGGAGATTGTTGGGTGTGTAGCATGATTAATTAGAGGTCTTTGTTTCTAGCCAAATTTATACCCTAGGAAGATTGTACACCCCGCCACGTGAGGGGGTGCGGGGGGGACTTGTTCCCCACCCCCTCGCGGGGGTTTAGGGGGGCCTATCCCCCCGGTCTAGGGGGTCTTGGGGCCAGCGGTCCCCCAGTGGGGGTTTCGGGGGCAACACCCCCGAAGGTAAAAACAGATGTAAAATTGCCTTCCAAAAGCATTGTAATATCTAGTCAATCTGGGTCACTCATTAGGCAGATGATTTGATGGTAAATTTATGTTTAGTTTAGGGTTGTCTTCCCTACAAGGCAACCCCTCTCTTTTCATGAGGGCATTGCATTGAGGCTATGTAATAGATCTGTATTCTCTAAGTGAGAAACAGAGAGGTGAGACTGTGAGAGAAAACAGAGGATATTACAGTGGATCTGCTGTAGGTTGTGTCTCTTCATTTTGTTGGATAATAGAAAGAAAGGACTGGCTGTTTGGGGTGCACGTAGCCCAAACTAGGTGAACCATGTATATCTATGTTTCTCTAGTTTTATGTGCTTGCATTTTTCTGCATATTATATGTCTTTCATTTCTCTTTGATATATATAATTTTTCCTAACACTATGCCTTGATTAGCAATAGTGAAAGCATTGGTGAACATCATATAGCTAAGTTCCATTGAGGTTTGAACCCTAATGGCCCCTCTTTAATATACAAGAGGAAGCAAATTGACATTTGAATCCTCCTCTGGTGTGTGGAATCTCCACAATCTCAATTCAATGCCCCGTTTGAACTCCTCTAGGACACGATAAAATCAAGGATATGGTCCATAGACTAAAATTTGTATCCCCATACATAGATCTCATTTAGAGAGAACTAGAGCTATCGACAATACCCACATTTAACATGTATTCAAGATGTTGATGGAGGTTCTGACACATGCCCCTCTTTAATACATTGTGAAGAACTAATGACCCATATCCATGTCTATAGTTCCACACCTTACATCACTTGAGACTTCACTACCTTACTACTATTATGCATTTACCATGAAAAGGATCCGATAAATCTCTTCTTGATCCTAGATCTACATTGATACAACATATCTTTTGAGATTTATTTATGGACAGTAAACCTTTGGCAACAGAAGCATTCCTTTGAATCCAACTCTTGGCTTTGATACAAAATGAAGAAAAATTACCAAACATATTAACTTATTTACTGAGAGGAAAAAAAATATTACCACAAAAATAATAGTAAAACATACACAACGCATAAAATATTTCTCCTGGGAAAAACCCAACCCAATGAAATTTCATTATCCTTGGCCAAAACCCTAGACACCATAGCCGAGTGAGCCTTTGCCGCTCACCACCTTGGCCTACTTTACAATGAATTCTTCCAAAACTTTTATAGGCTCCATTACATTTAGTACCATGGGCAGAAAACCATGGGTACACAATACCACGTGCCCCAAAAATACCCTTGTTTTACCTAGTCAACCTTGACTTGAACCCTGAGTCAATTTACCTAACACAAGAATGATTGCTCCTTAAATTTGAAAAAAGCCAAAAACATTTTAATTACTAGTTCCTTTCATCAAGGATTTCCACATAGTCTCAAATTTATATGTGTTGAATTGATTCATATCTCCATTGTGCACACTATTAATAGATCATTAGTTGAAGTTTCATTTATGCTATTTAATCCATGCAATAGATTTGATTTATAATAGTCTAGTTTTAGAATCAGTTTCAATTCTGTTGGATAGAATAAGATTTCAAATAGATGCAATAGATTAAGATTTTTATTTCAACAAAGAGAGTGGCCCTTTCAATTGGATGCAACTAGAATAGTCCATTTAATTAACATAATTAGACTAGTCATTTGAATTTGATGCAAGTAGAATAGATTCAATTCTTGTTATTTAATCTTGATTTTGAAAGCATAGTTTACCTTCTGAAGATTAATAGAGGAACATATGTGTAAAGTTGAGATGATTTGACCGCTATTTAGTTCATTATTTCAACTTCCTTTACTAGATTAAAAATATCTTTATTGTTTTATGACAAAATATAAAATTCTTCACATATTGTGCACATGCACTTTGCAAGTACACAAACCTTGGTTTGGTAATTATTGAAGTGATTTGAATACCAATTATATTTCCCAACATAAATATATTTCCAAAACTCTATGGATAACCCATAAAAATCAGCTCCTCTTCATGTCAATCCATTCTTCATATGGAACCTTTCTTCTTCTCAATATTCTACTCAAGTTCCACCCTCCTTTGGATTTTCTATCTCCACACATACTTCTGCAGACCATCTTCCAGATTTGTGGTCAATATTGTAGAGATAAATCTCATTGATCAAAGTGGATATTGATGGCCACCCACCTATTCCACTTAGAACCCCACCATTGCTTCTTTTAGTTTCTTTAATTGTAGCACAATTTACTTTTTCTACAGCTTTTTGGGTCCTTAACTTCCAGAGCCATTTTGAGGCCCTAAACAACATTTTTTTGGAAATTGGAAAAACTAAAACCTTACAATAGGGGTTTTTAGTTTAAATTTGTATTCCTCAGATAGATATTCTACAAGGTATTGTACACATAAAATGGAGATTTTATGCCAAAGTTAAAACCCCAGGAAGTTGATGTACCAATTTACCTCAACAAGGCCCACAACTTTTGGCACTTCATTTCCTAGGGCTAGGTTTTTGGATGTTTATGATTTTTCATTGTTTTTAATAGTAAATAGGCTTTTGAGCCTATTTTTAACACTATTTAGAAGGCATGTAGCCACCACATCTCTTGTCAGAGATAAGCTACCATCGTGTGAGCTAGTTATTTCCAATATGCATATAAACAGTTTTCAATACTATGTTATTATTGAATTGAAGTTCTACTTTCATTGTATCTCTATGTTTCTATTTATATCTATATTTGATTTTGTTCCTTCATAAATCTAGATCAGTGGCAACATAGCAGTTATTGTTTCTCTGATTCTCTATGCATGTCCCTGATGAGGTAAGGGTATACAGAGTTAGGCCCTGAAATAGTTGAACCTTTGCAAGTCCGACCTCACCAACCCTAACGGCCTCCCATGGCAGAAGAAAAAAAGATGAGGGAGAAAGTTATATTTTCAAAATATTGGACAAAGAATCCCTAGAGTGACAAAGGAATGCAATGATCGACAAATTTTCCCAAATCCTTTGGGGGATACCCACAGGGGACGCATCTTTATCCAGCAGTCATCCTCGAGGCATCACTCTCTTTAAGGTACATGTAAAATTTTATGTTCCCATATTTGACGGCCAAATAGATTCATATTTTGTAGATAAATGGCTAAATTTGTTTGAAGGATCTTTTTTGGTTCATGATCTTTCCAATAGGTATAAGATTAGTTTTTCACTCCTCAAAGATGCCCGCCACGTAGGGTACTAGTGGGAAACTTATTGTGAGTAGAGTGATGAGAGGAAATCCTTGTTGTTTTCATTCACACCCACATAGAATTATTTCCAAGATGCCATCAAGGAACCATATTACCCTGTCGGGAGCTATGAACATAAGTACATAAAGTGGACCACACTGTGACAAGGAAGGGACTAGTATGTGATGTAGTTCACACATACTTTTCATACTCTTCACAAAAATTTGGGTATTAAGGATTCTGAGTGGAATCTAATACCCAAGTACCATGGTTGTCTACATAAATACATCCATGACGAGATGGAGTTCCTATACATCACCTCGCTTAGTGCCATATATTAATACACCATCAATATCGAGTAGAAATTTAAATAAAAGAAGATAGCTTATGGATCTATGAATCTGAAGAAAGGGAAAGGTGGCCCTAAATTGAAAAACAAAGGATAAATACAAGACAGGGTTACACAAGACAATCTGGAGAAGCTGCAAGCAAAGACTTAACACCATGAAGTCAAAATAGGACAAAAAAAAGTGGTGTGAGTTTCATAAGAGCCCTACACACAACAAAAGTGAGTGTCAAGCCAAGCAGTCACTAGTGGCTGAATTGAAGGCTTCAAAGTCAAATGCATGTTCTGACTTAATTCAAAACCTGATAAGGAGACTAAAACAGTGAAGCGGATAATTGATGCAGAGCCCAGTGTCACTATTGCCACCAGCAAGGTCCAAATGATTGATCTCGAACATCGAGAAGAAGTAGAGCATCTCTTCCACTCAATCTCGAAAAAATTGTTGAGAATAAAAACTGCAAAAAAATAAGGTACTTTTCACTTAGAAAGGTCTCATTCATTACCTAGAAAGGTACAAGTTTTTAAGGATTTATAATTTGATATTAAATTTGAAGGTACTTTATTTAGATCTAAGTCTAAAAGTGATCTTTTTGACATTGTCCTTAATCAAACCAATTTAAAGACAATTTTTCCTAGTTCTGTCAACCCTAAATTAGATTTACTATTGTGAGACCAAGAGATCTAGGATCATTTTTAGAAATTCGTACAAAAAATTCCATGAGCTCCAAGTAGCTATCTCCAAATCTGCAACCTTCCTATTTTTCATTGCATCATATTCTGCTTCAACCACTTATCTATTTTCTGTGGGATTTCATAATCCCATTTCATCAGCTACTACAACATCAGTTTCATTACCCTTGATATATGCTCTTCAAACTCCTATTGTCAGTGTAACTTCATCTCACAACACTATGATTGCAAGGTATGCACCACTAAATCTTCAAGGTCCATTGCATGACCTCCCATTGAATTATGGATAATGTTTAATCTAGCTTAATGGCACTAGAGCTCTCACAGCCTGGCATCACGTAAACAAGCTTAATGATTTTATTAATTTAGAGGCGGTCAACATTGAGGATGTCAAGCTGACACTTTTTGCACAAATTCTGTGAGGAGAAGTGAATAAATCATTTTATCTTTACATGCAACTAGCATTATTACTTTACAACAGTTTGAACAATAATTTATCACCACGTAGGAGATGATGAAAAAACCCCTGTGGTTATTAGCTGAATATGAAGGTTTAAAATGGAATCAAGGAGATTCAATCCAACAATTCTCAACAAGATTTAACAGAGTTTACAATTCAATTTCAACTGAGGTAAAATCCCCCTCTGGATTAGCTTTATTGCATTATCCCAATGGTTTTGATGCTAAATTAGCTTACCCACTTCAAGAAATAAATCCTCACACCTTGGTAGCGATGCAAAGTAATTCTATTCGAGTAGAAGCAAATTTGCTATCCAAGAAAAAAGAATAAAATTTGAGAGAAGGGTGGTATTCAAGGAAGAATCATCTTCCTCATCGAATATGAAGTTTTATGTAATGTTGAAAATATTGGAGAAGCTAGTTGATAAATTGTCTCCTTCCATGAGTGAAAATCAACCTCAAGTGTGGAATCCAAATTTCAGGAGGCCATAAAGTCCAAAAAATTATCCAAAGGAGAAAAAGGGGCCTGAAGATCAACAAGTTGTTAGACCCCCTTTCCAGAGAGCTTTGTAGATGAAGATGTCTCTAAGGAAACAAACCCGCAAATTGTATGTTTTGATGATAAAGAAACACAAGTGTTTGCTACCAAGGAGGAACATGATATTTCTATTGGGATGTCAGGAGAAAAGGATAGCATCCACATTTTTGATTCAGTAGTTTACTAACGGGGTTATAACAATGTAGTAGAATATTTTCAGAGTCAATACAACCTCATAGGCTAGATTGTTCCTATTAAGATTCCACCACAAAAAGAAATAGTAGAACAACAAGATAAGTCAAGGAAGGAGATACTAAAGAGATCAAAGGAACCCAAAAAGGACAGTCCATGAAAAGAAAAATAAGTTGACAAGGATTTAAAAGAAATGGAGAAAACACAATTGGCATTCAATATATAGAGTGAAATTGGTAAGATGAAAATACCCATTAATTCTTTTCAACTTTTAAGAAATTAATAGTACAGAAAAATAATATTTCCTGCGGTTAAAAGTCCATAGAATGATCAAGTTAATATCAATTCACTGGATTCATTGAATTTAGATGATGATGCTCCCGAATTTGTTTTTGGTCGACATGTGACTAGTATAAATGATGATGTTCTCCCATTCTGTGTGAGTCTGTACATACATGACATGGTCCTTGATAATGTCTCTAGAGCTTCCCACAATCTAATGCATAAGTCAGTCATGGACCATTTAGGACTGTAGATTACCAGGCATTATAAGGACTTGTTCTCATTTGAATCAAGAAAAGTAAAATGTTTAGGATTGATAAAGGATCTAGTCATAACCCTAGAACAAATACCTGCCAAGAGTGTGATGATGGACATAGTGGTAGCAGATATTCTAGCTAGGTTCGACATGATGCTATCTCGGTCTTTGGTAGCAATATTATGAGAACATTGTCGATGGACATGTCTTATGCATAAATCCCTTTGTTTTGTGAGTTGAAAAGGCTATACAACGAGGTTCAAATGACGCATATGGTAAGAAGTCGGACCTAGCCAGATAATCATCTCGCCTTTGTAGTCGATACAGAAATTGGATCTCAGATTTTGTTTAATGATTTATGTATTGATGGGGAAGTATTAGAGTAGGTTGAGGTTGGTGTTCAATAGGAGGAGGTTTAAACATTTTCAAATTAATTCTAAAATTTATATTTTGATGGCTCTACATATCATAAGGTTTATGGAGCAAGAATTTGGATTGATCTACCAGATTGTACCAGTCAACTACATTCATACAAATTTTATTTTGACTATACAAAAAATGTAGTATTGTTCACATCTTTAATTATTCATGTGAACTTGTAAAGGGAGAAGAAAGGAAAAAAGTTCATATTTTTGGAGATTCAAAGTTAATTATGAAGCAGGTCAAAGGTATCTACAAAACCAGACACCGAAGGATGAGGGCCTACTAGAAAGAGGTATGGGATATGCTTTCCAATTTTTCTCTGAACATGAAATCTCTCTTGTTCCCAGGAAAGAAAATGGAATTGCAGAGTCTTTGGCTACTACTGCTAGCACATTTAGAATTCCTATTTACTCTAATGAAAAATATGAAATAAATATCATACATAGACCTTCTACCCTAGACAATAATAGGAATTGACAAGTTTTTGAAGATGATCATCAAATCATAATATTTCTTGAAAGGACTGAAGAATTTCTTAGCACTCTAATCGATAGAAATGAGGATAAGGTTATGGAGGAAAACATTGAAAAAATGTTTTCCTAAATATTTTCACTAGGAAAGATAAAATTCAGTTAAACAATAACATAACCCCTAGAGGTTTAGCTCCTTTACAGAGGTTGTTTGATTTAAATGATGTGGTTGTTAAGCCTAGAATTCCACTGAGTGAAGGGGATATGGAAGAATACAATTCAGGAACTGAAGAAAATCCAAACTTGGTAAACGTTTCTAACACTTTGAAAACAAAGTAGAAGGTGAAGTATACCAAGTTCTTGAAGGCGTTTTCAGATATATTTTCATGGAGGTATGAGGATTTAAAATTCTATGACAAGGTTGTCATTCAACACATTATTCCTCTCAAAGAAAATGAAAATGCTTTTAAACAAAATTTAAGGAGAATTAACCCAATGTTTCTATCGCTCATTGAAAAAGAGGTTAAGAGACTATTATTTCCAAAGATCATCATCCCTCTAAGATTTTGGAATTGGATAGGTAACTTGGTGCCAGTGAGGAAGAAGAGCAGGGAGATTTGGTTGTGCATGGACTTAAGAAATTTGAATAAAGTTTCATTCAACGATAATTTTCCTTTACATAAAATGGACCACTTTCTGTAGAAGGTGGCTGGATTACAGAGGATTTCTATGCTTGACATCTTTTCCAGATGCAACCATATACTGGTTAAACCAAAATATCACAATAAGATAGCTTCTAGCATGCCATTGGGTATATTTATGTACTCATAGATGCATTTTGGGCTTATAAACACTGGTGGTATATTCCAAAGAGCGATGGATATAAATTTTTCTAATGAAAGAGATATGTTTGTTGTAATATACCTAGATTAAATTACTATCTTTCCAATATCAGAATCTACCCATTTAAAACATTTGAGGATAGTCTTCACTAAGTGAAAAAAAATTGGAGTTTCAATGAATCCGAACGAACCCCATTTTACCATGAGGGAAGGAAAGTTGCTAGGCCATATAGCGTTGAATGATTTCATTCATATTGACCCGAACCAAGTAATGTATATACAAAGAATTGAGCATTCAAGAAACAAGAAAGAGGTACAATCATTTCTAGGTAAAGTAATTTTTTTTGCACACATCTATTCCCAATTTTATAGAAATTCTGAAAGTGATATCAAACATGTTAAGGAAAGGATATGAGATTAAATGGACTGAACAAGTGAAAGAATCCTTTGATGATATTAAGAAATATTTAGGTCAGGCTCTTACACTCACTAGTCCTGATTTTTCTAAGGAACTTCTTATTTTTTCATTTGCCTTTGAACACAACATCTCTGGTGTTTTACTTCAGAAGAAAGTAGAGGGACAAGAATAATGGAAATTTCCTTTTTTACCAGGGAATTGAGAGGTCATGAATTGAATTAAAAAATAATATATTGATCAATTCACTCAAATATTTTAGGGTCTTTATACTTCATTCACACATAGTTGCCTACGTGACTGATGCTGCAATAAAAAGTATTTGATCCAACGTGATAATGATAATAGGAGGTGTAAGTGGATAACCAAAATTCTTCAATACAATTTTGAAATTAATCCCACCAATCTAATCAAAGGACAAGGCTTAACTAGATTGAATACTGAAATCAATCTTGATGCTTTCGGTGTCAATTTGATTAGAGAATTATCAGATCTATTAGAAAATGAAACCTGGTAAGAGTGGATAATTGTTTCAAATATTTTTCATGGTACACTAATATCATCTGCATTTTTCAAAACCTACAGGTTCCACCATGGATGACTAAGATTAGGGAAAATTTTAAGGATGGACATTTATCTAAAAGTCTTAAAACCTTGGCTATTATTATTAGTACCTAATACGAAAACTATAAAATGTTTACCAATATTTTTGTGAAATTATTCAACTTTGTAAGGATTCTATATAGTCTATATAAAATTTTGGTGATTTTCGAGGTAAAATAATTTTATATTATAAAATTTGGGCGAATCACTGTTAGAAAAAATGGAAATTAGAAAGTTTTTTTTGAGAAAACATTAAATATTAGCTCTCCTGTGAATATATCCCCTAAAACTTTCCATGACTAAGACTCGAGCTAGGTTTTTGAGGCTGAAATCTATTAAGTACTCTCTTTTGGACGGATATTTATTTTGGAAAGATCCACTAGGGATTTTATTGAACTGTCTATTAGAAGATGAAGCCAAAAAAGTGATCAAATAACTCCATGAAGGAGCCTTTGGTCGTCACTATTGTTGCTCCCAAAGAAAACCTTGGATTACTTTACAAGACCAACAAATAGGCACATCTAAATTGGTGTCTCTCAAATGATTCTCCGGTAGGAGGTGAGATCACACGTGTTATATATATATATATATATACATATATATATATATATATATATATATATATATATGAGAAATGGGTTGGTTCATTCATCCAAAGGTATAAGTCATATAGTGTGAGTATTTCTTCACACACACAATTCCCAGAAATATGCACATAAAATAGTGGAGGTCGAGTACTTCAAGGACTTACGGTTTAATAAGCTTTGTAGAGTAAATGATAGAGGATAAGGAGAAAGTATAATTCATCATATAGAGCCCAAATCATAAAGAATTCTATATTTAACACATAGAGCTTCAAGAAAATAAGAAATATATAATTATTTCAGTTACAAGTATATATTTGGAATGAAGAGAGAATGGGTGTTATGATTCATGTACTGCAGTTTTAAAGATATCATTTTAGCCCCTCAAGTAGGCATATGCATTAACCGATCAATACAAATGAATCTGTAGGGAAGTATGAAATATTCTAACAATTATTATTACATGAATTCAAGGAAGAACATGAACATAATGGATTTTAACAGGAGGACAACATACTGTAATACTTGAAGGGGGAATCGCCACCATTTCCATTGATATTTTGAAATATTTGTATCCTTAAGTTATATAGTCTGAAATTACATTTAGCTTTGTCTTACATATTTGTGAACCTTTGATAAGTGTTGCTTTCCCCTATTTATCTAGAGAGGGGAGCCAGAACATTCAGACAAAAATATCTTTGGGCCGAGTCTCAACTATCAAGTTGACCAAATGTCTCATCCCAGGATGGCTCTGCGACCCAAAATTATTATAAAATTTATTATCTTGTAGAAAGGAAACACATTACAAGACACGGATTAGTAAAAAATCAGAGAAAAATGTAAATGAACTATATTTGTGCGCATCCATGTGATCGCCTTGACTTTAATTTGTAGTTCACTCTTTGTATGGATTCCTGTGTTACTCAGCTAACCCCTGTCATTTCAGCCTTGACTACTCGAATGACCCATTCTATGGAGTAGGGAGTGGGTTGACTATAAGTGCCTATTGTAGAGTAGAAATGAATGTTGTCCCAATGATCTGTTGTTGTCTATTAGAGTGGTACCATGTGCCGAACCATTAAGTCTTACTGAACCCCCATATTGGTTCCACCATTGCGCCATTCATAATTCAATGCTTTATCTTCCATCCCATCTGTCTTAAAAATATTTGTACCTCGCTAAATAGGCATCTTCTATATGGAGACTTTTGCAATAAAAGGTATCACAAGACCGCATGTTCATATGCTATTTGGCCCCCTTTGGTTTTACCCCCTTATATTATTTCTTTTCATGTGACCAGGGGCTATGACTCTGTGTTTAGACCCCAGGTGCTACGCTTTTGTACTCCTGTCCAAGGGCGCTTTTCCTTTGTTAATTATAATCCCACATACTGACACTTTATAGTGCTCGCACTTCAATAACACATACTTTCATAACATTGGATGATTGTTTGAATGAGATTTTTTTATAAGGCAAGATGCACAACCTATCACATCCGACAAGGCCCTTCGCATATTGCAATCGTAGGGTAGGAGAGGATTTGGCTGAGGGAAGACTTTGGTACAAGCGATCACAGATTGATGATCTATGGGGGATGATGCCATCATATTACAAACATCGCACCGAATCAAATATTCCATTAGGTAAGCCAACCATGCCTAAGAGGATCTTCAGATGCTAACAATTCCCTTGCACTCGGAAGCTTGCCACATGTCACCGTGTGAGTGGTGATACGTGTCTCTCAAAAATGTCCCATAGGACCCCTGAAAACACTAAAATTATGTGCCACATGTCCTTTCGTACCACCACGTCATATCCATACTGCCACAAGGAGGAGAGAGAAAAAGGCTCTCCTGTCCCTGTTTTTGCATGGATTTCCTTTGTTAATAATTTTCAGCCTTCCCCGATGATTTAACACTATATCGCAAAATCTTAGTGTCACAAGGTTTTTAGAGTGGTAGCCCAGCCGTTCTGTCGATTTTCTGATTTGCAATGTCTTGGAGCCGCCGATCGCCAATAAACCCGACCGCGACATCATCTCCACACTGCCACCTAGAGGAAGGAGAAAGGGGTTGCCTACCTTTGGGTTTTCCTTGATTTTCTTCATTAATGGTTTTCTCGGCCCTTTCGACACTTTACATAATTATCACAAAATCATGATGATATCACAAGATCTAACCCCATTATTCTTCTGATTCGTCAATTGCGATGCCCTGGACACGCCAATGTGCCTAATACAGTGATTTTCTAATACCCTGGACTAGACCATCACTAATAAGCCTGGAGTGATTACGTTATAAGTGCCATGTGGAACCTCCTAAGTGGTGACACATGTCACCCAAAAATTTCCCCATAGGACTTCTGAAAATGTTGACTCTATGTGCCATGTGTCCTTCTATATCATTACATTATTTCTGTACTGCCACGTGGAGGAGAGAGAAAGAGGACAACTCATCCTTGTTTTTGCATGGATTTCCTTTGTTAATAATTTTCAGCCTTCCCTAACAATTTAACACTATATCTTAAAATTGTAGTGTCGCAAGGTTTTATGGAGTGATAACCCCATCCTTCTGCCAATTTACTGTGCCCTAGACATGCCGATTGCTGACAATTAAGGACAATTAACGGCCATATGATTACTCAATGATGAGGCTCATCGTCACCACCCTAATGAAAGTGTTGCTCATCCTCCTAGCAACTTAGTTAATGTCCATGTCCTTAATGGATTTTTTAGCCCCTTTGACAACCCATGCTTCTGCGATGGTATCCTCTTCTTGTTTATAGAAGCCTACTTTCCTTTCTACTTCATCCCAGTACCTCTTTTCCTCTACTTCATTTCTCCCTTCTAGCATCCCTAGGAGTAGTGGCGGATTGACTTCTAGGCCCATCCAATTGACCTTCAACCTTTGCATTGATTGGTTATACATAGGTGTCATGTTGAGTTCCTCTCTTAATCTTTGAGGGGACTGATATTCTCTGATCTTCAGGCTGTGTTGCAGTGTGTTCCATTTCCTTTAGGAGGCATGTGTATTATCATATTTTAGCAGCCTAAACATATTTCAAAATGTGAAATTTCTTGCTCTTGGGCAGCAAGATATCTAGGTGCCAGCTGAGGATCATTTTACATTAGATTATGGGTGTTGATTAGGGCCATGGGATTTGATTGTTCAACTTTGATGAAAAATAGGTTCATTTTTCTCTCTGGCCAATATTCTTTTCATCTCCGCAGCCTTTCACTTCTCATGGTTCATCCATGATGCCAGGAACATTAATTGTAGATCTCCTAGCTGTGCGTTAGGATCCCAAATATCCACGTCTATGAGGGTCATACTATGCACGTGCAACTCAGCCATTTTGGCCCTGTACCCTAGTACACTTTGATCACAAAGATCAATAAACTGTCTGTAGTCCTGAAATGGCATGGTGCCCCTTTGTGCTAGTGTTTTAAAATGAAATTACATCCATTATTCTCTGAGGTAAAGAGCATAGTATTTAGCTGGCATCCTACAGTGGATGGCCTCTTGCTATTCTTTATCCTTTGTTTCAATGCCTTCTTCCTCTCTGTTTTTCTTATCTTTTTCCTCTTATTGTTTCAACATCATCCTCCTTTGCTTCTACTTCATCATGTTCCTTTGTATTAGTTTCTTCTTCATCCATCTCATCCCCATCTAGTTTGGTATCTTCTGTAGAAAACATGGATGATGCTAATAGATGAGGTGCTTCTGTAGAAAACACAATCTTTACATGAAATTAAAATAATGAAGTAAAAACAATGGAACTCATCAAGGGATGCGTGGTAAGGAGTGGAGGAGATGAATATATGTGAGGCAGGGTTGTCTTTGGATCTTCTTTTTTCTCTTTGCTTGTCCTTCTCACCTACCTACAAATAACAATTATGGTTTTTTTTCTTTTTTACTATTACATATTTTTTTGGAAAACACCTAGGCTGCCTCAAAGAGGTTTTCACCCTATATATCTACCCTAGGTGCCTCAAGGAAGGTTTCCACCCAGGGATCTTGTTACACTTTTTCATTTCTTCTCATCTTTGGGCTGCCTCATGAGGTTTTCAACCCAAACATGGGACTTAGGCCCCTCATGGAGGTTTTCACATGAATCCTTATTCTTTTTTCTTTTTCAGTGTCCTGATGAGGGAGGAGCTAGAACTTGCTCCACCATCATCATTGTCTTATTAATATTGTCAATGAACTCTTTTTTTGATAAAGACCTCTTGTACATTTTCAATCAGTGTCCATTAACTAGCAATGGAATGGCTTCTTCATCAATAGTTCTGATTTTCATTGAACCATTGCCATGGCATCTTTCCACCACATAAGGTCCAAGCCGTCTTGTATTTAGCTTGCTCTTGAAGTCTTTAGACCTGGAATCATAGAACAATGTCCAGTCTCCCTCTTGAAATTTCTTCTCCTTGATATTTTTGTCGCACCAGATCTTCCTCTAAAGCTGAACTATCTTTGTATGTAGGAGGGCCTGCACTCTGAATTCATCCAAGCCATTCAAATGTAACAACGTTTCTTTCTGTCCATGAATGAGATCCAAATCTAGTTGGGCTGCCATCCTCAATGTGTTATATTCAAACTCAATGGACAACAAAGCCTTTTTCCCATAGACTAGCTCATAGGGTGTAAATCTAGTGGTGGTCTTCCATGTTGTATTATAGGCCCAGGTGGCCTCAACTAGTCTTTCTGCTCAATCCTTCCTATTGTTTCTCACTACCCTGGTTGAGATGTTCTCCAATGCCCTGTTGGTCACCTCCACTTACCCATTAGCTTGTGGATGATAAGGAGTGGAGGTCATATGCTTGATTTTGTGATGGTTGAGCAATTCTTCAATCATGTAGGAGGTAAACTAGCTGCCTTGGTATGTGACTAGCTCTCCAGGGTTCCAAAATTTGTAGAATATATTCTCCCTTAGGAACTTAGCCACATTTTTTTCTGTTACTGCCTTAATTGCCTTGGTTTCAGCCCACTTAGTCAAATAATCAGTGCACACAATGATGTGTTGTTTTTTCTCTGAAGGATGGTTGATAGGCCAAATGAAGTCCATGCCCCACATTTCAAATGGCTCGAAAGTCACTTGAGTTTGTAGGTGAATTTCATCTCTTGGAGTAGGCTTTCAGATCCTCTGGCACTGATCACACTGACTAATATACTTTTTCACATCTTGATGAAGAGTAGTCCAATAATAGCATGCTTTCAACACTTTGAATGTTGTCCTCTTTGCTGCAATGTGACCTCCATAACACCCATCATGATAGCTTAGAAGGATGTCAAATACATCCTCTTCCCTTACACACCTTCCTAATATTTTATTTGGGCCAAGTTTGAACAGACTGCCCCCAATCTAGGTGAAGGCAACACTCTTTTTGGCTATCTTTCTCCTTTCTTTGGAGGGAAAGTTTGGTGGAAACTGCGATGATACCAAATTAGTTTTATATATCAACAAACCATGGGGAGATAACTAAAATATAAAACAAATGCTCATCTAGTAATTGTTCATCAGCCATTCCTTCTTCACCTGTAGGCAGATTCATCCTAGATAGAAAGCCAGCAACAACATTTACCTTACCATGTTTATCAACAGTAGTTAGATCAAACTACTGTAATAAAAGAGACCATCTTATAATTCTACCATTCACATCTGGTTTGTTCATTAAATATTTGTTTGCAACATGATCAGTATGCACAAATGCTTGATAGCTTCTAATTTAATGCTTAAATTTTTTTAATGCATGCACAACAGCCATGACTTCCTTTTCGATCACAGTATAATTTAGCTCAACCTTTGACAGGTTCTTACTAGTAAAATAGATGGCATAGGGAAATTTCTCCTCTTCTTGACCTAAGGCTACTCCTATTGCTTTGTGTGAGGCATCAACATGAATATGAAAAGGGAGGGCCTAGTTTCAGCCTCTAAGGATTGGTGCAGTGTTTAACTTACCCTTTAGAATGTCTAAGGCCTCTTCAGAGCTCTTTGACCATATAAACTCAGAATCTTTGGCCAAAAACCTGAACAAAGGAGAGGCCAACTTGCTAAAGTCCTTTATGAACCTCCGATAGTATCTAGGTAACCCTAAGAAACTCCTAACATCTATCTCCTTTTGTGGAGGTGGTAACATTTGGATGATTTCTATTTCGTTTGGGTCAACTTACAGTCCTTGCTGAGATATTGAATGACCTAGCACAATCCCTTTAGTCATTAAGAACTCACATTTTTTTGGACTAAGAGACAGATTCATTCCAATCCATTTGTGTAATACTTTTCCTAGGTTAGTCAGGGCTTCTTGGAAATCACAGCCATAAGGTGAAAAATCATCCATATAGATTTCCACATCATCATGTACTAATTCAACAAAAATACTCAAGACTACTCTTTGGAAGGTGGCAAGAGCATTGCATAGGCCAAAAGGGAGGACCCTCTAGGAAAAGGTACCCCAAAGACAGGTGAATTTGGTCTTATATTGGTCTTTTGGGCAAGTTTGGATTTGGTTGTACCCACTGAATCCATCTAGGAAGGAAAAAAACTTCTTCCTTGCCAGGCCATCTACCACTTAGTTAATGAAGGGTAGGGGAAAATGATCCTTCTTTGTGGCATTTTTCAAATCCCTATAATCAAAAAAAATCCTCCACTTACCATTTTTCTTGTGAACCAACACTAAAGGAGAGGCCCACTCACTGTCTAAGATAGGGTAAATGAATCCTGCATCTAGAAGTTTTTGTAGTTCTTCTTTGACTATGACTTTAAGAGCTATATTCATCCTCCTTTCTAGTTGCCTGATTGACATGCAACCATCTTTGATGTATATGCGGTGAGTACATACTCAGGGGTGTACTCCCTTCGTTTCATTATAACTCCAAGTGAAGGATTCTAGGTTTTCTCTCAAGATGTTGCATAGCTTTTTCTCTTCCAAAGAAGAAAGAGATGGATTAATTTCAAAAGTTTTCTCGACGCCAAATTCTATGATTTTGACACATAGTAGGTTGGAATTGGCTAAGCATAAGTCAGTTGGATGATGGTATTGGGTTTCCCTTACTTATTCTTCTAATTATAATGAACTAAGAGTTGAACTTTGGAGCAGGTAATCAATTAATCCATCCTCATCTTGTTGTAGGGTAGGTTGAGTAGGAGGGTATAAGACTAACTTTTTGGACATATGCCCATTTTTTACAGTCATATTCCTAGCTCTCTAGCTAATGTAAGCATCAGCTGTGGCCAACCATGGCCTCCTAAGGATGAGAGGGTAACCAATAAGCTTAGAATTAGGCTGGAGAACTTGGAAATCTACAGGGTACTCCCAGGAGTCAATGGAGACCATCACATTATCCACAATTCCCTCAGGGGTCACTGTGGAACAGTCTGCAAGTTGCAAAACTATTGTGATCTTCCTCAATGAACCTTGAAGATTGAGCTTGAGCATGGTGTCCTTGGTCATCACATTAATGACAATCCCAAGATCAATCAGAGTGTGTGGGACAATGGTTCCATTGATTTTCACATCTACTACAGGTCTTCCAAGGTCCAAATATTTTGGACATATTACCTGCCCTAGCATTAAGTTGGACAACTTTGCAATAACATTAATTGTAGGGGCATCCCTTTTTCTTCTTCCTAGATTCTTGAAGCAATTATCCTTAATAAACTTATTGTAAATAGGAACATCTTTGATTTCGTGGAGAAGGGGGTCTTTACACACAGATTTTTCAATTTTCCCAGAAGTTCAGTTTCTTCTGGGGTAGGCTAGAGTGGTTGGGCTAATCTCTTAGGAAAGGGTGGGTTTACTTTAAGGTTGATTTCCTCTCTTTATTCTTCAACCTCCCCATGTGGAGAGGGAGGTTGGTTATTAGGGAGAATTCTCCCATAAACTAGGTTGATCTCCTAGATTTCTACAACATAAGTTGGGTATGATGTCTCTCCACTCTATGCTTGTTGAGCTTGCTTATTGTTTAGGTTCGGATATTTCTAGGTAGGCATCTGGGGTTGCTTTGGTGCAGCAAAGTGTAGGAGTTGTAGTTGGGTAGGTGGTGGAGGCAATAACGGTCGAACATTGTTGAATTGGGGCGTCCACCCTTGGTGTGGGGTATTCTACTGATGTTATGGCTGAACATAAGGTTGAAATGACTAGTTGGTTGGCTGGGATTTATACTGAGATGCATAGGGCCAAGGAGGGGGTGTAGACTCGAAGGAGTAGTAGGGGGTCCCTAAGAAGGTATAGTTGTGGTTTGGTTGGGGTTGTAATATACATGGGATGACCTTTTCATACCCTGCTAGTATGGTCTAGGCTCAGGAGGTCTCCTTTTGTTGATGTAGCGAAGCTGCTCACTGAAACCGTTAGCTCCTTGATATACAGTTTTGAGTCTAGGTAAGCAAATGAAATTGTTTGTAGAGTGGTTTTCTTCACAGACTAAGCAAATCTTAATACAGTTCAATGGACATTCCTAGGATGCCTCCTAGTGCATCTAGGACAAAGGATGGCCAAGGCTCTCTCTGGTTCTTCTTGCTTCCTTTTGATGTTCACGGTGTCTAATTGCAAGGGTAATTGGTAAACATCTCCTCCTTTTATCATATGTAAGGTATCTAGAAGATCCTCCCTCACTCCTCTAAGTAGGACTACCTTTAGTGACTTAGGGTCAAGTGTGCACCTAGCCCTTTTGTAACTAAGCTAGAATATTTCTTCATAATCTTCTAAAGATTCATCCTGGCCAATGGTCATCCTGAAAATCTCTTCTTTAGTTTCCTTTGACCTACAGTAGTCCCTATATTTGTTATTAAAATTTTGTTTCGTCTGAGCCCAAGTTGTGATGCTATCTCCATGTAAACCCATGAACCAATACAATGATGCATCCTCGTGGGTAGATGGAAACAATTTTAACTTTTTCTCATCATCCGTATAGTCATAGGCTTGGCATATAACAAAAAACTCAAATAGGAATGTGTCAGGATCCTTTGTGTTCAGGCTATGGAAATGAGGTAGAGTAGAGGGTCTTATATTCTTCATCTTAGTGTCCCCATTGGTTTCCCTGATGGGGAAGGCACTCTCAATTATGTCTCCATCTCCCTTGTCATTTTGGTTTCCAGCCATTTGTTCAATAGGAATGAGTTCTTCCTCTTCTTCTTCCCTTGTAGGTTCTTCAAATATGTAAGGTTGCTCACCTAAATGTTCATCCACTTCACAGTCACCGAAGAAGAGAGAAGGTTAATTGTTGGATGCAATAGGGGTATTTGTCAAGAATTTCCCTAAATTGTCCCTATTCCTACGAGGCATGAAAGGAAATGTTTTTGGGTTTGTTTTTGTATTATTTCCTTTAAAGCTAGAAATTATTTGAATAATTGAAAGGAAAACAGCTAATGAAAAATGAAAGAAAGGAAGCTACTAGATTACTTTTGCAAAAACAAACTAATGGAAGAAAATTAAAGACTAGAAGTAGAAGAAAAGAAAGTTGGAGACTAGAAAACAAAGGAAAGCAATAATTACTTCTACTTAGGCACCTCCCCAGCAACGATGCCAAAAAGTAATGAGCCTAGGTATTGCAACAAGAATGTTGCAACTCCCAGGGCTACTAGCTTTAGTTATCAACTCGGTGTTCATACAAACTTGGAGGTGACATTGCTATATGCACAAGTAGAAGTGAAGGTTTTGCCTGTTGTCACTGTTTATCTAGCAAGAGACCCCAGGGGTTCCAAGCCATAATTTTATAGGGTTAGAAGAAGCTTAATTCTTTGATGGAAGAAGAGAAAACCTAGTCTAAGAGAGAGCTACTCTACTGCAATAATGAAGAAAATCGCATGTAATGCTAAATTGCGCCATAACCTAACTAACCATCTAAACAGTTATGATACCAGAATTGCTAAATCAACACTAACCTAATGCTGCTAGCTAAGTTGCAGAGGTAAATAGCAT
Organism: Pinus tabuliformis; assembly: GCA_031772625.1. NCBI lineage: Eukaryota > Viridiplantae > Streptophyta > Pinopsida > Pinales > Pinaceae > Pinus > Pinus tabuliformis. The sequence goes on from CM062816.1 coordinate 1,787,059,054, forward strand.
TAAGCTATACTAAGGTATAAGAAAAGAAACTTAAGCTAAATCAGTTTTCAAGTAAAAGAGCATTCAGAGGTTAAAATCAAGGAAAGGAGGACGTAGGGACATAGTAGTGCATAGGGACCATTGGATCAATCAACGAGCAGATGACGGATGGTGGAGACCTTATCGGGGGTCTTAAGAGAATAAATGGATGAACAAGGCTAATGAAGCAATGAATGGTGGAGATCTTATTGTGGGGTCTTGGGAAAATAAATGGATGAACAAGATTAATGAAGCGATGAATGGCGGAGATCGTATCGCGATGAATTGATTGAATGGATGGATAAACAAGGTAACAAAGCATATCAATGATGGAGATTGCATCGAAAGGGATTAAGTGAAGAGATGGGTGCATAGGGTAGTGAAGCAATGAACGACGAAGATCATATTGTGAAGAATTAAGTGAGGAGATGGACGAATAGGGTGAATGCACAATATGAATGGTTGAGGTCTTATCGTAGATGTTAAGTCAAGAGATGGACAGCAGAGATCATATCACATGAAAAGGGAACATGTAGAAATGATGGAGCAGGATTCTAAGTCAGTAAGTAGTAGCACCCTCACGACCATAAGTGAAATTCTAAAATTCACACGATTAGCCTTACTCCGTGACACGTAGCACGAGAAAACCACTTTTCTCATGTGCTCTTGTGTGGATAGTGGTCTTGCAATAATCTGCGTGAGTTTTCTCGATAGCCATTGGATCAAGTGGGGCTGTGGTGGAGATCGAGAAAGCTAGTTAGAGATCAGGTGAAGCAAAAGCAATTGGATCAGGTGACGCAGATCGATGGTGGGGACTTAAAGTGCATAAATTAAGTGGAAGACTTCATGCGAGGTAGCAGTTAGAGAAAATAATGAATTAGACGATGATTGTGAATTTTTTTTGTGGATCAGACGGTGAGGAAGCAATGCATGAAGAATGTGTTGAAGGCGGCTTTTAAATGAAAACAACAGAAAAGCACAGTGAGGGTGAATGAGTAGTTGCATCAAATGACAAACTCCATAGCTCATGTGAGAACCAAAAACCTATGTTTTTGGGGTTTTTGAAGGGTCTCTTCCTTAGGTCATGGTCCCAGAGGGAGGAGATGAGTCCGAGAGACTTGCGGGCAACCTTATGGTGGTGTTTTCTCCTAACTAAACTGGGAAATGAAGGAAGGCCTAAATGGAAGTAAACTGAAGGACAACATAGATGAACAGAATGAGAAAGCTATTTAAAAAAATGAACAGAAATAGGAATTTATGCTACTTAATCAAATGAACAATGAAAACCAAGAAACTATGCTAGCATACATGTACAGTAAAGAGGAGATTTGGTTGCTCGGGTCAGGCCCTAACCCAAAAGCTTCAACCCTTAGAGTTAACTCAGAGCTGGCTTAAAATAGAACTCCTTCTCATTATAAAATCAATTTATTACAGAACAAACTATCACAAGTCCTGTGACTCAGAAATAGAGTAGAGATTTTAAAATAGAAGTCTGAATCCTAATGAGGTCCTAAGCCTCTCTACTTATACATCTGATAAACTAGTTTCCCTCCTTTTCCTTGCTCAGCTATCTTCTAGTCCTCGAAGTGGCAGCTATTTGCACTCTATAACATGAAATATATAAACACTAGGGCAATGGTTCACATGTAATCGACATAAAAAACTACATTATAATGCACTGTCACTGATTCATCACAATTTACAAGAAAGGAAATGCATTCGGTCGAACCTAATATAAAGTAAAGATTCACTGAGTTGCAGTATCAATGATTCATTGAAATTTACTAGAAGGAAAATTACACTACATCCCACATAATAAGAAGGAAAACTGCACTGAGTGACACCGTCACAGAAAGGCAAATGTGATGGGAATGATTTTCTCAAAAAATTAGGAAAAAACCTTAATTAAGCTAAAAATCCACTTTTCTGAAATCAAATCATATCCTGAACAAGAGAAAATGGATTCCTATGAAAGTCCTAAGAGCCCAGGAAAATAAAACCATTGAAGAACATCTCATTCCCCAGTGGAGTCACCAAGTTATTTTATGTATAAATCCCTTTTGTGAATACAAGCAATTTCACTAGGTTCAATGGCTTAACCTAGAAACAACCAAAAAAACTACTTTATCTTTCCCTAGAGATATTTGAAATATAAGAATAAGACCTACCTCATGTTCATAAATGAAAGTTTCCTTCTTGTCTTCACTTTCTCACTCGAGCTCTAGCTTTAACTCTCGAAAATAGAACCTTCAAAGTAGTCAATACAAGCAAAGAGATCGAGATATACAACAAAAAATATTCAAATAACTCTAAATAAGAGATCAGGGAACATTATTCTACACATGTATAATCAAGGACATGATGTATGGGAAAAGAAATCCACTTTTCATTAACGATAAAAGATAAAGATTGCAACCCTTGTTGCAACCCCGATGTTGCAAATCTCTTCCAACCTTCTCATCCTTTATTTTGCCATAATGATAAAGCCTTCAATCTCACAAATGCGCAAGGATGGATTATGGACCTCCAAGCTCAAATTGAAAACATAACGGAAGAATTACAGTCTCCAAAAACCAACCTAGACACTATACCAGGTACTAATTATATAAGGAAAATAAGGAAGATTTACATCCACCATTCTAGGGCTAGATCCACTTTGAAAGGAGGTAAGTTCCATGAGATAAGGGATAAATCCTCATTAGTAGTAATTTAGATCATAATGAACATACAATGGATGAATGAACTCCTGAAGCTTCTAGAGAAGGAAGCTTATAAATTCTATTTTGTTTTTCCTCATTTCTAAGTGTCATCACGCTTGCAGTAAAGGAAACCTACACTCACCAAAGCCAGTTTCATGTGGGAAACATGCACTATCATAGTTTTAAATCAAGTTTGTTTCATGCATCCATCGTGTAGCATTAAAAAATAAATTATAAATTTTGGGTTTGAAATATTGCCCAAAAATTTCTAAATTATTTCTTTCATAATATTTTATTAAACAAATCTAGTCAATATTTCTTTAATCAATATATTGTTATCTTTAAATTTTTCCAACTTAACTTCTCTTATAACATTAAAATTTATTAATCTGAAAATAAAAATTCATAACAAAATATCATTTTTATATTAAAAAGATATTTAATTCAAAAAATATGATTCTGTGAAAATAAAAATTCATAACAAAATATCATTTTTATATTAAAAAGATATTTAATTCAAAAAATATGATTCCGATAAAACAGATATCATTTCAAACTTTTCATCATCAAAATAAAATATAATAAATTTAATTTAATAGTCAGAATATTTTTTGAAACTATAAATTAGACTATTCAAATACACGTAGTCTAAGGAGGCCGAAGACTTGCGCGGAAAGTTATGGAAATTCTGGTCATATTTAGAGAAAATATAGCAAGGGTTTTTGTAAATCCAAGTTATAGTTGTTAAGCTTAAGGGTAGTTTAAGGAGGCCGAAGACTCGGCCGGAAAGTTATGGAAATTCCGGTCATATTTAGAGAAAATATAGCAAGGGTTTTTGTAAATCCAAGTTATAGTTGTTAAGCTTCCAAATTTTAGGTGTCCTAGACTTTTTTGATCGGGTTGAATCCATTTCTACCATAAAAAATGCCTCTATCAAATTTTTTGAAATTTTTTTGCCCGGATTCCAACTACTTTTAGCCGTCCCGGTAATTCCTCCACCTCGCTAAACGACTCCATTCAAACAACTACTTTTAGTCGTCCCGACAATTCTTCCGCCTCGTTAAACGAATCCATTCAAATAGGTGATTAGCCGTAAAATATATTTTTATGTTTAAGTATGTAAACTGACTTTTATTTCACATTAAATGACTAAATCAACAATTTAACTTTGAAATGTGTACACATTATAACGTTGGAATTTTAAGAAGGGAAAAAGTTAGTAAACCTTGGAGCCCTAAAAGCATTATATATTGATGTTCGTTTCACATACATTTTCATCTCCACTTCATCGGTTTCATTTCATTGCCCCATCCGTTGATCGAAGGAACAGGGAACCGAGAGAAAGAGGAAAAGTTATGGAACAAAACATTGCAGGTATTGTTTGAATTTCTCTCTTCATTTATATTTTGTTGACGATCTAAATGTGTTTCCTGTTTTTCATATAGAATTTGTCGTATTTCATGTTTTACTTATTTCGCCTGCCCTGTGTTTTAAAATGCCTGATTGCAGAGAACAGCAGCAGTGAAAGCGCGAGTACAAGATGGAAACCAACAGCGCAGCAAAAGGAAATACTGGAAGGTATTTACAGAAATGGCACGCATTCACCGACGGTGGAAGACATAGAGAAAATCACTTCCCTTCTGAAGAACTACGGAAGAGTGGAAGGGAAAAACGTGTTCTACTGGTTTCAAAACTTCAACGCTAGAGAGCGAGAGCAGCGCAAACGGGCATTACAAGCACCGCTCTCGCTGGGTGGAGAGGAGGGTATGTCATAGAATCATTGAATTTTATTATTATTTCTTTCTTTCTTTTGTTTTCATCTAATACTTTTGCAACTTTCTTTCAGCTAATTTGAGGGGCACAACGCACTCCATCCCAAGACAGGCAAGCATCCCGTCCCCTTTCAATGTAAGTACAATTACAATATTGTTCATGTAGTTTTCCGTTGAGATCACATGGAGAGAATGTCAGAAGCATAACTAACATTTCCTGTACAATATATGTATGTAGATTGGAATTGGAGATCAAGTCGAGACGCAACGCAGGGAAATGGTTAAGGAGGATTTAGATGTAATATCCAACGTGGACCCGGCCAATATCCAGGGTCCACGCAGGGTAATATCCAACGTTGACCCGGCCAAGAGCTCACTATCCACGGATACGTTGGAGCTGTTTCCACTCAAACCCGACGGTGGTGGATTGGGACTTGGACGCGCACGAAAAACTAGGTTTTAGCGGACGGGCAATCCATATTGGAAACAATCTCTCGGCCAAGAATCTGGGTTGCGGCTCGGGCAACTTTCATAAATCCCTTAAATATTTATAACAGGAGTTGAGGGTTGAGTTTTGAGTTTTTTCAAATTTACTTTTGTTCCAACAAGATGTTTGAATTGTGAACTCGTCCCGAGTATTAGGATTTCTATTCTATAACAACTTGCGTCTGGGTGAGTCATATTTACTATTTGCTTGTTAAACTATTTTTATCTTTTTTTATATATGTGGAAATTTAGATTACCAAAAGATGGAGGGAAATGTAACTGCATTTTTCCATGTATTAATATTGTGAATTTTCCACCATCTAAATATTATGATTGCTATTATGTCACAGCTTTCATTTATCCATGTCATGTCCTTGATTGCCAATATTATGCTTTCATTTATCCATGTCATGTGCTTGATTGCCAATATTATGATTGCTATTATGTAACAGCTTTCATTTATCCATGGCATGTGCTTGATTGCCATTATGTAATAATTTTTATTTATTAATTATTCAGTACCTTGTGTTTATCTATGGCATGTGCTTGATTGTCATTATGTAACAGCTTGTATTTTAACTAAAGATTTCTTAGTGATATATTTAGATTTATAGTTTACTTGTTATCAACGTTTTTGACTGAAATATTTACTTTTATTGGAATAAAATGTTTGAATTGTCAACTCTTTACAATTTGAATTTATCTTCTCAATTACTTGTATTTACACGAATGACATTTGCTTTTTATTTAATATTTCCACATCATAATCATTTTTATTTTTTTTATTTTTTTATTCATATGTGGAAATTTATGATGCCCAAAAGTGGAAGAGAAATGTCAATGCATCTTTTTATGTATTAACATTGTAAACTCTCCACAATCTACATTTATTTTCAGTTATATATTAATAAAATAAAATATACTTAAGCAATGTATTATTTTGGTAGTCAAACAGCAAACATTAGAAATGTTATTATGTAACAGCGTACATTTATAAATGGCATATGCGTAAATAATATTTGTTATCTATATTATAATTGGAAATCACAATTTTTATTTTTATTTTTAATTATGTCTAACATCCTAGAACTCAAGAAGTAGTGGTGAAGGTATTTATCAATAAAATAAATATAATTTTTAATATGTTTTTTAAAAATATATTATTATTAAAAATATATATTTGATATAATAATTTTGTTTTTAGATATTTTATTTATTTAAACTAATATGCTATCAAATATCTATAACTATTGAAATATTGTGATTCCATATTTTATTGGAAACATTAATATGATTGGAAATAAAGTAGTGAGGTGCATAATTTGTTTTTATTTATTTTTATTTAAACTAATATACTATCCTCTAGAAATATTGGTAAACATCCAAATCAACTAAAATATTGAGATTCCATAGGTCAGTGAGAAGAATTAATAAGACTCGAAATAACATGGCTTATTTCATGTTTATCTTGTTACGGGATAAATATTCTTCATAAAATTGAAAATATAGAAATAATCAAAATAAAAATAGATTGACAAAATCAAAACTTAATTCAGGTTATTCATTGGATTTTTTTTCTTTTCGTTATCAAGATTTTGGGTTTATAAGGTTTGATTATCACTTTGATTTTCAATTTGGAAATTTTCAGTTTCAAAGAAGTAGGGTCTCATCATCAATGGAATTTATATTTATAAAGTTTGATTATGAGTGTGATTTTCAATTTGAAAAATTAAGTTTCAAAGAAATAGAATTTGATAATCAGTTTGGCTTTTAGTTGAAAAAAAATTGGTTACAGAATCTTTGGATGCCTCTCTCCCTATTCTTATTAATTCATAGTCTTATTTACATCACCATTTATCAATTTGAAGAAGGAAAAACCTCTCTTTCAAAACACAAATTTAGGGTTTTAGGCTATGTCCTGTCATATGATGCGGGTGGTTGCCATGATTGATTTTATAGTATGGAAGCACATTTTGGTTTACCTTCCTCTCATATGATGTGGGTTGTTCCATGATTTTATATTATGGAAGCACATCATGGTTTACCTGCACTCTTCTTAAGAGCATATTGAATATTAATTTTGATTATACAACTTTATTGGTGGTTAAAAAAAGTTATTACATTAGCTTAGAAATTAAATTGGTGTGTGAGGTATTTTTGTTGTGGTATAAGGAATCATTACTTGTCATTTGTATGTTAAAGTGTACTAAGTGGTTTATACTCTAATTCATTTAAGAATTATGACATATGACGAAACACATGCTCTTAACTATTAGACTCATTCAAGTTGTACAATAATGTAATGTTAAGGTCACAACCAAATTGACGTACGAAATCTTTTAATTTGTGGGACAAGGCACTGATAGAAGAAGTTATTTGAGTGAAGTCTATTGAGATGTACATAGTTTATACCACTCTAAATTTGGATTTATAACCTTTTACAAAAAAACACATGTTATATGGTAAATATGATTATTATTTAAACTTGAAAATTGCAATATAACGATGAAATGAATGTATACAAATTTTAATTCATATAATTCTTTCTTTTAAATATTTTATTTATGGATTTATTGTGTTCGAAAAATATCAAATTTATAAAGCTGAAATCCTTATTTATTATTGTTTCAACATAGAAAAAGAAAGGTAGTATTTCTATTTGTGTGATCGATTCACATCGAGAATAAAAAAAATTACAATAAAATTAAATTTATGTTAATTTCAAATATCTTAATTTTAGATGTATCACTTTTCAGAAAGTATCAATTTATGGAATTTGTTAGACTAGGAGTTAACTCAAATGTAATTGTATTATTCAGTTAGGTTATTCATTATTATATACAATAGGGAGTAACTATTCAGTTCATCTCCCGATGGCTCTCCATTTCCTCTATTATTTATTTACATTAATTACAATTGTTCACCAGATCCCTATGATTAGGTGTCAACATTCCCCCACTTAATCTGAAGGGATGTTAGTGAGCCTAAGCATCATTCTGAATCTTTCAAGCTTTTCTCTTCCAAGCGCTTTGGTGAAGATGTCTGCATCTGTTCATTAGTGGAACAATGGCGAAGATGGATTGTTTTGGACTCAATATGATGTCCAATCAGATGATATTTTGTATTGATGTGCTTCGTTCCATCATGGAAATTTGCGTTCTTGGCCAACTTTATCGCCAAGGTATTTTCAATCATGAGAAGAGTTGATTTTACTTGTTTTACGGGCAAATCTTCAAGAATTTTCCTGAGCCACACAATTTCTTTTGTTGCAGCAGTTACTGCCACATATTCTGCCTATGTTGTGGAATCTACTGGAACTGATTGTTTGCGTGATCTCCAGGAGATAGCTCCTAACCCAAGACTCATATCATAACTTGAAGTAGATACCCAAGTTTCTTTATCTCCATCGAAGTCTAAATGAGAGTATCCAATCAAGCTGAGGTTGCCCACCTGTGTATACTTGATTCCAAAGTCTTGAGTTACCTTCAAGTACTTTAGACAAAGCCTGAGCAAGAGCAAGTCCACCAGAGAGTGTGCCCTCTAATCTGTCCATGAGTCATGTCGGGCACTTAGCCTTGTGGCTAAAGCATGACCCATTCATCCAAAACGATCATCATGTTCCTCCCTTGTCAAGGGCCTTTGTACCTTCTACCATAAGGCCACAAACAACCCTAACAAGTTCTGCAACTATCAACAATCCTTGCTCTTCATCGTCATCATCATCATGAGGCTCCTCCATATGAGTATCCTCATCCATCCATGTTTGCAAACTGCACGATCCTGGTCCAACTTGATCAATCTCAAGTTCATCCTCCATCATGGTCATGTCTGCAACATCTTCAACTATCACGACTTCCTCTTCCTTGTTAGTACAATCTGCAACTTCATCTCGCTCCATTGTCCATCCAAGTTGAAGAAGCTCTTCTTCAATATTCCTTTCCAAGACTTCAAGTTCCTTTCAGATCTGGGGCTTCTCTTCCTTCAACCTCTTCAACCTGTATAAGGTAAGCAAGAGCTTCCCTTCACCTTCTCCCAAAGTTGCCATGCATTGTCGTTCAGCTTGGTCTAAGCACTAAGCTTCACCTCTGCTAAACCTGCTTCCACTATCACGAGCAACCCTGCTCAAACCGAGTCTTGAAACTACCTTCAAATGCTTCAACACCTGAACCTTGTTCAAGTCTCAATATCACCTGTCATCAACTGTCATACACTTGGAAGTTCACTTACTTCATCCAGCTTCCTGCAAGACTTCTCCAAGTCTTCAGACCTGCTCACCAGCTCCAACCAAGCTCTGATACCAACTTTCATGCCCCTACACCTGCGGTAGTCTTTTAACCGCTTATAGCGAGGTGCGGAACCACGGAACGCTTTCTTTTCAGCAATACTAACATTCGTGGACTACGCCTACTTTCACATTAACATTACTTAGCTTCTGTTTTGCAACCAAGTAAACATACAATTATCCTTTATACTTAATGAAGCCCATACTCCTTCATTATCATCATGCAATTTTAACAAGAATAACCATAATTGCAACAAGTATAAAAGGGAGGGGAAACTCCCTGTAATGTGAGTCTGCCCGACAATTTATTAAGAATATCAGTTTACAATAAACAAGCGTGTCTTGGCCGAACCAAGTCTCACACTTAACCGAATTTACAAAGAGAGGCAACCCTGCCTTTTACAACAGTCTTGTGCACCTCTTGCACAAAGGATGGTGCTCACCCGAGCCACCTAGAATCCTAAGCCAAGTCTTACACCAAAACCGCACCTTAGAATCCACCCCGGGCACGCTTGCCAACCTTCGACTTAATTCCAAGTTCACCTTCCAAGTGTGCAACCCCTTAAGAGTTGAGCGCATGAGATATGCGCATCTCTCTTCTTAATCTGCGCACTTCTCTTGAACTCTACGAAGATGTGTGGGATTCGTTGATGATTATGAGCTCTCATGCTCCACTTATATATATGCTTCTTGCGTGGGTTTACATGGGGTTTGCAGCCCCTTGGCCGACTCCCAAAGCCACTAACATGCGCCCACATAAGGGCCTTTACCAATTCGGCTTGCCGTCACCGCAAGCTCCTTCCAAGGCGTTATATAAAGGTTCAACACTTAGTCGCATTCTTAAAGAGTCGTTGGTTTCGTCGCACCTGACTCTTGTAAATGTCGCATTTCTTCCGCACTCTCGTCGCACTTCTGTTCGTCGCGCGCCCGTCATGTGCCCACGTGCCCGCCCACGCCCTCGTGCACAGCGACTTCGCCCGACGCCCGTCACACAATCGCCCGGAGGCCTTACACCAGGGGTCTAATGGACTATGCTGACTGATATATATATTTCTGATGCCGATCTACCGATCCGATCATCACAATCGCAAGTGACCCATCGCAATCGCTGATTTGCTCATCGCTTTAATCGCAATAGGCTCTGCCTAGGGTTCCGACCTTTGATGAAGGCTTTCCTCTGATGTGATATATTGGAGATTGCAATGAGGGAGTCCTTCCACCCTTGCTTTAAGTGCTCCTTTGCCTTTTTCTGATTTGATTTCTTTAAGTGCCCTTAAGTCCACTTTTATAAGAAATTGCCTCCTTTTCGAAGGACAATGGGAAAATTTCTTTTTACAATAACTTCTTCAGCCAAAGTTTATTTTCACCCATTCAAATTGTGTCAGATCTAGAAGGAAGACATCTATGGAGTGAGACTATTTCCAAGAGCATAATTTGACTTTCGTTTTCCTATGTGAGGAATATTTTTAGACTTAGAGTCTATGCTAGATCCATTTTGTGTCACGCCTTCCCACTAAAACACTTTTGGACTCCAAAATATTGATATACTGATATGAATAGTAAATGAGAGTACCTCACCCTCTTCTTTCAGCCTCCATACACTTGCCTTGCATAGTGCCTTTGAACTAAAGCCTTTGAACACTCCCTTCCTGGATGTGCTTGTCCTCCTAGGAAGAACTGTATTCCTCCCTGACTTATTGCAGAACTCCCACTGAGAAGGTCATACAAGGTATTTTTAACTTCTTTGGCTTGATCATTGATCCAAGGTGGCTCAAACCAATGTGAAGTTACATCTACTTCACAAAATTTTCATTTGTACTTTTTTGACATATTGTCAACAACAACAGGATTAAAAACAACAACTAGATGGCCTAAACTCCTGCTTCAACAAAGGAAACAGATTCCACATCTTGTGAACACCTCCATGTCTTTACATCTGCATACAAATGATTGACTAGATAACAAGCCAACAAAACATGCCTTTAAAACAATTGACCCTTCAAGTCAAGCATGTAGAAAAAGAAGTTTTGGATTATTTTTCAAATATGAAACACTTCATCATTATCTCCATCTTGGAGACCAAATCAGCTTTTCCGAGATCAATTTTACATTACTTGCATGTTTACAACAAATTAATCAACCCTTCAAGTTAATCACACATACGTGTTTAAATACAAGGAAATCATTAACATCCATGTGTTCATGCACATCATTCTCATGCATGCATTTCATCCTTCAACTTTTGCTTAAGTACGATGTACTTTTGAAGCTAAAATGAATATAATGTTGCAACAATAAAGTGAGTCTCCTACTCAACTTTTCCATTCACCTTGTTGGTAAAATCCTGCAACTTGCATTCCATTAACAAAGAAATGCAAATAGATGCATTGTATCAATAGACATGCAATATTAATTGGATAAGAACTCTAACCATTTCTTACAAATCCATTTCAAAGGTCCTTCCTTTGTCTTAACATCAGCATCAACATGTGAATCATCTTGAAACACATCATTTATGGAATCTTTCTTTCCATTCCTACCATTCTTTCTTTCCACCTTCTTCAAGTTTCGTGGAAGCATTGTCGGATTCAGAGCCCAACATTTTGCAGCAATATGTCCTTGCTTATGGCAGTAAGTGCAACACATGTGCATCCTCCTGACAGCATGATTTGTCTTGTCTAGTGGAGCTTTGGCTTCTTTTTGCCTTTCCTTCAAAAGTTTATTGTATGTGGGCATTCTCTTCAAACATCTAGAAACATTATGGCTAGCCAAGCCACAAAAGGAACATGTAATTATTTTCTCATGCTTATATGGAAATTTATCATGCTTTGCATAATCAAAAGGAGTATAATTAGAACCAGATCTATACCTTTCTCTTTCACCTTTATTGCCTTCTTGAGGAGGTGAATTGAATGAAGAAGTAGCTCACTTTGGAACACCATCAACATATTCAATGGTTTTAGAGTTTCCACAACTCTCTAGTTCAAGTGTATGCTTATGAACACCTTCTTCCTGAAAATGATGTTTCAATCTATTGCACTCCCCATAAATACAACCTTTACACTTTTGAGGTAGAAGACTCGAAATGAAAGTCCTTCTTGGAACTGTTTCAATTGTCTTCATGGAAGCTTTGAAACTTTCTCCATACGATTGTCCATAGCCAAGACCCAAATACTTAGGCCTTTCCTCAACCATTATTGGCTCAACAATACCCTATGGATGTTTGCCCAAGCTTTTTCCTTCATAGCCCATTTTGGACATTAACTTGGAACCTATGCCTCTAGTATGTTTTTCAAAAGAACCAATATAAAGATTCTTAGAGGAAATTCAAGGCAAACTGGAATTATTTATCTCTTCCTTAAGCTGATACTTAACTAAGGTTTCTTCGGCAACAAAGGGTTGTGTTTCCACCTCATGAATCCTTTTCAGGTTCATATTTGCAATATTAAGTTGTCTCTCCATTTCCTACAATTTGTTAGAAAGCAACAGATTCTCTTCCTTCATGGAATTCAATTGCTCTCAAAGTATGATGCTCTTCCTTCTGTCCTCATACATTTCTTTGACCATATCCATCAGGATGAACAAGTCTTGCTTCATGTCTTCATCAAAAAATCTTTTGAAGAAAGAATAATTTTAGGAATCACTTGTAGAAGTTGTCATTATCAAAATGAACAAAAGAACTTCAAACAAGATTAACAAAGAGCTTATTCAAGCAACCTTTTGCAACAAACCTCTTGTGCTTTCCCTTCACCTCTGGAAACTCAAATAATAATCAGTTTACAAACAATCAAACAGTCTAAATTTGACTATTTGAACACCTTTCAAGTTAAGCAAGCAAATAGATTTCTCTGTCAACCAAGCATTCTGATCTAATACCACTTGAATCATGATGCAAGCTGCTTCATGACTACCTGCTCTGGTATAACCAGCTCTGATATAACCTTCTTTGAAGGTGGGTTTAATCAATGAGCTATGATACCACCTGATCTAAAAATGAGGCACTAAAAGGCTTCTTGTCATGATTACAAGAACCTCTCCCACTCTAAAGCTTATATGTTCCTAAGATCTATGCTTATGATTGATAATTGTGGAATTAGAAGTACTTGAAAGAGGTGTATGCTTATGTTTGTTTTCAACTGTTAAGTGTTTTAAGTTTATTTGCTTGAACTGATATAAAACATATAGCAACAAATACAATGCGCAATATGCAATCACACATGACAATAATACAATATGGAGTTCAACCAAACCTCTTGGGCTACATCTCCTTGAGCTCTAATGAAATCGATTAGACTCTTTAGGATTATGGCTAAATTCTTTTACAAGTTCCACACTTGACTCCAATAGGTTACGACTGAACGATTAGGATTAAAATACCTTTTTTATCCTTGGCCGTTTGGCTCTCTAGCTCTTGGCTCTTGGCCCTCGCATTGGCTTTGTGCTCTTGTCTCTCTGTTACATGTAGCTCTCTAAGGAATCACCCCTTTGCCATCGCCCCCAACCTCTAGTGGCTTCTCTGGCTTTCTTGAGCTCTCTGTGTATTCTCTCAGCCATTGCTCAGTCCTCTGTCAATTCTGTTCTTTGTGTATTTGTAACCATTTGGTTACCGTCCCCTAACACTTATAAACCTTACTGTTTCACAGAAGAATCAGTTTGCAATTGGAATGAATCAGTGGGTACATGAAACCCAATCATTTGGCCTTCTTGTCCAGCAATCCCAAATTAGGAATATAACGGAAATACACTGACAAAACTCACGAGAACACTCATGAGTCTTTAATACGATCTCTAACCGTATGAAATCACATCCATAATCCTTTTGGGTTTGAAAAATAGCTCGTTCATCATCCACCATCCGTTAGTGATCAATAATCAACAACTGACGATCATTTCAGGCGACCCACTTACACAGATATTACCCGCCTAAAAAAGCAATTTTCTCTCTCCTGCGGTGGGCTACGTGTCGGCTGGTATATGGAATTGGGTGAAGCCCTTCCAATACTAGTTACTGCCTGAAGCCCACCCAAAATACCATTTATTGCCCTCCTTCTGGAACTCAAAATGTTTAGTTCATTTTCTATAAACTCTTTGGGTCTGTCTTGTCATCGTAAATTGCAATCACATAAGTGGGAGGTCAAAAAAATCAATACATGGGAAATACGTAGAAAATATGAAATTATGGATTTCAAATTATATGCAATCATGTTTATTAACCTCATCAGGTTTGTGCCTCGATCGCATATCAGAATCGCAATGGCTCGGGGGTCTAATGGACTATGATGATCGATATATATATCATCGATGTCGATCCGTCGATCCAATCATCGCAATCGCAAGTCACCCATTGCAATCGCTGATTGGGTGATCGCCTTAAATGCAATCGGCTCTGCCTGGGGTTCCAACCTTTGATGAAGGGTTTCCTCCAATGTGATATATCGAATACCACAATTGGGGTGTCCTTCCACCCTTGCTTTAAGTCCTCCTTGGCATTTTCTGATGCAATTTCTTTAAGAGCCCTTAAGTCCATTTTTGTAAGAAATTCCCTCCTTTCAAAATGATAATGGGAAAAATTATTTTTACAATAACTTCTTCATCTGAAGTCCATTTTCACCCATTCAAATTGAATTAGATTTAGAATGAAGAGATCTATGTAATGAGACCATTTCCAAAAGCATCCTTTGACTTTCATTTTCCTCTATGAGGAATATTTTTAGACTTAGAGTCTATTCTAGATCCATTTTGGATCAAGGGAAGAGGCAATTAAAAAGCTAAACGAACTAGGCTGGGAAGTATATTAGAAATATATGTTGAAGCCACACAGTCAGTGGCTAATGCTACGTTTCCTGGAAGACTCATCCACACATATCCTTCTCACTCTTTCAAATCTAGTGTATACAAAATAGTTGCACATGAGGATGGGCCAGCCTCCTGAAGTCAAGCCGATGATGGATATTTACTAGTTCAGAGAACAAATGAGAGCATAGACACCATTGCATTATTGAGTTCATCAATGGAAAAATTTCTATTTCTGTATTTTTTCCACTTCTTTTAAGGAGAGTTGTTTAAACCTCCTTAGAACTTTCATGTAATATCTAGTTTTGTACCTTATTTTATTATATAAACCCTTTCATGTCTATGAATAAAGGATCCCTAATTTTATAAAGAAATGCTTCAAAATCTTACACTTTAGTACTTTTAAAGTTTGTCTTGGTAAAATGACTGGATCAAAGTCCTTAAGTTTTGTGAAGAAGGCTTTGCAAGCTTGCACTTTTGTACTTTTGAGACCATCTTAACGGAAAATGTTAGATTGGAGCTATTTATTTCATGAGCATAGTTATATGCATCAGGTACTTCCATCATTGAATAATTATTTGTTTATGAATTGATAACCATTTCTCATTGTATTGTTTTTTATATGTATCTCCTTTAGTGCAGTTCTATATATATTCACTTTTAAAAATGTTAGGACTATTACCATTAATACATACATGATAAATGTTTGAATGATTATTTAATGTGATATATTTCATCAACTGTTTTGATTAATTGTTTAATCAAAACAATTAAAAAACAAATCATTTATGTTAGTGTTTTATCAATATTCATTATCATACACTAAAGATAACCATTTTATATCGCATAAATGTAAGTAAAATCTCGAGTAATTGATAGATAGGTTAAATATGCATGTATTCCAATTTAAAACCACCCCATCTATCACTACATTTATGCTCATCAACACCGTATCCATCCTATTGCATTTTTATTGGGAAATGGGTCCCTTTATATCCAGTCGGAGCCACTAATCCAAATAGATAAGGGACGATATTCAAGTCCCCAACTAGGTGGTTTTCCCCAATGTTGTTGCAATGTTTTTTGAGGATTCAATAGGGTGAAGGGATTCCCAAATTTTTAGATCATCACTTTTGTCAGGGAATTTTTGGTTTTCTCGGTTGTGAAGTTCGTAAGTCAAATTGACACTGGGTCTCGACAATTTTATATTGGGTTTGGATTATAGGGGATTTATGAAAACCACAGACAAGGGGAACCATGAGATTTTTCGTTGAAACTTTCTCCTCTTCTTTGTGCGTCCACATGCTAGAACAAAAATTTAGGAAGGTAGAAAAATAGTATTAGAACACGCTTGATAGAAATAATTCTAACGAACAAGGTTACCTAGGTGAAAATTGGTTGACTACATGGAGGAAAAACTATTTTAGAATGTTGACAGTTCGTAGCAGCTTGTTCTTTGACTTTCATAATAAATGGTGTGGTGAAAGGAGTGAATTTCATACTTCCAATGGTTTTTATAGCAGTTTGGTTAGTTGCATAATAGAAAACTTGATGTTATGGAGCAAGGGAAATTTATTGAGAAAACAGATAAACAACGAGAACTTTAAATGTAATAATGCCAATATTGGATTTGGTGTAATTATTTTATCGTTGAATGACTAGTTGACATTGAGGTGGTGATGTGGAAGGACATGCAGTGGGAGGGGAGTGGTGGATGGGAAGATAGGTGGGAGGAGTGGACTGGCGGTATTTTAAGAGGGGGCATGTTGGTGGTAAGTAGGTTTTTTTTTTGGTGGGGGGGATGGGGCGGCGGGGCACCTGAAATGCTCCAAGAGTTGTCAGGTGTCCCCAAATGGTTTGGGAGAAAACCATTCTTTGCCCCCCCTCCCCCCGCCCCCCCTTGTGTTAATTGTCGGGATTCTGAGGCGGGTCGAAATGACCCCTCTACCGTAGATCTTGGTGTCATTGATCTAGGTCATCACTTTGAGTGTGCTATTTAACTGCAAATAGCAAATGAACTTTGTCACATTATTTGATAACAAAATACATTATAGCCAAAGTTTAGAACTCTATAAAAATGACATTTTTTAAACATTTAAAGTGACTTTTTGATTGGGTTTCTATAGGGGCTTATTTTTTATTTTTTATTTTTTTATTCTTTTGTATTGTTTTCACACACACACACACACACACACACACACAGATATATATATATATATATATCTATATATATATATATATATATATATATATATATATATATATATATATATATATATCCCCTATTTATTTCTTTTACCTTTTTCTTTCTCTTTTTTTCATATATCACAATTTTTTTCTTCTTTGAGCTTTTGAAAATAATTTGCATAATGTAATAATTATTTACAACATCTCATGGGAGAAAATCAACAGATAATCATCAATTTATCCTATAAATTATAGGATGCTAACAAAAGGTATCATTCCATTCTGGGAAGTGGCCTGGGCTCTAGGCCTAAAAATGTGGCCTAATTCCTATGGACACTAGCAAAGAACTAACAAAAAAGAGTCCTTGGATGTAGGCAAGCAGACTTGTGAGAGCGTTTAAAGGTCTCCGGACGTTGGCATGTCCATAACATGAGAGTGTCTAGCGGTCTAGTTGTGAAACAATTCAATGGGAGCCAAGGGAAAGATGACTGAAGCGGTGGATTGGTTCCTAAAGGTCCTAAGGTTGATGTTGAAGGTTTGTATGGTGTGTTTGCATCGGTTCCACTTCCTTAACATGAATTAGGTGGTCAAATCATATCATAGTGGCCTCTCGTCACATGTATACCCTCGTTGGAAGATTTCTTAGGTAGATGTCAGAGGAGGGTGTTACACATGGGTAGTGTCTTACAAGCGTAGCCCCCACACATTAATTTTGATTGATGTACCCAAAATGCTTATGATGTAAAAAAATATTTTTGGATATTTGGTATATACATGACGGTTATGTTGGCATTCAATTGTTCATGTTATTCATATGATGTTTTATTTGATGTTTTTTATTATTATATTATATCCAGGGTTTATAAAATTAAAAAGACAAATTCCAAACCAAGACATAGTTGGCTAATAAATCTGTCAATGTGTTAAATTCTCTAGGAATATGAATGTAGGAATTGCTATTAAAATTTCATTGCAAGAGATGTACCCACAAATAATGATGAAACAATACAAGATTTCTCACAAATACAGACAGTTCATCTAAGATATTATGAATTGTGAGTGAATTTTAACAACCAAGTAATGAATTCCAAGGGAAGTGGCCTTGGACAAGAGCTCAATTATGACACTATATTTAGCCACATGCTTCGTCATAGGGTTGCGAAAAATTCCCCCTTAACTCACAAGCTCATCGATGGGTGAAAAGAGAACCAAAGAAATGGAATCTAGGTTTTGATTACTAAGGTTGCCATTGTCTCTAAAGTCTACATATATCATAAAGGCACATGGCATATTCCAACCAAGAATAATGCATAAGAAAACACTTAAAGTAATGTAGGCAGACATAAAATGGAAAAGGGGAAAAACAAACCACACTGAAACCTAAAACAATATATAAAAGCACCATGCAACTATAACACTTATACATATTTTTCTTAAAATAAATCCCATTACGTTGCTCCAATAAAGGGTTTCCATCATGGTCCACTAACTCATAAGCCCCTTTCTTAGGAATATGCTTAACAATATAGGGGATCGTTCTAGAGGGACTCTATCTTGCCTGCTCCTAACTTGTCATTATCCTAATCATTGGCCATAAAAAGACCCCCTTCCACAAAAGAATGAGTTTGAATAGACTTATCATATTGGGCTTCAACGTGATTCTTATTAGTCTCATTAGTAATGGCATTGTAGCGATGTTGTTCATCAAGATGAGCCAAATGTAGGAGACATTCTTCCTCAAAGGAAGTGGTAGGTAAAAACTCAATGGATAGTTTCAAATATGGAATCTCACACTTGATCAAAAGTATAACCTTCACCTAGTAAACCAACTTAAAAGGAGTGAAACATGGAGATACTTTTGACTAAGGTTCGATAGGCACATAATGCAAAAAAAGGCATAATATGGAAATTTGACTTATGGTTCCCCACAATCAGAGCATGTTTTTTAAGATATGTTTTGTGGACTCTACTTCTCCATTACCATGGGGATAATAGGGTGAAAAGTGTTATTAGAAGAAACCCACCTTGGTCATTAATTTCATCATCAAATGATTGAAAAAATGAGAACTATGACTTGTCACAATCATTCTAGGTACCCCAAACCTAGTAATGATGTGGTTTAACATGAATAATGTCATAGTAGTGACATAATTAGAGAAGGTGGGCATGGCCTCAATGCACTTAGTAATGTATTCCACTGCTACAATGATGTATTGGTGTCAATTGGTCGAGGTTGGCTTACACTACCTAAAATTAGTACCCCATTTTGCAAAGGGTCCAGTGGTAACTACAAGGTGAAGCAAAGTAGTGTGAGCATGCATATTTTAAGTAAATATTTTTTAGTGCTTTTGGATCGTTATGATGTATTTTTTAAAGATCAAAGACCAAAAGCCCCTAGAGCACAAAATTTTTTGAGCATTGGTAAACCTAGATAGGTAATTTCCACATGCTCCAGTGTGGAAATCCTTTATTGCTTGTTCGGTCTCCTCATGAGCGAGACATAGAAAATATAGAGTATAAGTCATAGTGACATAATTCCTAACCTTGTGGCATAAATGTTGATGTTTTTCAGAATACAACTCAGATAGAATAAGGATATAGAGGAGAACATATCCATACCAAAGATTAGATGAGATAATGGGAATAAGGATTCATCAGGTAATATTTCCTTAGCCATAACTTCTTCATCAACTTGGGTTAAAAAAAAATAACTCAGCAAATTCCAAATATTTCTTGGATTTATAAAATGAAAAAACTCTTGGTAAAATTCTTGAAGGCTTAGAATCAGCTTCAAGTATTCTACACAAATGATTTGTTGACTATGGATACTTTTCACGGGTTGGAGTTGGCAATGGCGATGGTCTTTCATAATATTATGTAATTTCGTAAATGTTGGGAAGCAAACATAGTTGTCAAATACAACTTCTTGACATGGGAATAATAAATCTTCGGACTAATAAGGCCTTCGCTAAGATAATAAATAGAATGTTCATTATTCATCTCATCTTCATTGACAAGAACCATACCAATAGTGGATTCAAAGGATGTGAGATAGCGAAAAATCTCCCAATTAAAATTAGGTGGGTTCCGTAATGGAGAAAAAAATAGGGATTGTCAAAGAATCAAAGGATTTTTCAGCTTGGTCATCTCGTACAAAAGGCATACATTTCTTTTAAACTATGTATAAAATATTTTTTCATCTTGACATAGTTGCTAATAAACCTAGGAAAGAAATGAGGCTTCCCTTGAAGAGATTGAAGCTGGAAAAGAGTGTGTGGACTTGTAACATTTATGTAGCTGACTGAATTTTTCGTAGCTCTATCCATGGTTAGATAGGATGTGGAGAGTATGAAAGTGAACAGAGGGCATGGACATATGAAAATTGTCAATTTATGCTTATCTGCCTATTAGGCCAACTCAAAATATCGACTGTAATGGGAATTTATTCAATCAAATGTCTAGGTCAACACAGTTTTGTTCCTGCGCAAGGGTTTTCAGAAGCAATTTTAGCATCAAGCAAGACTGGAAAAATGATATCAAGTGGGAGAGTTTCATGTAAATGATGTGTAGAGAATAATATCTACATGATTTACTACAATAAATAAAATCATGTCAAATTCATTTCATAGTCACATTTAAAAAAAAAATTGTCAATCCATGCACTTAACTCTCAACATTTGTTTCTTTAAGTCGTTAATTCACTAGTGTGTCAATATATCATTGATCTACAAGTTTAGGCAATTTAGAATAGATCATAGAAACTATGTCGAATTGTTGAAAACTCTCTTCTTTTATTAATACAAGTACTTTTTTCTTGAAGTGTGAATGTGCCCTTAGCCTATTTGAACTAAATTCATAATGCCTCACGCTTAATGGGTGGGTACAATGGATAGCTCTAAGATAGTTTAGATACTTTTTTCATTGTCATTTTAATTAGTTACAATTGTATTTTCATTTATTTTACTATGTTCATTCTTTGTTCACTCACCGTTGATTTCATTGCACACGATCAAGAAAAACTACCAGAGATATTAACTTATTTACCGAGAGGAAAAATAATATTACCACAAAACAATAGTAAAACATACACAATGCAAAAAATATTTCTCCTAGGAAATCCCCAACTTTGGGAAAAAACCCAACCTAATGAAATTTCATTATCCTTGGCCAAAACCTTGGCCAACCTCGTCAAAACAGCCTTCACCACTCACCACCCTGTCCTACCTTATAATGAAGTCTCCCTAACCTTTTATAGGCTCCATTACATGCAATACCATGTGAATAAATCATGAGTGAACAATACCACGTTCCCAAAAAATACCCTTGTTTAACCTGGTGAACCTTGACTCTAACCTTGAGTGAATTTACCTAACATTCCACCCTTAAAATTGACTTGGGATTCCTTCTGTAAATCTAGCGAACCTTACCAAGTCAGACAACCAAGCCCTTCTCACCTCAGCAATTACCCCCCTCAAAGTTTTTACCTGGGTTATTTGTTAACCCGACATACCCCCTATCACCTAGGTCTACACATACGTTTCTAGTGATTACCTAGGGTTATGAATGCCATACCAGGTCTTGCAACCATATGCCCATTTACATGCAATACATTTTTTAACTTTTTTATAACAATTAATTTTTGTTTTTTTCTGTTTTTTATTATTTTCATAACCCATCCTCTCACCTTATGCTATCATCTTTCATGGATCTCCCATAGGGCCTTTTCTAGGATGCTCATTTCTTATGTTGAACCTTACACGATCCATTCTTGGCACGATTTACAAAACATGATCTGGAATTGAATGCCACCTTATTGTTTCATCAAAGCAAGAGATTTTTTCTTTCGCAACAATTTCATCGTGGTCAATTCATTTGGCAACGTAGAAGAGTGTCCCATTCATTTATGCTACCGACACCACACTCCACCACTCATATGCATGTTGCATCTCTAATCTGACATTGATTTGTTTGGCACATATCTAAACTTTCACATTGAATATCTTACTCTCGACCACTTCTAGGTGGAATGATCAAATGAAGAAAAATTTCAAGACTAGGATAAGCTACGTCATGCCACTTCAAACTTGGATATTTGCATTTGAAAAAAAAAAACACCGACCTCTAGATCACAAGTTCCACAAACTCGATCTTTTTTTCATCATTTCACAACTTGTTATGAAAACAGCTCAAAAAAAGATAGAAAAGATAGATCAACGCCTTAGAATTCAGCCTCTTCGAGGGGGCAACCTCCTTTACATTACATAAATGAACAATTCTTGGATGATTCAAATGAAAAAACCTCCTTTCTATATATAGCAGTCTAAGGAGTCACAATATAATACAGCCGACCTAACAATAATAATATAAAGCCACAAAAATAACAATAGAGGGATTCTATGTGGAACAACAATATAAATAAGGGGTATAACTACAATAGTAATGGGGTAATCACTAGTATTATAGGGACCCAACATGCCCCTCTCCTTCAAAAAAGTGTTGTCCTCAACGCTTGAGTAGTTCTAGATAATTCTGCATAAAATTCTCATCCTCCCATGTGGAATCTTCAGCGGATAAGTTCTTCCACTTGATAAGATACTCTGAAATTGATCGATTTCGTAGCTGTCGAGTTCTTGTTTCTGTGACTGCTTTCAGTTCCAATATAATTTTTCCTTCCTCGTCAAGTTCTGGCAATATTGTTTGAATTGGGAGCTTGTCGCCTATAACCTTCTTTAAACATGAAACATGGAAAACTGGGTGCAATCGAGAAGCTGCAGGAAGCTCCAATTTGTATGCCATAGTACCAATCTTTTGCAACACCTTGTATGGACCATAATACTTTGGTGATAATTTATTATGCTTCTTAGCTTTCTTTAGGGACACTTGCTTATATGGTTGTAGCCGTAGGAATACCCAATCACCTACATCAAAACTTCTTTCACTGTGATGTTGATCTGCCTATTGTTTCATTCTATTTTGTGCCAACACGAGGTTATCCTTTAAGAGTTGGAGGACCTGTTGTTGATGTTCGATGTGATGTTCCACTGCCTGAACCTTAGAATTTTCTCTTAAATATGATGTGATGGATGGTGTTTGATACCCATAAAGTGCCATAAATGGGGTCATTTTTGTTGCTGTATGGAAGGAAGTGTTATACCACCATTCAGCCAGAGGCAACCATTTGACCCATTATGTCTGTTTATCAGATACAAAGCAACGAAGATATCCTCCCAAACATTTGTTTACTATCTCATTTTTCCCATCAGATTAAGGATGATAAGATGAGCTATGAGCTAACTGAGTACTAAGACAAGAAAATAATTTTGTCCAAAAATTTCCAGTGAAAATGGGATCTCTCTCACTTACAATAATCTTTGGGTTTCCATGTAGCTTTTGAACTGTTTCCATGAATGCAGTAGAAACTGTACTGGCTTTAAATGGATGTGATAATGCACAAATGTGTGCATACTTGGTAAGTCTGTCAACTACCACCATGATGATACTCTTTCCCTCGGACTTGGGTAAACCTGTGATAAAATCCATTGAAACCTCCTCCCAACGTTGGCTTGGAATGGATAAAGCTTGTAATAGACCCGGTGTCTTAATTGTTTCAACTTTATTTTGTTGGAAAACCAAAAATTCCGCCAAAAACTTTTGAATATCGGATTTAAGCCCATCCCAAAAAAATTCCTTCTTAACCCTGTGGTATGTTTTTAAAAATCTTGAGTGCCCTCCTAAGGGAGAAGTGTGTAATTCCATAAGAATCTTTTGTTTTAGCGGGGAATTCTTACATAGGTATAAGCGATATTTGTACCATAACGAATCATTTTCCCAGCTAAATGTATCAAAAGTACTGGAATCTTGTTGTAGATTTTGAATAAGTGCCCACACTTCTTCGTCATTCTTCCATTCCTCCCTTACTTCGTTTATCCAATCTGAATGGATAATAGAAATGGCACACAACAATGCTTCCACATCCTCATCCTTTCTTGAGAGTGCATCTGCCACCACATTTTGCTTCCCTTTTTTGTAGATGATTTCAAAGTCATAACCCAACATCTTTGTGACCCACTTTTGTTGCTCTTCAGAGGATAATCTTTGTTCTAAAAAGTATTTAAGGCTATCATGATCCGTTTTTACCTTGAAGTGTCTTCCCATTAGGTAGGGTCGCCATTTCTTAAGTGCATGGAGTATTGCCAACATTTCCTTCTCATAAATAGCTTTGCTTAAAAACTTTCCCTTGATTGGACGACTTTCAAAAGAAATGGGTCTTTCATCTTGCATTAGAACAACACCAATTCCATTTCCTGAAGCATCACATTCCACAATAAAGGTTTTTGTGAAGTCCGGTGTAGCTAAGACTGGTGCTTGGCACATTGCCTCTTTAAGATGTTCAAAGGCCTTTGTTGCTTCCGGAGTCCATGAAAATGAATCTTTCTTCAATAATGTTGTTAGAGGTGCTGCTATTCTCCCATAATTCTTAACAAACTTGCGATAATACCCTGTCAACCCAAGAAATCCTCGCAGATGCTTTATGGATGTGGGGATTTTCCATTCCTTAATGGCTTTAATTTTGCTAGGGTCTACCTTAACTCCTTCATGAGATACAATATGACCCAAATATTCCACCTCCTGGACTCCAAAGAAACATTTGGATCTTTTTGCATATAATTGTTTCTCCTCCAATAGTTGTAGCACCCTGTCAACATGTTCAACATGATCCTTCCAAGACTTGCTGTAGATTAGTATATCATCAAAAAATACTAACACAAATTTTCTAAGGAATGGTTTGGAAATTGAATTCATCAAACCTTGAAATGTTGAAGGTGCATTGGTAAGGCCAAAAGGCATGACCAAAAATTCATAATGACACTCATGAGTTCTAAATGTTATTTTCGGAATGTCTTCAATCTTCATTCTGATTTGATGATATCCAGAATGAAGATCCAACTTGGTGAAGTAAAGTGATCCATGCAATTCATCCAGTAATTCATCAATGACGGGAATGAACTTATCTTTAATAGTGAGCTTGTTGAGCTCCCTATAATCTGGACACATGTGCCATGATCCATCCTTCTTGTACACCAATACTACTGGAGCTAAGCAAGAACTTTGACTCGGTTGAATTATACCAGCCTCTAGCATTTCTGCAACCATACGTTCATTTTCACTTTTTTGGGCATAGGGATATCTGTACGACCTGATGTTTGGAGGAACACTTCCTGGAATCAGATGATTAGCATGATCATGATCACGCATAGGTGGGAGACCTTTGGGAGTCTCAAATACCTTGGAATGATTGTCCAGGACTTCTTGGAGATCTGGAGAAATAGATGATTCCAATGCGGAAACATCTAGCGAACATAATTGTGCAATTACACCTCTTTGCTCGTTTTTGAGAAGCTTAGTCATGCCACTAGAGCTGATTATCTTTCCTGGTTTCCCTACAATAACCCTTAATTCAACTTCCTTTCCTTCTGTAGAAAATTTGATGTAAAGTTCTTGAGAATTAAAAGCTATTGTACCCAAGGATTGTAGCCATTGGACTCCTAGTACAACATCAACACCTCCCATTAGAATGGAAAGCATTGGGCTAGTCAATACATATTCTCCCATGGATAGCTTGATATTATGGCACTTTCCAGAGAAATTTATTGTTCCTCCATTTGCAATCATGACTTGACACTCTGGTGTTGGATATAGGAAGCAAATCAATTCTTTTGCTACCCTACAATGAATAAAATTGTGGGTGCTTCCTGAATCAATCAACACAATTACCTTTTTCTTCATGATTTGTCCTTCTATCTTGATGGTTTGAGGAGTGGTAATTCCCTCCAATGCATTAAAAGATATGGTCGGATTTATTTTTTCTTCATCTAGGCTTTGTTCTTGGAATATATCCTCTTCTTTTGACCTTTCTTGCTCCTTTTCTTCTTCCTCTTCACAATCTATGTAGAATAATTTATTCTCAGCACAATTATGACCTTTTGTGTATTTGCTATCACAACTGTAACAAAGCCCTTTTGCTCTTTTTTCTTCCAATTGTTGTGGTGTCAACCTTGTAGGTTGTGGAAGACTAGGGGCAATAACACTTCCGTCTTTATAGTTGTGAGTGGTATGCTTCCTAGTTGCCATAATTTTGCTTTCCATTTTTCTTGCTAACCTGAATGCCTTCTCTAATGAATCAGGTTCCCAAAGGCGAACATCATGTTGGATATTATCCTTTAAAGACCCTATGAACACATCAATCCTATGCTCCTATGGAATATCTTTTACCCTTATGTTCAATTTTTGGAACTCCTCAATGTGCTCCATTATTGAACCCTTTTGTTTGAGACTTATCAATTGGCTAAAAAAAGTGTTGCTTTTTGTATCCTCATAATGTGCTATCAATTCTTCCGTAAAAATTGCCCAAGTGATAAATTGTTTATGAGAAGAAAGCCATTGATACCATAAAAATTGATTTGGTTCCAAATATATAGTTGCCATACGTACCTTTTGTGCGTTCGGCACATTATTGAGATCGAAGAATTGCTCCATCTGTAATATCCATGTGGAGGGATTCTTGCCACCAAACTTCCTCATATCGATTTTTGGAATATGGTGATTCTTCGATCCAACATTAGTGTCTATGGAATCATGATTAACATTTCTTTTTTTTCTCATCATGAGTTTCCTTTACTACCTTTTCACCATTAGTAAGTATTTCTTGTAGAAAATTTGTCAATTCTGTCTTCGAATTTGCCATGCCTGTTTTCAAATTTGTGTTCAAATCTATCTTCAAATTGTCCATCTTAGCTTCCATGCCATTCATCTTAGCTTGCACGCCATTTACCTTAGCTTCTGTTAACTTTTGTGAGCGTGACATTTGTTGCACCTTTTCTTGTAATTTTGATATATCATGTAGCATTTCTTCCTCTTCTTCATGAGTCATGCTAGAGCTTTCAGGTTCCTTACTAGGTGTTTGCATTTTTTTTCCCCGGGGCATCAGTTATCGATAATAATTCTCTACTATTCCCTTTGAATTTCTTCAAAATAAAATTTCAAACCAAGCTTAAGCAAAAATTTTAAAAAAATCTACATACCTTTTTTCACTTTGTAGGAGATCGATATTGCCTCTGATGTATCTCTGTACTTTCCAATCATCTAGTTCTAAATTTGTGACCTGTAGTAGCTCTCTATGTCCTCTTTCCAATCCCACCAGTCTGATCCAAATTGGATTCTCCAAGAAAGAGTTATGCACAATCTCCCAAGATGACCTGATTATAGACCTTTCCAGAAGAGTGAAGTTGTATGAAGTGCCACGTGTACCATTTTTGATATTTGGTTCTAAAAAATATATACAAGAAGCTACAGTCTGTCCTCTTTCTGTACCTTCTTATGAAATTTCAATCTGATTCCTAGAGAGAAAGTTATGACAATTTTCCCCAGGTCACTTGTTTTGAAGGTAATTCAGGAGTCTGCAAAAGACCAACTTCCTCAGATCATATCTCTGCAAATATCACGCGAAAATCTCTAAAATTCAGACCCAAGGTTTAATGTGATTTCTTCTCAAATGGGTTTTTTTTGCGACTTCTAAAACGTAACAGAAAAAAAAGTTATAGCGAAAATTCCACGATGATCTGTTTGGAGCAGTGAAACCCTAGAATCCAAAGCTCTGATACCAAATGTTATGAAACCAGCTCAAGAAAAGATAGAAAAGATAGATCAACGCCTTAGAATTAAGCCTCTTCGAGGGGGCCAACCTCCTTTACATTACATAAATGAACAATTCTTGGATGATTCAAATGACAAAACCTCCTTTCTATATATAGGAGTCTAAGGAGTCACAATATAATCCAGCCGACCTAACAATAATAATATAAAGCCACAAAAATAACAATAGAGGGATTCTATGGGGCACAGAAATAACAATATGGGGGTAATAGGGGCACAAAAATATAAATAAGGGGTATAACTACAATAGTAATGGGGTAATCACTAGTATTATATGGGCCCAACACAACTAAATCACATGTGTTTGAATTCGTTTCCACATTCTAGTAGGGAGAGAACCCAAACCCACTAATCCAATCTACTCCTTAATGAGAATTATGACTGCTTCTCACCAAACATCCCCACATAATTATTTTGACTTCTACATCCTTCCATTTGGATTCATCCTCATATGGAATTCACATTATTTTCATTGGCCACGTCTAATACACCCATTTATCTCTCATTCAATGCTACTACATTTCTCCTCTACACTTGACCAACGAATTGCCCCGTCCATTTCACTTCACCTCAAGTCTTTTTTGGCGCGTCACCTCAATCCACTTCTAGTGCCTCTGTCACAAAACAAGCACAACATTGTGACTACTTTGATTTCCTACTGATTACACCTTGAGTGGGGGCTTACCCCTTAGAGAAAAAACCCTTTATGTGTTGGGTTTGGAGCATGATTATTTAGAGGTCTTTGTTTTTAGCCGGATCTATACCCCAGGAAGATTGTACACCCCTCCATGCGAGGGGGTGTAGGGGTGACTTTTCCCCCCCGCGGTGGTTCGGGGGAGGGGGGGGGGGGGGGCGGGCGGGGGCCATCGCCCCCTGCTGGGGGGTCTGGGGGCCAATAGTCCCCCGATGTGGGTTTTGGGGGTAGTGCCCCCGAAGCTAAAAACATATGTAAAATTGCCTTGCAAAAGTATAGTAATTTCTAGTCAATCTGGGTTGTTCGTTATGTAGATGATCTGACGGTAGAATTTATGTTTAGTGTAGGGGTTTTTCCCTATAAGGAAACCCCTCTCTTTGTATGAGGGCATTGTATTGAGGCTGTGTAGTAGATGTGTATTCTCCGAGCGAGAAATAGACAGGTGAGGTTGTGAGTGAAAACAAAGGATATTATAGTAGATCTGTTGTAGGTTGTGTCTCCTCATTTTGCTAGATAATAGAAAGGAAGGACTGGCTATTCTGGGTGGATGTAGCCCAAACTAGGTGAACCACATATATTTGTGTCTCTCTAGTTTATGTGTTTGTGTTTTTCTGCATACTATATGTCTTGCATTTCTCTGTCATATATATAATTTTTTCTAACAACTGGTATCAGAGCTGAAGGACTATTTGGTTAAACTCGCAGGAAAGAAGGGTTCCTCATTTGAGAGGGAGAAATGGCAGAAGATGGTAAGTTTAGGGTCGAGAAATTTAATGACCAAAACTTCCCGCTGTGGAAGATGCAGACGGAAGATTATTTGTATCAAAATGATATGTACCTACCATTGTGTGGAAAAGCAAAGAAGCTGATAGCTATGAAAAATGTAGAATGGAACATTCTCGATATAAAGGCACTCAGAACAGTACGGTTGTGCCTTGCAGCATCGGTCGCCTTCAACATTTTGAAGGAAACAACAACAAAGGGTTCGATGCAGGTGTTGGTGAAACTATATGAAAAACCATCGACCTCAAGCAAGGTATTTCTTATGAAATGGTTATTTAATATGAAGATGTCGGAAGTTGGATCTATTGCAAACCATTTAAATGATTTTAATACAGTTACAATTCAGTTAATTTCTGTAGGGGTAAACTTTGATGATGAAGTTAGAGCTCTGTTATGCTTGTGCTCATTTCCAGAAAGTTGGAATGGTTTAGTAATGGCCATTAGTAACTCTGTTTCTAGATCTAGTACTTTAAATTTTCATGATGTTTTTGGTGCTATCCTTAGCGACGAAATGTGACAGAAAAGCTACGGTGAGACATCAGGTAATGCTTTGAGTGTAGAGTCTAGGGGGAGAAAAATGGAAAGAGGAAAGAGCTCATGATATCACAGTAAATCAAGGAAAGGAAGATCCAAGTCCAGATCAGGGATAGTGTGCTGGAAATGTAGAAAGAAAGGACACCTAAAGAAAGACTATAGATCTCATAAGGGAAAAGAAGGAGTTGAACAACAAGAAAAAAATCATGAAGCAAATGTGACAAGTGAGGTGTTACAAGATGCTTTGATTCTTTCTTTCGAAAATACTACTAATTCATGGGTGGTAGATTTAGGGGCCTCATTGCATGCCACACCTGATAAGAAATACTTTCATGACTATGTTCAAGGAGATTTTCGACAATTCCCTTTGGGTGATGGTAAACCATGTAAAATTGTTGGAATGGGTAAGGTTCTTGTAACATAGCAGAATGGAAACCAATGGCTACTAAAGGAGATAAGGCATGTTCCAGATCTGAAGAAAAATCTGATTTCAACAGGGTAGTTAGGTGTTGAAGGTTTTGTGACAACTTTCACAGATAAAGCATGTAAGCTCACCAAAGGAGCCATGGTAATAGAAAAATGCGAAAAGGTTGGTACAATGTATTTATGCAATGGTATTTCTAATTCCGTTAGTGCTTTAACTTCCAAAGGAGAAGATGCAACATTATGGCATCATAGGCTCAGACACATGAGTGAGAAGGGGATGAAGATTCTTCACTCAGGGAATTTGTTGTTGGATTTGAATAATGTTGATTTGGACTTCTGTGAGAATTGCATTTATGGAAAACATAAGAGAATCATATTTCTCAGAGTTGGGAAAGAAAAGAAGAGCGAAAACATTAGAGCTTGTGCATACAGATGTATGGGGACCTGCTCATGTATCATCTCTCGATGGCTCTCGTTATTATGTTACTTTTATTGATTATGCAACTAGAAAAACTTGGATTTATTGTATTAAGAATAAATTTGATGTATTTAAAACTTTCAAGAAATGGAAAGATTTGGTTGAAGTGTCTCAGATCAGACAAAAAAAGGTGAATATTGCAGCAAAGAGTTTGTTATGTATTGTTTAGAGCATGGAATTCGCAGAGAGAAGGCAGTTCCAACAACACCACAAGAAAATGGTGTGTCAGAAAGGATGAATAGAACAATCATGGAGCATGCAAGGTGCATGAGATTGCATGCAGGATCGCCTTTACAGTTTTGGGCAGATGCTGTAGATACTGGTGCTTATCTAATAAACAGAGGGCCTTCAAGTTCCTTGGATGGTGGTATTCTAGAGGAAGCATGGAAAGGTAAAAAGGTAAACTATTCCTTTTTAAAGCCTTTCGGTTATGAGGCCTTTGTCCATATTAATAAAGAAAATAGAACAAAGCTTGAGGAAAAATCAAAGAAATGTACCTTTATTGGATATGGTGTTAATGATTTTGGTTATCGCTTATATGATTATGAAAACCAAAAAATCATTTGGAGAAAAGATGTAATATTCAATGAAACGTTCATGTATAAGAATAAGTTGCAGGAAAAGAAATGGGAAAAAGAAAACCAGGAATACACAGTTCTTGATGAGATCACTGAAAAAGTAAACGTGCATGAAAATAATAATAATCAACAACCACAATAAAAGCAACTATCACAACAGCAACAGGCACCCCAAACACCTGAAAGTGGTGTTAGAAGATCTATCAGGATAATTATACCCCCTAAATGATACTCTCCTTCATTATATTATTTATTGTTGACTGATTCTGGTGAACGTGAATGTTATGAAGAAGAAATTCAGGTTGAAAGCAGGAAGAAATGGGAGCTAGCCATGGAAGAAGAGATGGACTCCTTAATGCATAACCAGACTTAGGACTTAGTCAGGTTTCCTGCAGGTAAAACTACATTGCAGAATAAATGGGTTTACATGTTGAAGGAAGAAGATGGAGGAAAATAGAGGTACAAAGCTAGACTTATGGTGAAGGGGTTTGCATAGAAGAAAGGTACTGATTTTGATGAAATATTTTCTTTTTTTGTTAAAAAGACTTCAATCAAAACTATTTTAAGTCTAGTAGCAGTTGAAGATTTACATCAAGAGTAGTTATATGTAAAGACAACCTTTCTCCATGGGGATTTGCAGGAAGAGATATATATGCAGCAACCACAAGGATATGAGGTAAAAGGGAAGGAGAAACTAGTGTGCAGGTTGAAGAAGAGCTTGTATGGCTTAAAATAGGCTCCAAGGTAGTGGTACCTAAAATTTGACAAGTTTATGTCTGAACAACATTATACTAGATGTCACTCTGATTATTGTGTTTATCTAAAAAATCAAAATGATGGTAGCTATATTATATTGTTATTGTATGTAGATGACATTCTTGTTGTAGGGTCTAAGATGCAAGAAATAAATGTGCTCAAAAGAAAATTGGCAAATTCATTTGCAATGAAGGATTTGGGAACTGCAAAACAAATCCTTGGTATAAGAATAACTAGAGACAGGAAAAATCACAAATTAACATTGTCCCAGAATGAGTACATACAAAAGGTGTTGAAAAGATTTAATATGCACAATGAAAAACCAATTAGTACACCTTTTTCTAACCATTTCAAACTTAGCAAGGAGATGTGCCCAAAGAGCCGTGAAGAATGGATTATATGTCTAAAGTTCCATATGCATCAGCAGCTGGAAGCTTAATGTATGCAATGGTGTACAAAAGGCCTGATATTTCACATGAAATGGGAGTTGTAAGTGTAGGAATTTACAGGGTAAGTTCCTCAGAAAGAACACCAAAAGGACACCGCTCACAACGAGATGACAGATCAATACACCAGTATTTTTGACGTGGTTAAAACCCTCAAACAGGGAAACAGTTCACGGCCTGAGCCAACGCGGCCACTTCAGGCAATTTATTAATCAAAGAATGAAAAATTACATAAGCTTCTCTCATGCACGGATTACCCTACAAATGACCCTCCATGTGCTTTAAATAGAATTCATGGACCAATCGATTGTCAAGCCATGGATCAAGTGTCGGTAATACCGAGGAGAGAATGAACCGTCGGATCAGTACATATCGTGACCGTCATATTGTAAGTTACAAAATGTACAACGGTAAAGAAACACACTTTACCTAACTCTATACTAGACCAAGTTGTACTTAACTATTTCCTATGTGTCGGAATATCCTAACATCCCCCCTTAAGAACAACTTGGGATAGGATTGAAGGATTTACAAATATGACACAATAGGAGAAGGAAAGAGGCACTAGAGCCTATCCCCCCTTAGTGACAACTTCCTGAACTCCAACCATAAATCGAAGTTTAGTGAACTTCGCCTATGTGAGAGCCTTTGTGAGGATGTCTGCAACTTGATCATCTGTTGAACAATATTGCACTTCAAGAACATGGTCGTGAATGAGCTTTCTGATGAAGTGCATGTGCAGTTCAATGTGTTTGTTGCGCTGATGTTGAACTGGATCTTTGCATAGCTGAATGGAACTTTGATTATCACACCAAAGTGTAGTCGAATGCTACTGCTGAAAGCCAAATTCTGACAGGTTCTGACGAAGCCACAAGGCTTCCTTACTAGCTTCTACGGCACCACGATACTCTGATTCTGCTGATGAAATAGAAATGGCACCCTGTTTCTTGCAAGCCCATGTAATAGTTCCTGAACCAAGAGTGAACACATAACCGGCAGTAGACTTCCGATCATCAGGGTCACCAGCCCAATCGGAATCAGTGAAACCAACCAATAGAGGAGATGCTTTGGCACTGTAATGAATCCCAAACTAAATTGTACCTCGAACATAACGAAGTATTCTTTTAGCTACTTTCCAATGACTTTCACAGGGGTTTTGCATGAGCTGAGCAACAAGGCCAACAGCAAAGGAAAGGTCAGGACGAGTATGGGTTACATACAAAAGTTTTCCTACAAGTTGACAGTATAAGGTAGCATCAACTTCAGGAGAAGTACAAGTGACTGAGAGTTTGACTCCAGACTGAAAGGGAGAAGGGGCTAGCTTACAGTCTTCCATGTGAAAATGATGTAGAATATCACAAGCATACTTGGACTGGGAAAGGGAAATACCCTCCTTGGATTGCAAGACTTGAAGACCGAGAAAATAGTGTAAGTGTCCTAAGTCTGTCATTTCAAATTTCCTTTTGAGGCTAGACTTCACGTGGTTTATAAGGTTGGGATCACTACCAGTAAGGATAATATCATCAACATAAAAAACAAGGATGATAAGAGAGTTGCCCACTTTCTTGGTTTAGACAGTATTGTCAGAATGACACCTAGAAAAGCCAGATTCTAAAAGAAAGCTATCCATTTTGGCGTACCAAGCCCGAGGAGCTTTCTTGAGACCATAAAGGGATTTCTTAAGTTGATAAACAAGGCTGGAGTCTATTTGTATGAAGCCAATGGGTTGTTCCATATAGATTTCTTCATGCAAGTCCCCATGCAAGAAGGCAGATTTAACATCCATCTGATGGACTTCCCATTTGAAAGAGGCAGCAAGGGAAAGAACAAGGCGGATAGAGTTAATTTTGGCAACAGGGGAGAAGGTTTCAGTGTAGTCAATGCCTTCAACCTGTGAGAAGCCCTTAGCAACAAGACGAGCTTTATGTTTACCAACTTTCCCATCTGGTCCATACTTGGTTCTGTAAACCCATTTGCATCTAACAAGTTTTCGTCCCTTTGGTAAAGGAACAAGATCCCATGTATCATTTGCCAATAATGAATGATATTCTTCATTCATAGCTGCTTCCTAATCTGGATGGCCTGAAGCTTCTGCAAAGGTGTCAGGATCATAATTTACTGGAGCTTGAGCCAGTAAAGAAGAGGCTCTCTCGAACTGAGAACGTGTGCGTCGCTGATCTGTAGGATCACCGACAAGATCACCTGCTGCATCTCGAGTAGTACGAACCCATTTTGGAAGCTCAGGAGCTGAAGGAGGATCCTGAGATGGTGGGGGAGGATTGTCATCCTCACTTTCATCATCTGAAGAAGAAATGTTTTCAAAGGTAGAAAATATAGGGAGAGGTGGCACATCCGCCGGACTAGGCTCGCAGGCCGATATATTTTCATCAATTTTACATCTCTTCTAATGATAACATTTTTGGACTTAAATGGAATAAGTCTATAGCCTCTGACATCTTCAAAATATCCAACAAAAGTACATTTTTCACTCGTAGGTTCTAAATATTTATGCTTTTCATATGGAATATGGGCCCACGCTTCACTTCCAAAAACATGAAAGTGACTTACATTTGGTTTGATTGAGCTCCATGCTTCTTCTGGAGTGATATTCTTTAAAGCCTTAGTAGGAGTGTGATTTATTATGTAATTTGCACAGTTAATTGCTTCTGCCCAAAAACTAAGACCAAGTCCTTTAGATTGTAGCATACAATTAGCCATTTCCTTTAAGGTGTGATTCTTCCTTTCAGCTACACCATTTTGTTGTGGAGTATATGGAATAGTATGTTGCATTTGAATTCCATTCTCAGTGCAATAGTTGATGAATGTGTTTTTAACATATTCTCCGCCATTATCAGATCTTAACTTAAGAATTTGATCTCCAGATTGTTTTTCAACAAAGGCCTTGAAGGCCAAAAAAGTGTTAAATACTTCACTCTTGAGCTTTAAGAAGTATACCCAAGTGCGTCTGGAGAAATCATAAATGAAAGTTAAGAAATACTTGCAACTAGAGAATGACACAACTGGAAGTGGACCACATAAATCACTATGCACAAGCTGTAAAGGGGCTGAGGCGTGCCAAGAGGCACATTTTTCAAAACTGTCCTGATGATGTTTTCCGAGTACACATCCGGAACAAACACCATCTCTGCAAGATACCATAGGAAGACCTGTCACCATATTTTCTTTACATAGATGCTGAAGGGAGCGATAGTTTAAGTGACCAAATCGCTCATGCCAAAGTTTGCTCACTTCATCGTTATGAGCAACAAATACTGAGGGAAGATTTGATGACCCAAAGTTGTGAAACTTATACAACCTTGTAGAATCATCAGCAATTCCAGTAGCCAAAATATGTTTAGGATCTTTTAAGTCCTTGATTACAACATCATGAGGTGAAAATTCAACGATTTTACCTTCACCTGAATGAGTTATCTGATATACAGATAGAAGGTTGCAGGATAAGGTTGGAACACATAATACATCATTAAATTGACCATTGTCTAGATGAATAGTTCCAATCCCTACAACATTAAGAGATCTATCATCACCAACATATATATTTTTGGTGTTACAATCATTTAAAGAAGAAAACATGGCTTTGTTTTTGGCCATGTGATAAGAAGCTCCAGAATCAATGAGCCACTCATGAGAATGAGAAGAAGAAGATACATTTAATGCATAGCCAGACCGAGATGCTTGACAACCACATGAAGAAAGTGCCATTCCTGAAGATGAAGTTGAAGTTGAAGATTGCCCCAAATGGATGT
Source organism: Pinus tabuliformis (assembly GCA_031772625.1). NCBI lineage: Eukaryota > Viridiplantae > Streptophyta > Pinopsida > Pinales > Pinaceae > Pinus > Pinus tabuliformis. The sequence continues at coordinate 1,787,095,466 of CM062816.1, forward strand.
TATGCTTCTTCATTGTTGCTTCCAAGGCTTCCATCTTTTTAAAGCATTTTGATTCTAAGTGGCCATCTCGATTACAAAAATTGCAATGTCTATCAGTCTTCTTCCCTTTGTTTTTATTTGTCTTATCATTTTGTTGAAATGATTTTTCATTTTGGGGCTGAAATTGCTTAGGACCCTTGTTTGGTTTAGGACCATTCTTTTTAGGATATGACTTCTTAGGATTCTTTGAATTTGGTTGCTGCTGGGCGGCTAACGCTTTCTTGGAAGAGTTTCCAAGACTAAGAAGACCAAGGTGTAAGAGTTTTTCTTGTTCTCTTATTAAAGAATCACAAAAAGAGTCAAAGGAAGGGGGCTTGTAGTCTTTTCCTTGAGAAATGAAGGCTTCTCTTGTAGAATGGAAGGTGGAAAAAAATACAGAGTAGGCTGGTCCCAACTTAGTAAGGATGGAATAAATAAGGTTACTATCTTCTTTCTTAACCTTAACACTTTCCAAGAGATATCTAAGGGTCTTGAACTTGGACAAGAAATCTTCAATGCAAGAAAAATTATTAGGGTCCAATGTAAGCAACTCATTTTGAAGTTGATGAGCTCTAATTTCATTTTTAATCCCAAAAACTTTAGTGATTTGTTCCAATGCTTCATTAGGAGTATCAAGTTCTGCAATATGGAATCTAAGATCAGGAGAGATAGACATACCTATCAAACCACGTACTTGATCTTGTCTATTTTCCCATTTAGCAACCTTATCTTCATCCTTCGGTTTCTTCTCTTGGCTTGTGGCTATTCTTTAGAGACCTTTACTTCTAAGTAAATCCTCAATGTAGGACAACCGTTGGAAGTAGTTGGTGCTGTCCAGGGTAACTTGGTATTGAATTTCCATTTCAACATAAACTGAAGCTAAAGATGCTGAAAGAAAGTGTTCCAATGGATAGATATCAAAAAATTAGGCTAGTTTAAAAAAAACGGCTCTCAAAAAGGCTTCCGGATGAAGAAGTTATGGCTTTTTGAAAAAACGTTGTTGAACCTGCCGACGAAGTGCGGGAATGTGTGGAAATGAAAAAGTCCGCTGCCACAAAATGGAGACTTGAACCCAAGACCTCTACTCTCTTAAAATAGCTTGGAACCAATTGATATATACAAAAAATTTGAGAGAGAGAGAGAGAGGGGGGGGGGGGGGGGGGGGTGCTTTGGGTTGTGTGCTTGCTTTGAGAAAGCTCTTTTTCCCTACAAAACAAAAAACCCAACACGGACATGCAAAGAAAACGAACCTTATGGCTCAAAGTTAGCTTTAGCTTAAAAACTAAATATTTTCAAAAATGAACCTTGCGGCTCAAAGTTAGCTTTGGCCGGAAACTAAATATTTTCCTCAATGTTTCTGATTTTCCGAGATCACCCTAAGGCGCAGGGAAAAGAGCATATGCATGAGAAAAATCCTTCCTTTCTATTTCTGATTTGCCCAGATCGCATAGCGTCGTAGGGCAAAGAGCATACGGAGAAATGAAAGGTATAGATCCGGTAATAAAAAGGATAAATAAACTGAAACCGACATAAACAGAGAGAAAATAACAGTAAACTGCAAATAAACACTGTATACCTCCAGATCTTAAAAATGACGTAGCTAGGGCTACCGGAAACCTTTTCGCATGAAACGAAAGGGGTTCCTCACTGGAACAGATGCTCACAACACAACAGAGCAGTCCTCTCGGCCCGAAAGCAGTCAGAAACAATAGATCTAGGAAACGGCTGTCGGATGTAGTTCTACCGGCTTCAGATTTGGATCACCAACGGATGCGGCCCTCAAATAGCTCTGATACCATGTAGGAATTTTCAGGGTAAGTTCCTCAGAAAGAAAACCAAAAGGACACCGCTCACAACCAGATCACAGATCAATACACCAGTATTTTTGACGTGGTTAAAACCCTCAAAGAGGGAAACAATCCACGGCCTCAGCCAACGTGGCCACTTCAGGCAATTTATTAATCAAAGAATGAAAATTTACATAAGCCTCTCTCATGCACGGATTACCCTACAAATGACCCTCCATGCGCTTTAAATAGAATTCATGGACCAATCGGGTGTCAAGCCACGGATCTAGTGTCGGTAATACCGAGGAGAGAATGAACCGTCGGATCACTACATATCATGACCGTCGGATTGTAAGTTACAAAATGTACAACAGTAAAGAAACACACTTTACCTAACTCTATACCTAACTCTATACTAGACCAAGTTGTACTTAACTATTTCCTATGTGTCGGAATATCCTAACATTAAGTAGGTACATGAACAATCGAGGAAAGGAACATTGGATGACAGTGAAATGGATTCTCAGATATTTCAAAGGTACCACAAATCAAGCATTATTCTTTGGTGGTTTAAACATTTCTCTACAGGGATATGTTGATGTAGATATAGTAGGTGACAAAGATAATAGGAGGAGCACTACAGGATATGTATTTACTGTAGGTGGAACAACTGTCAGTTGGGTTTCAAAAATCCAAAGTGTTGTTGCACTTTCAACAACAGAAGAAGAGCATGTTGCTGCTACAGAGGTTAGTAAAGAAATGATTTGGTTACAAAGGTTTATGGATGAATTGGGTAAAAAGCATGATATGGGAACGTTATACAGTGATAGCCAAAGTGCCATTCATCTTGCAAAGAAATCAAACTCATACAGCTCAAATACCATTTCATACGATCAGTGCTGGAAGATGGAGAGTTGAAGCTAGAAAAGATACACACTAGCCATAATCCTACAGATATCCTAACAAGAGTTGTAACTAGGTAGAAACTGAGAATATGCTTAGTTTCAATTCATCTTCAAGGATGACGATGAAGATGAGAAAAAACTATGTCTAAAGAGGAGTCATTTTCCAACAAATGAAGCAGCGGTGGAGTTGCTTCATTTGGAGATTGTTGGGTGTGGAGCATGATTAATTAAAGGTCTTTGTTTCTAGCCAAATGTATACCCTAGGAAGATTGTACACCCCTTCACGTGAGGGGGTGCGGGGGGGACTTGTTCCCCACCCCCGCGGGGGTTTAGGGGGGTCCATCCCCCCGGGCTAGGGGGTCTTGGGGCCAGCGGTCCCCCAGTGGGGGTTTCTGGGGCAACACTCCCGAAGGTAAAAACAGATGTAAAATTGCCTTCCAAAAGCATAGTAATTTCTAGTCAATCTGGGTCATTCATTAGGCAGATGATCTGATGGTAAATTTATGTTTAGTTTAGGGTTTTTTTCCCTACAAGGCAACCCCTCTCTTTGGATGAGGGCATTACATTGAGGCTATGTAATAGATCTGTATTCTCTAAGTGAGAAACAAAGAGGTGAGACTGTGAGAGAAAACAGAGGATATTATAGCAGATCTGTTGTAGGTTGTGTCTCTTCATTTTGTTGGATAATAGAAAGGAAGGACTGGCTGTTCGGGGTGCACGTAGCCCAAACTAGGTGAACCATGTATATCTATGTTTCTCTAGTTTTATGTGTTTGCGTTTTTCTGCATATTATATGTCTTTCATATATATAATTTTTCCTAACACTATGCATTGATTAGCATCAGTGAAAGCATTGGTGAACATCATATAGCTAAGTTCCATTGAGGTTTGAACCCTAATGGCCCCTCTTCAATATACAAGAGGAAATAAATTGACATTTGAATCCTCCTCTGGTGTGGGGAATCTCCACAATCTCAATTCAATGCCCCGTTTGAACTCCTCTAGGACACGATAAAATCAAGGATATGGTCCATAGACTAAAATTTGTATCCCCATACATAGATCTCATTTAGAGAGAACTAGAGCTATCGACAATACCCACATTTAACATGTATTCAAGATGTTGATGGAGGTCCTGACACATGCCCCTCTTTAATACATTGTGAAGAACTAATGACCCATATCCACGTCTATAGTTCCACACTTTACATCACTTGAGACTTCACTACCTTACTACTATTATTCATTTACCATGAAAAGGATCCGATAAATCTCTTCTTGATCCTAGATCTACATTGATACAACATATCTTTTGAAATTTATTTATGGATAGTAAAACTTTCGCAACAGAAGCATTCCTTTGAATCCAACTCTTGGCTTTGATACCAAATGAAGAAAAATTACCAAACATATTAACTTATTTACTGAGAGGAAAAAAATATTACCACAAAAATAATAGTAAAACATACACAACGCATAAAATATTTCTCCTGGGAAAAACCCAACCCAATGAAATTTCATTATCCTTGGCCAAAACCCTAGACACCATAGCCGAGTGAGCCTTTGCCACTCACCACCCTGGCCTACTTTTCAATGAAGTCTTCCCAAAATTTTATAGGCTCCATTACATTTAGTACCATGGGTAGAAAACCATGGGTACACAATACCACGTGCCCCAAAAATACCCTTGTTTAACCTAGTCAACCTTGACTTGAACCCTGAGTCAATTTACCTAACACAAGAATGAGTGCTCCTTAAATTTGAAAACAGCCAAAAACATTTTAATTACTAGTTCCTTTCATCAAGGATTTCCACGTAGTCTCAAATTTATATGTGTTGAATTGATTCATATCTCCATTGTGCACACTATTAATAGATCATTAGTTGAAGTTTCATTTATGCAATTTAATCCATGCAATAGATTTGATTTATAATAGTCTAGTTTTAGAATCAGTTTCAATTCTGTTGGATAGAATAAGATTTCAAATAGATGCAATAGATTAAGATTTTTATTTCAACAAAGAGAGTAGCCCTTTCAATTGGATGCAACTAGAATAGTCCATTTAATTAACATAATTAGACTAGTCATTTGAATTTGATGCAAGTAGAATATATTCAATTCTTGTTATTTAATCTTGATTTTGAAAGCATAGTTTACCGTCTGAATATTAATAGAGGAACATATGTGTAAAGTTGAGATGATTTGACCGCTATTTAGTTCATTATTTCAACTTCCTTTACTAGATTAAAAATATCTTTATTGTTTTATGACAAAATATAAAATTCTTCACATATTGTGCACGTGCACTTTGCAAGTACACAAACCTTGGTTTGGTAATTAATGAAGTGATTTGAATACCAATTATAATTCCCAACATAGATATATTTCCAAAACTCTGTGGATAACCCATCAAAATCAGCTCCTCTTCATGTCAATCCATTCTTCATATGGAACCTTTCTTCTTCTCAATATTCTACTCAAGTTCCACCCTCCTTTGGATTTTCTATCTCCACACATACTTCTGCAAACCATCTTCCAGATTTGTGGTCGATATTGCAGAGATAAATCTCATTGATCCAGGTGGATATTGATGGCCACCCACCTATTCCACTTACAACCCCACCATTGCTTCTTTTAGTTTCTTTAATTGTAGCACAATTTACTATTTTTACAGCTTTTTGGGTCCTTAACTTCCAGAGCCATTTTGAGGCCCTAAACAACATTTTCTTGGAAATTGGAAAAACTAAAACCTTACAATAGGGGTTTTTAGTTGAAATTTGTATTCCTCAGATAGATACTCTACAAGGTATGGTACACGTCAAATGAATATTTTATGCCAAATTTAAAACCCCAGGAAGTTGATGTACCAATTTACCTCAACAAGGCCCACAACTTTTGGCACTTCATTTCCTAGGGCTAGGTTTTTGGATGTTTATGATTTTCCATTGCTTTTTAATAGTAAATAGGCTTTTGAGCCTCTTTTTAACACTGTTTAGAAGACATGTAGCCACCACATCTCTTGTCAGAGATAAGCTACCATGGTGTGAGCTAGTTATTTCCATTATGCATATAAACAGTTTTCAATACTATGTTATTATTGAATTGAAGTTCTACTTTCATTGTATCTCTATGTTTCTATTTATATATATATTTGATTGTGTTCCTTCATAAATCTAGATCAGTGGCAACATAGCAGTTATTGTTTCTCTATTTTTCTATGCATGTCCCTGATGAGGTAAGGGTATACAGAGTTAGGGCCTGAAATAGTTAAACCTTTGCAAGTCCGACCTCACCAACCCTAACAGCCTCCCATGGCAGAAGAAAAAAAGATGGGGGAGAAAGTTATATTTTCAAAATATTGGACGAAGAATCCCTAGAGTGACAAAGGAATGCAATGATTGACAAATTTTCCCAAATCCTTTGGCGGATACCCATATGGGACGCATCTTTATCCAGCAGCCATCCTGGAGCCATCACTCTCTTTAAGGTACATGTAAACTTTTATGTCCCCATATTTGACGGCCAAATAGATTCATATTTTGTAGATAAACGGCTAAATTTTTTGGAAGGACCTTTTTTGGTTCATGATCTTTCCAATAGGTAGAAGATTAGTTTTTCAGTCCTCAGAGATGCCTTCCACGTAGGGTACTAGTGGGAAACTTATTTTGAGTAGAGTGATGAGAGGAAATCCTTGTTGTTTTCATCCACACCCACATAGAATTATTTTCAAGATGCCATCGAGGAACCATATTACCCTGTCCGGAGCTATGAACATAAGTACATAAAGTGGACCACACTGTGGCAAGGAAGGGACTAGTATGTGCTGTAGTTCACACATACTTTTCATACTCTTCACAAAAATTTGGGTATTAAGGATTCTGAGTGGAATCTAATACCCAAGTACCATGGTTGTCTACATAAATACATCCATGACGAGATGGAGTTCCTATACATCACCTCGCTTGGTGCCATCTATTAATACACCATCAATATCGAGTAGAAATTTAAAGAAAAGAAGATAGCTTATGGATCTATGAATCTAAAGAAAGGGAAAGGTGGCCCTAAATTGAAAAACAAAGGAGAAATATAAGACGGGGTTACACAAGACAATCTGGAGAAGCTGCAAGAAAAGACTTAACACCATGAAGTCAAAATAGGACAAAAAAAAGTGGTGTGAGTTTCATAAGAGCCCTACTCACAAAAAAAGTAAGTGTCAAGCCAAGCAGTCACTAGTGGCTGAATTGAAGGCTTCAAAGTCAAATGCATGTTCTGACTTTAATTCAAAACCTGATAAGGAGACTAAAAAAGTGAAGCGGATAATTGATGCAGAGCCCAGTGCCACTGTTGCCACCAACAAGGTCCAAATGATTGATCTCGAACATCAAGAAGAAGCAGAGCATCTCTTCCACTCACATATGTGGGTGAAGGGGTCTCCACTATAGTTCATTATTGAACATTGGTGCCAAAATAACCTCATCTCAGTAGAGGTCATTAAGTGGTTGGGCCTACCAACCAAGCCACACCCACGACCATTCACCATCCGGTGGCTCCACCAAGGATGAGATCTTCACATCATCCAATAGTTTTGTTTTCTCTACAACATCAAACCCTTCAAGAATGAGGTACTATGTGACATTTCTCCTCTTGAAGGTTGTGACATATTATTAGGCCAACCATACTTGTGGAAGCATCATGGTTGAGGAATCACACCGTTATTATTTCTTTGGGTAGTAAGTTGTACAAAATATCAGATGTAACCCTACGTAACACCACCTCTTTGATATCTACTAAGAAATGTAGTAAGATAATCTCCCATGTGGGGAATTTTTTTCCCTTCTATAAACTCTTAAAGTAAGCGGAAGGTCATGGCCACATCCATGGCCCTTGAGAAGGGTTCCTCTAGAGATTAGAAGAGGATGGACAAGGACATATTCTTGTCGTTGATAGGGGTACACTTACACTATCAGGTCAATCATTCAATCAATATAATTCATAGAGAATCTCTACCCAATGGGCTAATATATCATCCCTACATTGTACAAAGTAAAGAGATCAAGCAACATATCCAAGAGTTGCTACAAAAACGACACATGTGACCAAGTTCTTCACTTAGTGGGAGACTGATTGTACTTGTACAAAAGAAGGATGAGGCTTGGAGGCTTTGAGTTGATCATTAGACACTAAAGAAATTAACTGACAAGAAAAAATATACAATCCCACGAATTGATGACCTCTTGGACCAACTCAAGGTGACTAAGTATTCATCAAGATTGACATGAAAACTTGTTATCACCAGGTACCAATAGAGCCCACAAATGTATGGAATATTGCCGTCAAATCCAAGGAAGGAATTTTGAATGATTTTCCATGCCCTTCAAGTTGACAAATTCCCATGCTACATTTATGAGGTTGATGGATGACATCTTGTGGCCTGTTATCACATTTGTTTAAGTTTGAAATTTTTAATGCTGACAATTGTAGTATCAATGAAATATTTGTAATAAATAAGAAACCATGCTGATAATGGGAGTTAATTCCTAACGTCGTGACTTTGCCCACTGATGGGGAGAATGTGTTTAGGAGTCACATTATATCTAGAATTAATGTTCCTTTCTTCCTCAAAGAACAATTTAAAGATAAGGATTAGAGGGCAGGAGTGCAGAGGGCATGGCTAAAAGAGGAATGGAATTTGTTCTTATGGATTATTCAGTACTATTTCACCTACAAGGGGTGCTACCACAGGGTCAACCTATACCATTTCAATTTTTTTCCTCATATAGGAGGTTAGATAAGAATCAACACCTCTTTCTTTTTATTAGAAGGTTTAAGACATATGGCTGCTCAGATTCAAGCTAGGATAGACCCATATTCACATTTTATCTATCATAAAGAGTTGATAAAATTATTAATTAAAAACCAATTAGCAAAAGTTGGGAGAACATGGTGTCATTTTATTTTCTGGGGACGTTTTCAACCCCAACCTCCTAGGTGTATAAGGGGTGGGAAAAGAGGTTCTAAAAAAGTGGCCAAATAGGTAAAATACCCTGAGGTTGGAACATCCTCTCAAGGATATTGTACTATGTAAACCAAAAGTCGAAACAAGGGAGAGAAAATCTCTCCGGGTGTTCATCCATTGCCTACGATTTATAGTAGAAGCAGTGATAGGCTCAGAAAATCATGTCAAACCCATCCTCCTTGTCAGGCGGAAAGAGTTAATAGTGCGGACACAACCAACCTCCCTAGGAACCTAAGACTCTCTAGTGACAAACAAGACAAACAAGAGCAATCCTTCTCTAAACATGCATTTAATATATGGGAAATCAAGCGTTTAGATCCTACCTATAGTCCAGCGCTGTCGTAGCGGTCCAGCTCCGCTGATCCGGAGGAGCTCCTCCTTCACTTTGAAACCTGCATCCACTAACAATCAAATGATTAAATAGCACTTGATAATCTCATAGAATAAAGCATATTTAACACATAGACCAAGGAGTACATGAAACAACTCATAAATAACAAGTTATTGAGAAGAATGGACTCATTTGCATTAATAGGTAACAAAAGGAACAATTACAACCTGAGCCTTGGTGTTGTGAAAGTCCCTCCCAGGGTCCATCAAGAGTTATCCTTTACTTTGACAAAGCTCACCCACTTCCAAATAGAACAAGAAAAGATGGAAATCTCTCCTCACAAGGTTCTAAATGGGAGTCCTAATTCCTGCAGCATCTACCCTTAGAAATGTTTAGCTTTCAACCTCCCCTCCTTCTGGCCCAATGCCTGTATTTATAGTGCTCAAGAGGAAGTTAATCAGGTCCACCATCAATGGGATAATCCCCTCTTTGGATGGGATAGCTCCCTTATTGATGGGATAAGTTCCTCTTTTGTAGGGATACATGAACCATCTGGAGGCGCTCAATACACGTCGAACAACCTTCTAGAATGCTCTAGAAATGACCACAAGTAACTTTTTAAAGATGAAACTTGCGCATTTTGACCTTTACAGGGGGACGCACCTGCCCCTTTACATACAGAGCGTCCAAGGATGCAGCTTTTGTGAGCATTGGATGCGTACCTGCAGGTAAGGTTGAGAGAACCTGCGTACCCAGAGATAAATACATTTATAAAGACTTTCTCTCTTTTTGGAGTTTGACATGGAGAGCAGAGGCATAAGACTTTCCCAGGAGGATAGCATGACTATTGATAGAGCCATACTAACTGTAAATAGCCATGGTGACATTTTTTAGTGTAACAGATTGCCCCCTAAAGTGCGAAGCCTGTAATAGATTAGGGTTTTGTATTATCTAGGAAGGGTGAAGCGCTTTATCATTTCAAGGATTATCTCGTGGAGAGCCTGGTCAGAACCTACAATTTTCAACACAAAATACATGTATAAGATTTATATCATCACTGAGGTAGGCATTCCCATACTCAGATCAAAACTTTAACTAACAGACTAACTACTCTGATACAGGAATGATCTTGCAGTACATCATAATCATAGACTTTTGTAGACACAGTATGGGCACAACCATCTGTTTATGATTAGTCTACTTAGATAATGAATACAAAATTCCTCACAGCCTGGATGGTGGAAACTAGATCTGGGGTCTTCATTTCTACTTCCCGAATTGGTACGATTCTAGCCATGCGAATAAATGAGTTGATGTCGAACATGGTAGAAACCACTTGATTACCAGTCGATGATGTAAACTGTTAACAAGCGTGAGAGAGACCACCAGTAATGTCAATGGTTCTCAAAGTACCCAGTACAATCCATGAGATGTGAATGAATGAGTTGATGTCGAACATTTCACGGAATCCTTTGATCGAAAGTCAATGATGTAAACTGACGTGAAAGGCGAGAAACCTGCCATTGATGCATGCAGACTTCAAGGTACTGACGCTTTCTAAGTCATCTCTCTAGATAATGTACTGATGTCGATAGAAAGCGACCCGTTGTAGGCAAGCCCACAACATGAAATCATTGTTCAAGTTGAAGAAATGTTGCTGTAAGGACTGACTCAGGGATGGTCAAATGGATGGCAAGTATTTTTCAGATGAAAGTTTTGCTTGCAGACCTCTTGAACACATAACGACACAACAGATGACTTGGTGATGAATAACTCAAAGTTAATCCCCAGAACCCGGCTGAAGACTTTCAAAGTGGTTTGATCAACTGTGAGGTAAAGGATTTCCCAACCCAGGTGAATGAAAAGTGTCGTGTCCAAGAGTGGTAATAAAGTTTCTTCTGAGACAAAAGATAACAAATAGGCTCATTCTTCTCTCTTTTCCCCCACCATTTCTGGCAAGTACCTCTTTATTTTTAACAAGCTTGAGGAGGATAACATATGCTTGATTATAAGCTCATCCTTCGGATGAGTCCAACCTAGTTTTGATTCGAACCCTAGGAAGGAGTGGTTCGTTCCTGTTTGTAATTGAACAGGTCCTTTACTGTACAATTTTAACGAGTCCAGTATAGGATAAACTCGGCGTTTTTCAATTTTAGAGAGTCTGAAAAACTTAAGAAGACTCCAAGTTGAACTTTTTCATAGATTTGTGTCCCTCAAGCCCGAAAAAGTATAAAATAATACCTGGGGGAACCGCTTGATCTTGCGACCAAGGAGTACTTTCATAATTAGTGCCACTGACCTAAAAAGTAAAAAGTGATCAAGGACACGTCATTTTATTTCCAGTATCGAGTTTGAAACGACAAAAACCCGGCAATCTTTTCCTGATTTTACGGTCAGAAAAGAGATATAAGGGGACCTTCTTTTAGTTCCGTTTTGACGAGTGTAAAAGAAACGCTCGGCAATCTTTTCATATTTTAGGAGTCAGAAAAGAGCTTAAAAGATGACTCTGATATTTTGGTTCGTAAAAAATGACAATTTTCCCTCTAAATCCCTTTGTCCTGCACAAAAACGACACATTACTCATGCCTGTTTAAGATAGGCAAAAATGCATTGAAAAATATCCTTCCATGGTGAAAAATGAACAAACCTAGGATTCACTCATCCAAAAAACCTATAAAAAGACTTTTTACCATGTCATTTTTACCATTTCACTGTTGAGGTTGAAAAAAGGGCTTTTGGCAAGAAACTTCCCGTGGTCGCTGCGGAGAATCTGACCGTCAGAATCGAACGTCGTCTCGTCTAGGTATTTCACAACATCCTCCTCTTCAATTTCATCCGATTAAAAGTTCGTTTTAGGTTTTAGTTTTGAGTTTTGGGGGGTTTTAGGTTTCAAAAACCGCTCTGCGGGGTACACAGGTGCCCTAAAGGTGACCTGCGTCCCCCGACCTTTTTCCACACAGGAAAAAGGTCGGGGTACGCAGCCCACCTTCAGGCCAGCTGCGTCCCGACACTCTGTGTCCTGAACGCGGGGTGCGTCCCCCACGAAAGGCGGAATTTGAAACCCCAAACTCCACAAACAACCATCTGAATTTTCCCAAATCAATTCTAACCTTCATTTGTTGGTGTGTAGGGTACTCACCATGTTGGATTGGAGAGAAAGAGAGCACGAGAACATTGATTTAGCCGCAATTAATCATCAACCTTCTATTGATGCCCTAAAAGCATGCGGACTATATAAATACTGGGCCATACCTGGCATGAGGGCTCAGGTGAGATTCTTGGAGTGGCTGGTTGAGAGATGGAACATTCATGAGCAATGCTTTTACATCGGAGGGCACCAGCTCGAGATAGAGCCCTCTGACATATACTTTCTCACTGGCTTGCCAAATAGGGGTGAGCAACTCAATCTAGCCGGGACTAGGCCGGGTGGCCAATCCCTTGCTAGTCTTCGGGCAGATTGGTGCATACCCAATGCACACCATGCAAAAGGCATAGAAATCAAACACATCTCTCTGCGTGAACTCAAGGTTATAGCTTTCACGGTTACCAGAATTTGCGGTGCAGCCGATTTACATATTGCCACCGGGTCCCAAATGCGGATGGCGATTGACTGTTTCCAAGGCACCATTTTCAACTGGTGTGATGCTATGTCGGCCAATATGAAGGGCCAACTGACTAGGGGAAAGAACGGACAACTAAAGACCTTTGGATATGGGCCTCTAGTTGTGAGCTTTGCCTCAGAGAGAGTTCCGATGTTGATCCCTCAGCAACTCACTGTTGAAATCTTGGGTCCTCGGGAGCCAAAGCTGATACGATGGGTTACGGTGATGGCCCGGCATCCTGACGAGGGCACGGCGGTTGTTCGATTCGCTGATAGTTATTTTCACTGGTTAGAGAACTAGGTTTTTTCGATCCAGGATTTTCCGTATGCCGGAGTAGATTTTCGAGGTGATCCGGACATGGTTCTTCCACAGGGAGAACAATGGGATGACAGAGGTACTTTATTTTTCACAAGTTTTCAAATTATATATATTTTTTTGTTTTTTATATATATCGTCTCAAAACTGATTTTTTTTTTTTAAATGCAGATGTTGGTCCACAGCGCCCAGCCAACCTCCGGCCTTTTGAGAGGAGACATCTAGTTGCACCGGTACCGGCTCCACAGGATGTGGCTGCAGAGTCACTAGCTGAGTTGGAGCAGGATCTAGAGCGCCTGACGGTGGATATACCTGAGACTACCATAGATGATATTCCTATCAGACTTCAGCGCTATGTAGTCGCAGTCCCTGGGCCGTTTAGGAGGTTCTTGTGTAAGGTAGCCCGTGCAGTGGTGTCGTATAGGGAGCACCACCAGTGATTGGCTAGTCACTTTTGTAGACACATATGACATTTTTGACTTTTTGTACTTATCATTTTGCCGATCATAAGGTGTTTTTCAACCTATGATCGACGACGATGTATATTTTTTGACACACTCCTATCTATATATATATCACTATTACCGGCCTATCTTGTTTAACATATGTGATGAAATGCTTTTAAATTTACTTGCATGATTATCGTAAATGTCTGTCCAACATTCGAGAAGCAATTGCATCTGCTAATGTATTTAAAGAGCTCGGAATATGCTGATATTCAATGTAATCAAATTCACGTTCCAAGGGACGCACTCTCAAAAATAACCTTAATAACACAGGATTTCTAACGGCATATACTCTATTAAGCTGTAATATAACAAGTTCAGAATCTAACCTCACTATCAAACGTCGAATTCCAAATGAAATAGATTCGGATAATAATTCAACCACTGCACTGTATTCTGCAATGTTGTTCGTTGTTTGACCGAGGCTTACCCCATGCATAAAAACTAACTCGTCAGAGGGCGAATAGATAACCCAAGCTGCAGAAGAGATATTCCGTGTACTACGACAAGCACCATCAGCAAATCCGATGTATGTTTGGAGAGGCGTCGACATCTGCAACATCAAGAGTAAAACCAAGATAAGCCAGAATAACGACGAAAAACACACTCTCTAAGCTAAGCACACTGACTAAACTAACAAACATACTAGTTGGAAAGAAAACCTAACCTAACTAAAAGTTCTCCATACCCACCATTTAAGCATAATACCTCTTTAGGTAAAGTCCATTTCTGGGTTTACCCAAAGAGTCCCCATCAAAATCTACCAGCTCATAAGCCCCTTTTGCTAGCTTTCGCTTTACAATGTAGGGTCCATGCCACATAGGAACGAATTTTCCAGCACTTAGCTTATCGTTAGCTTGATCATATAATAGCACTAGGTCTCCCTCCAACAAACTTCGAGGGGACACATTTCTATCATACTGAGCTTTCATTCGGTTCGCGTGAGTCTCGATTGCCAATGCAGCGTCACGTCGAGTCTCATCTAATTTAGCTAAGTATAATAAATGTTTCTCCTCTTCGGAAGTAGCTGGAAGTAAATCGACAGCCATTTGAAGTGATGGGATTTCGCATTCAATGGGTAACACAGCTACCAAGCCATAAACCAGCTGGAAAGGAGTGAACCCTGTTGAAGTTTTCACTGAGGTTCGGTATGCCCATAGCGCCGAAAATAACATGTTATGCCAATTTGACCGATGAATACCAATGGTTCGTCGGATCATGATAACCAGAACTTTGTTGATAGACTCAACCAAACCGTTGGCTTGCGGATAATAAGGAGTAGAGCTATCATGGCGTAAACCAAGCTGGCTTGTAAGTTCAGTCATCATGATGTTTCGAAAATGGCTCCCATGGTCAGTAATGATTGCTTGTGGGACACCAAACCTAGTTATAATATGATTGAATACGAAAACTGCAGCTGTTTTGCCGCTTGCGTCGAATGTAGGCATCGCCTCGGCCCATTTAGTAAAATAATCAACCGCGAGGATGATATACGCATGCCCCCCGGCCGAGTGAGGGTTACAAGTAATAAAATCGATACCCCATTTGGCGAATGGACCAACGGCAATTATAGGGTGGAGAGGAGCAGGTGGTGCGCGCATCTTGCGATCAAACACTTGATAGTTGTGGCACTTCCGGACTGCAATGATACAATCTTTAAACATAGACGGCCAGAAATAGCCAGCGCGCAACACCTTCTGAGTTGTGGCATACTCAGACATATGACCGCCACATGCTCCAGAGTGACAATCATTCAAAACCTTCTCAGCCTCTTCGTGAGTTAAACAACGTCGAAAAACTAAGTCTGTCTAAAAAATTGGTTAACGAAAGGTACCAAGTAGTACTCCTAGGAGGATTGTAAAAGATAGATTCACGCTCCCTGAGTTCAATAGTAAGTTGATCTTCAAGGTTAGAGACACCTATTTCTTCCTTTGGAGCAAGTTCTTCGATAGCAATCAGACCAGTAGGAAGATTTTCGGTGATAACTCGTTCTACTCTTGGTGAATCTGGAACACTAGAAGTCGGAGTAACAAGTTCAGATATTTTAGGTTCTTCGCCTGTATCACTAGTAGACGAAAAACTACCAACAAGCTCAGAAACTGTAACAGCTTCGGGATTATAACCTGTCTCTAGGCCTTGGTAATCTGAATGGACTACCAAGGAAGATTCTCCTTCTTCAGGTGAACCTACTCTACTGCCACTAGGAGGAGTTACAAGGACCTTCAAACCCTCTAGATTACTGGGGTCGTCTCGAGGAGGTGATCCCCTAAGTCTACGGGATCTTCTCAACAATTCGGCCACAGAAACAACTTCAGGAGACTGGCCCCGAAGTCTACGGGACTGTCTCAGTAATTCCGCCACAGTTAAAAACTTTTAACTAATACACACGAAAACAAAGTAAAATTTCAAATCAAACCACCTAAAGTCTCTAAAGAACCAAACAAATTTGAATCACACGCCTAAAGAATCTAGGGTGTCAAACCAAGCACAAACAGTAGCCTTCCAGACCGAAAACGCTAGTTGGTGATGAAACCCAACATCGCCGGATTCAGTACAGAAGTGGCGGGTGGAACAGTTACCCCGGCAACCTACTTAATGAATAGACTGGCACAAGTTCCTCCACTTTAACCGTCTCAAGTGAAGTGAACCCCCCGGAAAATCCAAGTGAGTCTAGCCAACATCTGCTCCAGGTACAGTGGGATCTTCCCTCCACCGTCACCTCGATAGAATCCTAAAGATAATGGTCACTAAGGTTACCAACCGCAACAAATGCACCTGGGGGAACAGTCTACACTCCGACAACACGCAAGGGCAGAGTATCAAGCTCAATCCCCTTGCCGGTTCCTTGACAATAATCCAAGGTTTACCGAAAAGTGACCCCTGGCTCCTCGACAATGGTTAATCCGAGGTTTACCGTTTGTAATATGTGCGTGTCTAGTGACGTTCCCAACGAGGGGGGATTGATCCCCTCACTGGTTCGGACACGAGCTCATGCTTCTCCTTTAAGAGGAGCTTTCCCAGAGTACAAATGAGACAATTGGATTTATTCTATCACAAGATAAGCTACTTGTTTGGTTTTGTTGTCTTGGAGAGTTAATTACTCTCCTACTCCAGGACACTATCCTGATCTAAATTGGTGTTTCAGAGCCCTAGTAAATAAAATTTACTACGTTGATTTTATTTTAAGCGTTAATTTTTTGGTTTTTCTTAAAGGCAAAAGGTAGCGGAAGTGAAACCAATGGTGTGTAGACTCGACTCAAACCACTACAAAAATGCACCTAAGATGATTTACACTACTTTCCTTTTTCAATGAAATTCCTAACTAAGAGAGTTGAGAGATGCAAATTTTATAGAAAACAACTTTCTTAGTAAAGACAATCAAAGAAACAATTCTCTTTATCTTTTCAAGCATACAAACATGACCACTCCTTACGTGCACGAAAAACTCTTTTTCTTTCAAAACTCTTCAAAGCTACTTGAAACAAAACTTTTCAAAGGAGATGTTTTTGTATTTTTTCTTATTTAATAAAGCATATAAATCTATTTTAACGAAAATCAATCTCAAAAGCTATAAAATCTATGAAAACTTGACTCACAAGCAAACCAAAAAGAAATTTACTCTAAGCAAACCTAACGAGGCAAAAGCCTACAAAGATGATTCTAGGATGTTTTACTTGACCAAAATCAAGTCAAGGACCAGCTAATGCAGAATCAAAAGACCAGTCAAAACAAAACTCAAATCTTTTTGTTCTTTTTGTAAAATGGAATTCAATACTCAATCAACAAGCACTTCGAAATTTGCCAAAGAGACAACTCAAAGGTAATTTCTTCTCACAGGTAGACTTTATGATAGGTCTGACTTCTAAGAAGGCTGACAAAACCAGAGAGATCTAAGGCTTGACAACTTCTACCGCCAAAGTCACTACAAGACCTACTCAAAAATCAAACCCTAGGGCTAAAATTCTATGAAATCCACTAAAACACTCAATGCTATCGAAACAAGTTCAGGTGAAGATCTTTGACAAGAGACTAATGGATCTGGGCAGTAAAAACTAAGAAAAAGCAAAATCTAAGAGAAAAAATGCAAAAAATGGAATTTTCTTAAATTTTAGCAGGGGACGCAGGCAACCAGTTAAACCAGGTGCGGGCCCGCTCTGTGCACACAACGACAGTGCGTGCAGGGACGCACTGTGCAATACTCAGAGGGTGCGTCCTACTGGAAAATTCAAGAAAAACTAAATTGAATCTAAACCTAAGCTAACCCACCCAAAAACAAAGTCACAGAGCCAAAAACCAGAAAATAAATTACATTTCTCAGAGCAAAGTTGCATACAAAGGAAAAGACTTTCACATCAATGGAGTCCCCAGTGGAGTCGCCAATTTGTCAGGCGGAAAGAGTTAATAGTGCGGACACAACCAACCTCCCTAGGAGCCTAAGACTCTCTAGTGACAAACAAGACAAACAAGAGCAATCCTTCTCTAAACATGCATTTACTATATGGGAAATCAAGTGTTTAGATCCTACCTGTAGTCCAGCGCTGTTGTAGCAGTCCAGCTCCGCTGATCCGGATGAGCTCCTCCTTCACTTTGAAACCTGCATCCACTAACAATCAAACGATTAAATAGCACTTGATAATCTCATAGAATAAAGCATATTTAACACATAGACCAAGGGGTACATGAAACAACTCATAAATAACAAGTTATTGAGAAGAATGGACTCATTTGCATTAATAGGTAACAAAAGGAACAATTACAACCTGAGCCTTAGTGTTGTGCAAGTCCCTCCCAGGGTCCATAAAGAGTTCTCCTTTACTTTGACAAAGCTCACCCACTTCCAAATAGAACAAGCAAAGATGGCAATCTCTCCTCACAAGCTTCTAAATGGGAGTCCTAATTCCTGCAGCATCTACCCTTAGAAATGTTTAGCTTTCAACCTCCCCTCCTTCTGGCCCAATGCCTGTATTTATAGTGCTCAAGAGGAAGTTAATCAGGTCCACCATCAATGGGATAATCCCCTCTTTGGATGGGATAGCTCCCTTATTGATGGGATAAGTTCCTCTTTGGTAGGGATACATGAACCATCTGGAGGCGCTCAATACACGTTGAACAACCTTCTAGAATGCTCTAGAAATGACCACAAGTAACTGTTTAAAGATGAAACTTGCGCATTTTGACCTTTACAGGGGGACGCACCTGCCCCTTTACATACAGAGCGTCCAAGGACGCAGCTTTTGTGAGCATTGGATGCGTACCCGTAGGTAAGGTTGACAGAACCTGCGTACCCAGAGATAAATACATTTATAAAGACTTTCTCTCTTTTTGGAGTTTGACATGGAGAGCAGAGGCATAAGACTTGCCCAGGAGGATAGCATGACTGTTGATAGAGCCATACTAACTGTAAATAGCCATGGTGACATTTTTTAGTGTAACACTCCTAGTAAAAGTCCTCCTATTGAAAACCCCCATACTGAGAGCCCTCCTACTAAAAACCCCCTTGTTGGAGACCTTCCTACTAAAATCCTACCTATAGGAAGCCAATTGGTAGAAAAAACTGAAAGAGAGATGGTTGAGCCCCATGATGAAGAAATTTCGAATGAGAAAGAGCCTACCCTATTTGGGATATTCAAAGGGGTAAATCTATCCCACACTAGACCTTGGAACAAGCTTAGATTAAACATAAAACTAAAGTAGAACCCAAAGCTTTCTAAAGAAGTTTTAGATGTGGATGATATCCCGTTAAAAGACCTAATCGTAAACAAGGAGAAAGTTACAACTTCCCAAAAATCAAAGAAAACAAAGGCCACCAAGAAAAGGGTTCCCATAGAAACTAGACAAAGAAAAAGATGCAGGATGGCTAATGGAGATTTTTTGTTGGAAGCATCCAGTGCCCTTAGCTGAATATGTTTTTAGTCTTTCAAGTTTTTGACCCCATGCATTCAAAATAAAATTTTGGTTTTTTATCTCATAAAAAAATTGTCATAGTTTTAGCACAAGAAAGTAGTGAAGAACGCTAAAAATTTCATCGTCAGTGTGTTTTGGTGGATATTTTGGAGGAAAACACTAAGAGTCTGCCTGTCATTGAATTATCAGTTCTGGCAGTTACCGAATGACAGTGAGATTGTCAGTGGATTATTAGTTATGGCAACTACATATTGACAATGGGATTATCAGTGAATTGTGAGAAGGGTGCATGAGGAAGAAGGAGCTATGAAGCATAAGGCCATTTTTGAAGGAATGACAAGGATGGATTCCCAAGGAAGGAGACATAACAATGATGCACTTTTTCATCCTCATTTTTAGCATCATTTACAACAAGTTATTTTTTGGAAAAACATATATGTTTTGGAAGACATTTTACATGCATGTACCTAAAGATATACATTGTTATTTTTATATCATTATAATTAAGTTAGCTAGAAACATGTTAGCTCATGTATTTTCCATATAAGAAGTTTCTAAAGAAGTAGAAAGGGTTGGAACTTTTGAAACATAGTCTTTTGTATTTACTGTGTGATCAGACTTATAAATAAAAAAGTTTATGTGACTAGTTTTGCAGAAATTCCTATGTTGCAGTTCCCTATCTGTCCCTTGTTATAATATTCTCCTCAATGTCTGAATGTTAAGCGTTGAAATTGGAATTCATGTTTTTTTTGGTCCATTTTCTTATGATTCAAATATTTACGTAATTATTTTTTTCTACAGATATATCACATGGATTTTCCTCCATCATCTTCCAAATTTCTTGAAACTTGTAAAAGGAAATGTTGCTATCCCGCTTTTGTAATTTCTTTTCTCACTGAACATGTGACTATATTAGCCTAATTGGGTCAGAATCCATGCCCAATGGTTATATTTTCTTAGAGTCCAGCCAACCCCAAATTTTTTTAAATAAATCTAGTCATAAGACTTATTGGAAACCCTCCACCACTATGACCTTAGGTAGTTATGTTTAGGGAGATATACCTCTCTAGGTTGAAAGGGTCAACTGTTCAAACTCAAATCTATTTGAGCTTGACTTAGAGGTGTTACCATAGCTAGGGTTTCCTCTAAGAGGTAAAATTTTGGCATTGCTTCTAGGGAATGAAGTATAGATTCTCCCCAAGTGATTTCATTGTTTAGAACAGATCTCTGAGGGAAAACAGAGATTTGGACATCAGTTTTTGGTTGCAAGGTGTTTTCTCTGGTGATTCCACTCTGTAACTTTGAGGAGATCCTATTGGTGAATTCTTGGCTCATCAAGGGTTCATTCTTGGAGAAACCTTGATTTGAATCTACCATAGGCCTTGTCAATCTCGAAAAAATTGTTGAGAATAAAAACTGCAAAAAAATAAGGTACTTTTCACTTAGAAAGGTCTCATTCATTACCTAGAAAGGTACAAGTTTTTAAGGATTTACAATTTGATATTAAATTTGAAGGTACTTTATTTATATCTAAGTCTAAAAGTGATCTTTTTGAAATTGTCCTTAATCAAACCAATTTAAAGACAATTTTTCCTAGTTCTGTCAACCCTAAATTAGATTTACTATTGCGAGACCAAGAGATCTGGGATCATTTTTAGAAATTAGAACAAAAATTCCATGAGCTCCAAGTAGCTATCTCCAAATCTGCAACCTTCCTATTTTTCATTGCATCATATTCTACTTCAACCACTCGTCTATTTTCTGTGGGATTTCATAATCCCATTTCATCAGCTACTACAACATCAGTTTCATTACCCTTGATATATGCTCTTCAAACTCCTATTGTCAGTGTAACTTCATCTCACAACACTATGATTGCAAGGTATGCACCACTAAATCTTCAAGGTCCATTACATGACCTCCCATTGAATTATGGATAATGTTTAATCTAGCTTAATGGCACTAGACCTCTCACAACCCGGCATCACGTAAACAAGCTTAATGATTTTATTAATTTAGAGGTGGTCAACATTGAGGATGTCAAGCTGAGACTTTTTGCACAAATTCTGTCAGGAGAAGTGAATAAATCATTTTATCTTTACCTGCAACTAGCATTATTACTTTACAACAGTTTGAACAACAATTTCTCACCACGTAGGAGATGATGAAAAAACCCCTGTGGTTATTAGCTGAATATGAAGGTTTAAAATGGAATCAAGGAGATTCAATCCAGCAATTCGCAACAAGATTTAACAGAGTTTACAATTAGATTTCAACTGAGGTAAAATCCCCCTCTGGATCAGCCTTATTACATTATCCCGATGGTTTTGATGCTAAATTAGCTTACCCACTTCAAGAAATAAATCCTCACACCTTGGTAGCGATGCAAAGTAATTCTATTAGAGTAGAAGCAAATTTTCTAGCCAAGAAAAAAAAAAATTGAGAGAAGGGTGGTATTCAAGGAAGAATCATCTTCCTCATCGAATATGAAGTTTGATGTAATGTTGAAAATATTGGAGAAGCTAGTTGATAAATTGTCTCCTTCCATGAGTGAAAATCAACCTCAAGTGTGGAATCCAAATTTTAGGAGGCCATAAAGTCCAAAAAATTATCCAAAGGAGAAAAAGGGGCCTGAAGATCAACAAGTTGTTAGACCCCCTTTCCAGAGAGGTTTGTAGATGAAGATGTCTCTCAGGAAACAAACCAGCAAATTGTATGTTTTGATGATAAAGAAACACAACTTTTTGCTACCAAGGAGGAACATGATATTTCTGTTGGGATGACAGGAGAAAAGGATAGCATACACATTTTTGATTCAGTAGTTTACTAACGGGGTTATAACAATGTAGTAGAATATTTTCAGAGTCAATACAACCTCATAGGCTAGATTGTTCCTATTAAGATTCCGCCAAAAAAAGAAATAGTAGAACAACAAGATAAGTCAAGGAAGGAGATACTAAAGAGATCAAAGGAACCCAAAAAGGACAATCCATGAAAAGAAAAAGAAGTTGACAAGGATTTAAAAGAAATGGAGAAAATACAGTTGGCATTCAATATATAGAGTGAAATTGGTAAGATGAAAATACCCATTAATTCTTTTGAACTTTTAAGAAATTAATAGCACAGAAAAATAATATTTCCTGCGGTTAAAAGTCCATAGACTGATCAAGTTAATATCAATTCACTGGATTCATTGAATTTAGATGATGATGCTCCCGAATTTGTTTTTGTTCCAGATGTGACTAGTATAAATGATGATGTTCTCCCATTCTGTGTGAGTCTGTACATACATGACATGATCCTTGATAATGTCTCTAGAGCTTCCCACAATCTAATGCATAATTCAGTCATTGACCATTTAGGACTGTAGATTACCAGGCATTATAGGTACGTGTTCCCATTCGAATCAAGAAAAGTAAAATGTTTAGGATTGATAAAGGATCTAGTCATAACCCTAGACCAAATACCTACCAAGAGTGAGATGATGGACATAGTGGTAGCAGATATTCGAGCTATGTTCGACATGATGATATCTCGGTCTTTGGTAGCAATATTATGAGAACATTGTCGATGGACATGTCTTATGCATAAATCCCTTTGTTTTGTGAGTTGAAAAGGCTATACAGAGAGGTTCAAATGACGTATATGGTAAGAAGTAGGACCTAGCCAGATAATCATCTCGTCTTTGTAGTCGATACAGAAATTGGATCTTAGATTTTGTTTAATGATTTATGTATTGATGGGGAAGTATTAGAGTAGGTTGAGGTTGGTGTTCAATAGGAGAAGGTTTAAACATTTTCAAATTAATTCTGAAATTTATATTTTGATGGCTCTACATATCAGAAGGTTTATGGAGCAAGAATTTGGATTGATCTACCAGATTGTACCAGTCAACTACATTCATACAAATTTTATTTTGACTATACAAAAAATGTAGCATTGTTCACATCTTTAATTATTCATGTGAACTTGTAAAGGGAGAAGAAAGGAAAAAAGTTCATATTTTTGGAGATTCAAAGTTAATTATGAAGAAGGTCAAAGGTATCTACAAAACCAGACACCGAAGGATGAGGGCCTACTAGAAAGAGGTATGGGACATTCTTTCCAATTTTTCTCTGAACATGAAATCTCTCTTGTTCCCAGGGAAGAAAATGGAATTGCAGAGTCTTTGGCTACTATTGCTAGCACATTTAGAATTCCTATTTAATCTAATGAAAAATATGAAATAAATATCATACATAGACCTTCTACCCTAGACAATAATAGGAATTGACAAGTTTTTGAATATGATCATCAAATCTTAATATTTCTTGAAAGACTGGCGAATTTCTTAGCACTCTAATTGATAGAAATGAGGATAAGGTTATGGAGGAACACATTGAAAAAATGTTTTCCTAAATATTTTCACTAGGAAAGATAAAATTCAGTTAAACAATAACATAATCCCTAGAGGTTTAGCTCCTTTACAGAGGTTGTTTGATGCAAATGATGTGGTTGTTAAGCCTAGAATTCCACTGAGTGAAGGGGATATGGAAGAATACAATTCAGGAACTGAAGAAAATCCAAACTTGGTAAAAGTTTCTAACACTTTGAAAACAAAGTAGAAGGTGAAGTATACCAAGTTCTTGAAGGAGTTTTCAGATATATTTTCATGGAGGTATGAGGATTTAAAATTCTATGACAAGGTTGTCATTCAACACATTATTCCTCTCAAAGAAAATGAAAATTATTTTAAACAAAATTTAAGGAGAATTAACCCAATGTTTCTATCGCTCATTGAAAAAGAGGTTAAGAGACTATTATTTCCAAAGATCATCATCTCTCTAAGTTTTTGGAATTGGATAGGTAACTTGGTACCAGTGAGGAAGAAGAGCAGGGAGATTTGGTTGTGCATGGACTTAAGAAATTTGAATAAAGTTTCAATGAACGATAATTTTCCTTTACATAAAATGGACCACATTCTGTAGAAGGTGGCTGGATTACAGAGGATTTCTATGCTTGACAGCTTTTCCAGATGCAACCATATACTGGTTGATCCAAAATATCACAATAAGACAGCTTCCAGCATGCCATTGGGTATATTTATGTACTCATAGATGTATTTTGGGCTTATAAACACTGGTGGTATATTCCAAAGAGCGATTGATATAAATTTTTCTAATGAAAGAGATATGTTTGTTGTAATATACCTAGATTAAATTACTATCTTTCCAATATCAAAATCTACCGATTTAAAACATTTGAGGATAGTCTTCACTAAGTGCAAAAAAATTGGAGTTTCAATGAATCCGAACGAATCCCATTTTACCATGAGGGAAGGAAAGTTGCTAGGCCATATAGTGTTGAATGATTTCATTCATATTGACCCCAACCAAGTAATGTATATACAAAGAATTGAGCATTCAAGAAACAAGAAAGAGGTACAATTATTTCTAGGTAAAGTAATTTTTTTTGCACACATTTATTCCCAATTTTATAGAAATTCTGAAAGTGATATCAAACATGTTAAGGAAAGTATATGAGATTAAATGGACTGAGCAAGTGAAAGAATCCTTTGATGATATTAAGAAATATTTAGGTCAGGCTCTTACACTCACTAGTCCTGATTTTTCTAAGGAACTTCTTATTTTTTCATTTGCCTTTGAACACAACATCTCTGGTGTTTTACTTCAGAAGAAAGTAGAGGGACAGGAATAATGGCAATTTCCTTTTTTACCAGGGAATTGAGAGGTCATGAATTGAATTAAAACATAATATATTGATCAATTCACTCAAATATTTTAGGGTCTTTATACTTCATTCTCACGTAGTTGCCTACGTGCCTGATGCTGCAATAAAAAGTATTTGATCCAACGTGATAATGATGATAGGAGGTGTAAGTGGATAACCAAAATTCTTCAATATGATTTTGAAATTAATCCCACCAAACTAATCAAAGGACAAGGCTTAACTAGATTGAATACTAAAATCAATCTTGATGCTTTAGGTGTCAATTTGATTAGAGAATTATCAGATCTATTAGAAAATGAAACATGGTAAGAGTGGATAATTGTTTCAAATATTGTTCATGGTACACTAATATCATCTGCATTTTTCAAAACCTACAGGTTCCACCATGGATGACTAAGATTAGGGAAAATTTTAAGGATGGACATTTATCTAAAAGTCTTAAAACCTTGGCGATTATTATTAGTACCTAATACGAAAACTATAAAATGTTTAGCAATATTTTTGTGAAATTATTCAACTTTGTAAGGATTCTATATAGTCTATATAAAATTTTGGTGATTTTCGAGGTAAAATAATTTTATATTATAAAATTTGGGCGAATCATTGTTAGAAAAAATGGAAATTAGAATTTTTTTTTTGAGAAAACATTAAATATTAGCTCTCCAGTGAATATATCCCCTAAAACTTTCCATGACTAAGACTCGAGCTAGGTTTTTGAGGTTGAAATCTATTAAGTACTCTCTTTTGGATGGTTATTTATTTTGGAAAGATCCACTAGGGATTTTATTGAACTGTCTATTAGAAGATGAAGCCAAAAAAGTGATCAAGTAACTCGATGAAGGAGCCTTTGGTCATCATTATTGTTGCTCCCAGAGAAAACCTTGGATTACCTTACAAGACTAGCAAATAGGCACATCTAAATTGGTGTGTCTCAAATGATTCTCCGGCAGGAGGTGACATCACACATGTTATATATATATATGAGAAATGGGTTGGTTCATTCATCCAAAGGTATAATTCATATAGTGTGAGTATTTCTTCACACACACAATTCCCAGAAATATGCACATAAAATAGTGGAGTTCGAGTACTTCAATGACTTATGGTTTAATAAGCTTTGCAGAGTAAATGATAGAGGATAAGGAGAAAGTAGTATTAATCATATAGAGCCCAAATCATAAAGAATTCTATATTTAACACATAGAGCTTCAAGAAAATAAGAAATATATAATTATTTGAGTTACAAGTATATATTTGGAATGAAGAGAGATTGGGTGTTATGATTCATGTACTGCAGTTTTAAATATATCATTTTAGCCCCTCATGTAGGCATATGCATTAACCGATCAATACAAATGAATCTGTAGGGAAGTATGAAATATTCTAATAGTTATTATTACATGAATTCAAGGAAGAACATGAACATAATGGATTTTAACAGGAGGACAACATACTGTAATACTTGAAGGGGGAATCGCCAC
This sequence comes from Pinus tabuliformis, assembly GCA_031772625.1. Classification (NCBI taxonomy): domain Eukaryota; kingdom Viridiplantae; phylum Streptophyta; class Pinopsida; order Pinales; family Pinaceae; genus Pinus; species Pinus tabuliformis. The sequence goes on from CM062816.1 coordinate 1,787,122,062, forward strand.
CATTTCCATTGATATTTTGAAATATTTGTATCCTTAAGTTATATAGTCTGAAATTACATTTAGCTTTGTCTTACATATTTGTGAACCTTTGATAAGTGTTGCTTTCAACTATTTATCTAGAGAGGGGAGCGAGAACATTCAGACAAAAATATCTTTGGGCCGAGTCTCAACTATCAAGTTGACCAAATGTCTCATCCCAGAATGGCTCTGCGACCCAAAATTATTATAAAATTTATTACCTTGTAGAAAGGAAACACATTACAAGACACAGATTAGTAAAAAATCAGAGAAAAATGTAAATGAACTATATTCGTGCGCATCCATGTGATCGCCTTGACTTTAATTTGTAGTTCACTCTTTGTATGGATTCTTGTGTTGCTCAGCTAACCTCTGTCATTTCAGCCTTGACTACTCGAATGACCCATTCTATGGAGTAGGGAGTGGGTTGACTATAAGTGCCTATCGTAGAGTAGAAATGAATGTTGTCCCAATGATCCTTTGTTGTCTATTAGAGTGGTGCCATGTGCCGAACCATTAAGTCTTACTGAACCCCCATATTGGTTCCACCATTGCGCCATACATAATTCAACGCTTTAGCTTCCATCCCATCTGTCTTAAAAATATTTGTACCTCGCTAAATAGGCGTCTTCTATATGGAGACTTTTGCAATAAAAGGTATCACAAGACCGCATGTTCATATGCTATTTGGCCCCCTTTGGTTTTACCCCCTTATATTATTTCTTTTCATGTGACCAGGGGTTATGAATCTGTGTTTAGACCCCAGGTGCTAAGCCTTTGTACTCCTGTCCAAGGGCCCTTTTCCTTTGTTAATTATAATCCCACATACTGACACTTTATAGTTCTCGCACTTCAATAACGCATACTTTCATAACATTGGATGATTGTTTGAATGAGATTTTTTTATAAGGCAAGATGCACAACCTATCACATCTGACAAGGCCCTTCGCATATCGCAATCGTAGGGTAGGAGAGGATTTGGCTGAGGGAAGACTTTGGTACAAGCGATCACCGATTGATGATCTATGGGGGATGATGCCATCATATTACAAACATCGCACCGAATCAAATATTCCATTAGGTAAGCCAACCACGCCTAAGAGGATCTTCAGATGCTAACAATTCCCTTGCACTCGGAAACTTGCCACATGTCACCATGTGAGTGGTGATACGTGTCTCTCAAAAATGTCCCATAGGACCCCTGAAAACACTAAAATTATGTGCCACATGTCCTTTCGTACCACCACGTCATATCCATACTGCCACATGGAGGAGAGAGAAAAAGGCCCACCTGTCCCTGTTTTTGCATGGATTTCCTTTGTTAATAATTTTCAGCCTTCCCCGATGATTTAACACCAAATAACAAAATCTTAGTGTCACAAGGTTTTTAGAGCGGTAGCCCAGCTGTTCTGTCAATTTTCTGGTTTGCAATGTCTTGGAGCCGTCGATCGCCAATAAACCCGACTGCGACGTCATCTCCACACTGCCACCTAGAGGAAGGAGAAAGGGGTTGCCTACCTTTGGGTTTTCCTTGATTTTCTTCGTTAATGGTTTTCTCGGCCCTTTCGACACTTTACATAATTATCACAAAATCATTATGATATCACAAGGTCTAACCCCATTATTCTTCTGATTCATCGATTGCGATGCCCTGGACACGCCAATGTGCCTAATACAGTGATTTTCTAATACCCTGGACTAGCCCATCACTAATAAGCCTGGAGTGATTACGTCATAAGTGCCATGTGGCACCTCCTAAGTGGTGACACATGTCACCTAGAAATTCCCCCATAGGACTTCTGAAAACATTGACTCTATGTGCCATGTGTCCTTATATATCATTACATTATTTCTGTACTGCCACGTGGAGGAGAGAGAAAGAGGACCACTCATCCTTGTTTTTGCATGGATTTCCTTTGTTAATAATTTTCAGCCTTCCCTAACAATTTAACACTATATCTTAAAGTTGTAGTGTCGCAAGGTTTTCTGGAGTGATAACCCCGTCCTTCTGCCAATTTACTGTGCCCTAAACATGCCGATTGCTGACAATTAAGGACAATTAACGCCCATATGATTACTCAATGATGAGGCTCATCGTCACCCCCTAATGAAAGTGTTGCTCATCCTCTTAGCAACTTAGTTAATGTCCATGTTCTTAATGGCTTTTTTAGCCTCTTTGACAACCCATGCTTCTGCTGTGGTATCCTCTTCTTGTTTATAGAAGCCTACTTTCCTTTCTACTTCATCCCAGTACCTCTTTTCCTCTACTTCTTTTCTCCCTTCTAGCATCCCTAGGAGTAGTGGTGGATTGACTTCTAGGCCCATCTAATTGACCTTCAACCTTTGCATTGATTGGTTATACATAGGTGTCATGTTGAGTTCCTCTCTTAATCTTTGAGGGGACTGATATTCTCTGATGTTCAGGCTGTGTGGCAGTGTGTTCCATTTCCTTTATGAGGCATGTGTATTATCATATTTTAGCAGCCTAAACATATTTCAAAATGTGAAATTTCTTGCTCTTGGGCAGCAAGATATCTAGGTGCCAGCTGAGGATCATTTTACATTAGATTATGGGTGTTGATTAGCGCCATGGGATTTGATTGTTCAGCTTTGATGAAAAATAGGTTCATTTTTCTCTCTGACCAATATTCCTTTCATCTCTGCAGCCTTTCACTTCTCATGGTTCATCCATGATTCCAGGAACATTAATTGTAGATCTCCTAGCTGTGCGTTAGGATCCCAAATATGCACATCTATGAGGGTCATACTGTGCAAGTGAAACTCAACCATTTTGGCCCTGTACCCTAGTACACTTTGATCACAAAGATCAATAAACTGTCTGCAGTCCTGAAATGGCATGGTGCCCCTTTGTGCTAGTGTTTTAATCTAAAATTACATCCATTATTCTCTGAGGTAAAGAGCATAGGATTTAGCTGGCATCCTACAGTGGATGGTCTCTTGCTACTCTTTCTCCTTTGTTTTAATGCCTTCTTCCTCTCTGCTTTTCTTATCTTTTTCCTCTTATTGTTTTAGCATCATCCTCCTTTGCTTCTACTTCATCATGTTCCTTTGTATTAGTTTCTTCTTCATCCATCTCATCCCCATCTAGTTTGGTATCTTCTGTAGAAAACATGGATGATGCTAATAGATGAGGTGCTTCTGTAGAAAACACAATCTTTACATGAAATTAAAATAATGAAGTAAAAACAATGGAACTCATCGAGGGATGCGTGGTAAGGAGTGGAGGAGATGGATATATGTGAGGCAGGGTTGTCTTTGGATCTTATTTTTTCTCTTTGCTGGTCCTTTTCACCCACCTACAAATAACAATTATGGTTTTTTTTCTTGTTTATTATTACATATTTTTTTGAAAAACACCTAGGCTGCCTCAAAGAGGTTTTCACCCTATATATCTACCCTAGGTGTCTCAAGGAAGGTTTCCACCCAGGGATCTTGTTACACTTTTTCATTTCTTCTCATCTTTGGGCTGCCTCATGAGGTTTTCAACCCAAACATGGGACTTAGGCCCCTCATGGAGGTTTTCACATGAATCCTTATTCTTTTTTCTTTTTCAGTGTCCTGATGAGGGAGGAGCTAGAACTTGCTCCACCATCATCATTGTCTTATTAATATTGTCAATGAACTCTTTTTTTGATAAAGACCCCTTGTACATTTTCAATCAGTGTCCATTAACTAGCAATGGAATGGATTCTTCATCAATAGTTCTGATTTTCATTGAACCATTTCCATGGCATCTTTCCACCACATAAGGTCCAAGTCGTCTTGTATTTAGCTTGCTCTTGAAGTCTTTATACCTGGAATCATAGAACAATGTCCAGTCTCCCTCTTGAAATTTCTTCTTCTTGATATTTTTGTTGCACCATATCTTCCTCTAAAGCTGAACTATCTTTGTATGTAGGAGGGCCTGCATTCTGAATTCATCCAAGCCATTCAAATGTAACAACGTTTCTTTCTGTGCATGAATGAGATCCAAATCTAGTTGGGCTACCATCCTCAATGTGTTATATTCAAACTCAATGGACAACAAATCCTTTTTCCCATAGACTAGTTCATAGGGTGTAAATCTAGTGGTGGTCTTCCATGTTGTATTATAGGCCCAGGTGGCCTCAACTAGTCTTTCTGCTCAATCCTTCCAATTGTTTCTCACTACCCTGGTTAAGATGTTCTCCAGTGCCCTGTTGGTCACCTCCACTTACCCATTAGCTTGTGGATGATAAGGATTGGAGGTCATATGCTTGATTTTGTGATGGTTGAGCAATTCTTCAATCATGTAGGAGGTAAACTAGCTGCCTTGGTATGTGACTAGCTCTCTAGGGTTCCAAAATTTGTAGAATATATTCTCCCTTAGGAACTTAGCCACATTTTTTTCTGTTACTGCCTTAATTGCCTTGGTTTCAGCCCACTTAGTCAAATAATCAGTGCACACAATGATGTGTTGTTTTTTCTCTGAAGGAAGGTTGATAGGCCAAATGAAGTCCGTGCCCCACATTTCAAATGGCTCGAAAGTCACTTGAGGTTGTAGGTGAATTTCATATCTTGGAGTAGGCTTTCCCATCCTCTGGCACTGATCACACTGACTAATATACTTTTTCACATCCTGATGAAGAGTAGGCCAATAATAGCATGCTTGCAACACTTTGAATGTTGTCCTCTTTGCTGCAATGTGACCTCCATAACACCCATCATGATAGGTTAGAAGGATGTCAAATACATCCTCTTCACTTACACACATTCCTAATATTTTATCTGGGCCAAGTTTGAACAGACTGCCCCCAATCTAGGTGAAGGCGACGCTCTTTTTGACTATCTTTCTCCTTTCTTTGGAGGGAAAGTTTGGTGGAAACTGCGATGATACCAAATAGTTTTATATATCAACAAACCATGGGGAGATAACTAAAATAGAAAACAAATGCTCATCTAGTAATTGTTCATCAGCCATTCCTTCTTCACCTGTAGGCAGATTCATCCTAGATAGAAAGCCAGCAACAACATTTACCTTACCATGTTATCAACAATAGTTAGATAAAACTACTGTAATAAAAGAGACCATCTTATAATTATACCATTCACATCTGGTTTGTTCATTAAATATTTGTTTGCAACATGATCAGTATGCACAAATTCTTGATATCTTGTAATTTAATGCTTAAATTTTTTTAATGCATGCACAACAGCCATGACTTCCTTTTCGATCACAGTATAATTTAGCTCAACCTTTGAAAGGTTCTTACTAATAAAATAGATGGCATAGAGAAATTTCTCCTCTTCTTGACCTAAGGCTACTCCTATGGCTTTGTGTGAGGCATCAGCATGAATATGAAAAGGGAGGGCCCAGTTTTGGCCTCTAAGGATTGGTGCAGTGGTTAACTTACCCTTTAGAATGTCTAAGGCCTCTTCACAGCTCTTTGACCATATAAACTCAGAATCTTTGGCCAACAACCTGAACAAAGGAGAGGCCAACTTGCTGAAGTCCTTTATGAACCTTCGATAGTATCTAGGTAACATTAAGAAACTCCTAACATCTCTCTCATTTTGTGGAGGTGGGAACCTTTGGATGATTTCTATTTTGTTTGGGTCAACTTACAGTCCTTGCTGAGATATTGAATGACCTAGCACAGTCCCTTCAGCCATTAAGAACTCACATTTTTTTGGGACAGATTCATTCCAATCCATTTGTGTAATACTTTTCCTAGGTTAATCAGGGCTTCTTGGAAATCATATCCATAAGGTCAAAAATCATCCATATAGATTTCCACATCATCATGTACTAATTCAACATAAATACTCAAGACTACTCTCTGCAAGGTGGGAAGAGCATTGCATAGGCCAAAAGGGAGGACCCTCTAGGAAAAGGTACCCCAAGGACAGGTGAATTTGGTCTTATCTTGGTCTTCTGGGCAAATTTGGATTTGGTTGTACCCACTGAATCCATCTAGGAAGGAAAAAAACATCTTCCTTGCCAGGCCATCTACCACTTAGTTAATGAAGGGTAGGGGAAAATGATCCTTCTTTGTGGCATTTTTCAAATCCCTATAATCAACACAAATCCTCCACTTACCATTTTTCTTGTGAACCAACACTAAAGGAGAGGCCCACTCACTGTCTAAGATAGGGTAAATGAATCCTGCATCTAGAAGTTTTTGTAGTTCTTCTTTGACTATGAATTTAAGAGCTGGATTCATCCTCCTTTCTAGTTGCCTGATTGGCTTGCAACCATCTTTGATGTATATGTGGTGAGTACATACTCAGGGGTGTACTCCCTTCGTTTCTTTATAACTCCAAGTGAAGGATTCTAGGTTTTCTCTCAACATGTTGCATAGCTTTTTCTCTTCCAAAGAAGAAAGAGATGGATTAATTTCAAAAGTTTTCTCGACGCCAAATTCTATGATTTTGACACATAGTAGGTTGGAATTGGCTAAGCATAAGTCAGTTGGATGATGGTATTGGGTTTCCCTTACTTCTTCTTCTAATTATAATGAACTAAGAGTTGGACTTTGGAGCAGGTGATCAATTAATCCATCCTCATCTTGTTGTAGGGTAGGTTGAGTAGGAGGGTAGAAGACTAACTTTTTGGACATATGCCCATTTTTGACAGTCGTATTCCTAGCTCTCTAGCTAATGTAAGCATCAGCTGTGGCCAACCATGGCCTCCTAAGGATGGGAGGGTAACCAATAAGCTTAGAATTAGGCTGGAGAACTTGGAAATCTACAGGGTACTCCCAGGAGTCAATGGAGACCATCACATCCTCCACAATTCCCTTAGGGGTCACTGTGGAACAGTCTGCAAGTTACAAAACTATTGTGGTCTTCCTCAGTGAACCTTGGAGATTGAGCTTGAGCATGGTGTCCTTGGTCATCACATTAATGACAATCCCAAGATCAATCAGAGTGTGTGGGACAATGGTTCCATTGATGTGCACATCTACTACAGGTCTTCCAAGGTCCAAATATTTTGGACATATTACCTGCCCTAGCATTAAGTTGGAAAACTTTCCAATGACATTAATTGTAGGGGCATCCCTTTTTCTTCTTCCTAGATGCTTGAAGCAATTATCCTTAATAAACTTATTGTAAATAGGAACATCTTTGATTTCGTGGAGAAGGGGGATCTTTACACACAGATTTTTCAATTCTCCCAGAAGTTTAGTTTCTTCTGGTGTAGGCTAGAGTGGTTGGGCTAATCTCTTAGGAAAGGGTGGGTTTACTTTAAGGTTGATTTCCTCTTTTTATTCTTCAACCTCCCCATGTGGAGAGAGAGGTTGGTTATTAGGGAGAATTCTCCCATAAACTAGGTTGATCTCCTAGATTTCTACAACATAAGTTGGGTATGATGTCTCTCCACTCTATGCTTGTTGAGCTTGCCTATTGTTTAGGTTCAGATATTTCTAGGTAGGCATCTGGGGTTGCTTTGGTGCAGCAAAGTGTAGGAGTTGTAGTTGGGTAGGTGGTGGAGGCAATAACGGTCGAACATTGTTGAATTGGGGCCTCCACCCTTGGTGTGGGGTATTCTGCTGATGTTATGGCTGAGCATAAGGTTGAAATGACTAGTTGGTTGGCTGGGATTTATACTGAGATGCATAGGGCCAAGGAGGGGGTGTAGACTACGAAGGAGTAGTAGCGGGTCCCTAAGAAGGTATAGTTGTGGTTTGGTTGGGGTTGTAATATGCATGGGATGACCTTTTCATACCCTGCTATTATGGTCTAGGCTCAGGAGGTCTCCTTTCGTTGATGTAGCGAAGCTGCTCAGTGAAACTTTTAGCTCCTTGATATACAGTTTTGAGTCTAGGTAAGCAAATGAGATTGTTTGTAGAGTGGTTTTCTTCACAGACTAAGAAAATATTAATACAGTTCAATGGACATTCCTAGGATGCCTCCTAGTGCATCTAGGACAAAAGATGGCTAAGGCTCTCTCTAGTTCTTCTTGCTTCCTTTTGATGTTCATGGTGTCTAATTGCAAGGTAAGGTTTTGCAACATATCAATTTTGAAATCTTCCAACATATTTCCAATTTCACCCTTGATGGATAAGTTGGAGGATGATGTAGTGGCCATAGGTTGACTAGCCCTACCCTTTTTCCTAGTTGCCCTAGAATCATTTTTAAACAATATTAATATCTTCATAGGGTAATTGGTAAACATCTCCTCCTTTTATCATATGTAAGGTATCTAGAAGATCCTCCCTCACTCCTCTAAGTAGGACTACCTTTAGTGACTTAGGGTCAAGTGTGCACCTAGCCCTTTTGTAACTAAGCTAGAATATTTCTTCATAATCTTCTAAAGATTCATCCTGGCCAATAGTCATCCTGAAAATCTCTTCTTTAGTTTCCTTTGACCTACAGTAGTCCCTATATTTGTTGTTAAAATTTTGTTTCGTCTCAGCCCAAGTTGTGATGCTATCTCCATGTAAACCCATGAACCAATACAATGATGCATCCTCGTGGGTAGATGGAAACAATTTTAAATTTTTCTCATCATCCGTATAGTCATAGGCTTGGCATATAACAAAAAACTCAAATAGGAATGTGTCAGGATCCTTTGTGTTCAGGCTATGGAAATGAGGTAGAGTAGAGGGTCTTATATTCTTCATCTTAGTGTCCCCATTGGTTTCCCTGATGGGGAAGGCACTCTCAATTATCTCTCCATCTCCCTTGTCATTTTGGTTTCCAGCCATTCGTTCAATAGGAATGAGTTCTTCCTCTTCTTATTCCCTTGTAGGTTCTTCAAATATGTAAGGTTGCTCACCTAAATGTTCTTCCACTTCACAGTCACCGAAGAAGAGAGAAGGTTAATTGTTGGATGCAATAGGGGTATTTGTCAAGAATTTCCCTAAATTGTCCCTATTCCTACGAGGCATGAAAGGAAATGTTTTTGGGTTTGTTTTTGTAAGATTTCCTTTAAAGCTAGAAATTATTTGAATAATTGAAAGGAAAACAGCTAATGAAAAATGAAAGAAAGGAAGCTACTAGATTACTTTTGCAAAAACAAACTAATGGAAGAAAATTAAAGACTAGAAGTAGAAGAAAAGAAAGTTGGAGACTAGAAAACAAAGGAAAGCAATAATTACTTCTACTTAGGCACCTCCCCAGCAACGATGCCAAAAAGTGATGAGCCTAGGTATTGCAACAAGAATGTTGCAACTCCCAGGGCTACTAGCTTTACTTATCAACTCGGTGTTCATACAAACTTGGAGGTGACATTGCTATATGCACAAGTAGAAGTGAAGGTTTTGCCTGTTGTCACTGTTTATCTAGCAAGAGACCCCAGGGGTTCCAAGCCAGAATTTTATAGGGTTAGAAGAAGCTTAATTCTTTGATGGAAGAAGAGAAAACCTAGTCTAAGAGAGAGCTACTCTACTGCAATAATGAAGAAAATCGCATGTAATGCTAAACTGTGCCATAACCTAACTAACCATCTAAACAGTTATGATACCAGAATTGCTAAATCAACACTAACCTAATGCTGCTAGCTAAGTTGCAGAGGTAAATAGCATTAAGCTATACTAAGGTATAAGAAAAGAAACTTAAGCTAAATCAGTTTTCAAGTAGAAGAGAAATCAGAGGTTAAAATCAAGGAAAGGAGGACGTAGGGACATAGTAGCGCATAGGGACCATTGGATCAATCAACGAGCAGATGACGGATGGTGGAGACCTTATCGGGGGTCTTAAGAGAATAAATGGATGAACAAGGCTAATGAAGCAATGAATGGTGGAGATCTTATTGCGGAGTCTTGGGAAAATAAATGGATGAACAAGATTAATGAAGCGATGAATGGCGGAGATCGTATCGCGATGAATTGATTGAATGGATGGATAAACAAGGTAACAAAGCATATCAATGACGGAGATCGCATCGAAAGGGATTAAGTGAAGAGATGGGTGCATAGGGTACTGAAGCGATGAACGACGAAGATCATATTGTGAAGAATTAAGTGAGGAGATGGATGAATAGGGTGAATGCACAATATGAATGGTTGAGGTCTTATCGTAGATGTTAAGTCAAGAGATGGACAGCAGAGATCATATCACATGAAAAGGGAACATGTAGAAATGATGGAGCAGGTTTCTAAGTCAGTAAGTAGTAGCACCCTCACGACCATAAGTGAAATTCTAAAATTCACACAATTAGCCTTACTCCGTGACACGTAGCACGAGAAAACCACTTTTCTCATGTTCTCTTGTGCGGATAGTGGTCTTGCAATAATCTGCGTGAGTTTTCTCGATAGCCATTGGATCAAGTGGGGCTGATCAATGGTGGAGATCGAGAAAGCTAGTTAGAGATCAGGTGAAGCAAAAGCAATTGGATCAGGTGACGCAGATCGATGGTGGGGACTTAAAGTGCATAAATTAAGTGGAAGACTTCATGCGAGGTAGCAGTTAGAGAAAATAATAAATTAGACGATGATTGTGAATTTTTTTTGTGGATCGGACGGTGAGGAAGCAATGCATGAAGAATGTGTTGAAGGCGGTTTTTAAATGAAAACAACAGAAAACCACAGTGAGGGTGAATGAGTAATTGCATCAAATGACAAACTCCATAGCTCATGTGAGAACCAAAAACATATGTTTTTGGGTTTTTTGAAGGGTCTCTTCCTTAGGTCATGGTCCCAGAGGGAGGAGATGAGTCCGAGAGACTTGCGGGCAACCTTATGGTGGTGTTTTCTCCTAACTAAACTGGGAAATGAAGGAAGGCCTAAATGGAAGTAAACTGAAGGACAAAATAGATGAACAGAATGAGAAAGCTATTTACAAAAATGAACAGAAATAGGAATGTATGCTACTTAATCAAATGAACAATGAAAACCAAGAAACTATGTTAGCATACATGTACAGTAAAGAGGAGATTTGGTTGCTCGGGTCAGGCCCTAACCCAAAAGCTTCAACCCTTAGAGTTAACTCAGAGCTGGCTTAAAATAGAACTCCTTCTCATTATAAAATGAATTTATTACAGAACAAACTATCACAAGTCTTGCGGCTCAGAAATAGAGTAGAGCTTTTAAAATAGAAGTCTGAATCCTAATGAGGTCCTAAGCCTCTCTACTTATACATCTGATAAACTAGTTTACCTCCTTTTCCTTGCTCAGCTATCTTCTAGTCCTCGAAGTGGCAGCTATTTGCACTCTATAACATGAAATATATAAACACTAGGGCAATGGTTCACATGTAATCGACATAAAAAACTACATTATAATGCACTGTCACTGATTCATCACAATTTACAAGAAAGGAAATGCATTCGGTCGAACCTAATATAAAGTAAAGATTCACTGAGTTGCAGTATCATTGATTCATTGAAATTTACTAGAAGGAAAATTACACTACATCCCACATAATAAGAAGGAAAACTGCACTGAGTCACACCGTCACAGAAAGGCAAATGTGATGGGAATGATTTGCTCAAAAAATTAGGAAAAAACCTTAAATAAGCTAAAAATCCACTTTTCTAAAATCAAATTATATCCTGAACAAGAGAAAATGGATTCCTATGAACGTCCTAAGAGCCCAGGAAAATAAAACCATTGAAGAACATCTCATTCCCCAGTGGAGTCACCAAGTTATTTTATGTATAAATCCCTTTTGTGAATACAAGCAATTTCACTAGGTTCAATGGCTTAACCTAGAAACAACCAAAAAAACTACTTTATCTTTCCCTAGAGATATTTGAAATATAAGAATAAGACCTACCTCATGTTCATGAATGAAAGTTTCCTTCTTGTCTTCACTTTCTCACTCGAGCTCTAGCTTTAACTCTCGAAAATAGAACCTTCAAAGTAGTCAATACAAGCAAAGAGATCGAGATATACAACAAAAAATATTCAAATAACTCTAAATAAGAGATCAAGGAACATTATTCTACACATGTATAATCAAGGACATGATGTATTGGAAAAGAAATCCACTTTTCATTAACGATAAAAGATAAAGATTTCAACCCTTGTTGCAACCCCGATGTTGCAAATCTCTTCCAACCTTCTCATCCTTTATTTTGCCATAATGATAAAGCCTTCAATCTCACAAATGTGCAAGGATGGATTATGGACCTCCAAGCTCAAATTGAAAACATAACGGAAGAATTACAGTCTCCAAAAACCAACCTAGACACTATACGAGGTACTAGTTATATAAGGAAAATAAGGAAGATTTACATCCACCATTCTAGGGCTAGATCCACTTTGAAAGGAGGTAAGTTCCATGAGATAAGGGATAAAGCCTCATTAGTAGTAATTTAGATCATATTGAACATACAATGGATGAATGAACTCCTGAAGCTTCTAGAGAAGGAAGCTTAGAAATTCTATTTTGTTTTTCCTCATTTCTAAGTGTCATCACGCTTGCAGTAAAGGAAACCTACACTCACCAAAGCCAGTTTCATGTGGGAAAGATGCACTATCATAGTTTTAAATCAAGTTTGTTTCATGCATCCATCATGTAGCATTAAAAAATAAATTATAAATTTTGGGTTTGAAATATTGCCCAAAAATTTCTAAATTATTTCTTTCATAATATTTTATTAAACAAATCTAGTCAATATTTCTTTAATCAATATATTGTTACCTTTAAATTTTTCCAACTTAACTTCTCTTATAACATTAAAATTTATTAATCTGAAAATAAAAATTCATAACAAAATATCATTTTTATATTAAAAAGATATTTAATTCAAAAAATATGATTCGCATAAAACAAACATCATTTCAAACTTTTCATCATCAAAATAAAATATAATAAATTTAATTTAATAGTCAGAATATTTTTTGAAACTATAAATTAGACTATTCAAATACGCGTAGTCTAAGGAGGCCGAAGACTTACGGAAATTCCGGTCATATTTAGAGAAAATATAGCAAGGGTTTTTTGTAAATCCAAGTTATAGTTGTTAATCTTACGCGTAGTTTAAGGAGGCCGAAGACTCGGCCGGAAAGTTATGGAAATTCCGGTCATATTTAGAGAAAATATAGCAAGGGTTTTTGTAAATCCAAGTTATAGTTGTTAAGCTTCCAAATTTTAGGTGTCCTAGACATTTTGATCTAATTGAATCCATTTCTACCATAAAAAATGCCTCTATCAAATTTTTTGAAATTTTTTTGTCCGGATTCCAACTACTTTTAGCCGTCCCGGTAATTCCTCCACCTCGCTAAACTACTCCATTCAAACAACTACTTTTAGTCATCCGGACAATTCCTCCGCCTCGTTAAACGAATCCATTCAAATAGGTGCTTAACCCTAAAATATATTTTTATGTTTAACTATGTAAACTGACTTTTATTTCACATTAAATGACTAAATCAACAATTTAACTTTGAAATGTGTACACATTATAACGTTGGAATTTTAAGAAGGGAAAAAGTTAGTAAACCTTGGAGCCCTAAAAGCATTATATATTGATGTTCGTTTCACATACATTTTCATCTCCACTTCATCGGTTTCATTTCATTGCCCGTCCGTTGATCGAAGGAACAGGGAACCGAGAGAAAGAGGAAAAGTTATGGAACAAAACATTGCAGGCATTGTTTGAATTTCTCTCTTCATTTATATTTTGTTGACGATCTAAATGTGTTTCCTGTTTTTCATATAGAATCTGTCGTATTTCATGTTCTACTTATTTCGCCTGCCCTGTGTTTTGAAATGCCTGATTGCAGAGAACAGCAGCAGTGAAAGCGCGAGTACAAGATGGAAACCAACAGCGCAGCAAAAGGAAATACTGGAAGGTATTTACAGAAATGGCACGCATTCGCCGACGGTGGAAGACATAGAGAAAATCACTTCCCTTCTGAAGAACTACGGAAGAGTGGAAGGGAAAAACGTGTTCTACTGGTTTCAAAACTTCAACGCTAGAGAGCGAGAGCAGCGCAAACGGGCATTACAATCACCGCTCTCGCTGGGTGGAGAGGAGGGTATGTCATAGAATCATTGAATTTTATTATTATTTCTTTCTTTCTTTTGTTTTCATCTAATACTTTTGCAACTTTCTTTCAGCTAATTTGAGGGGCACAACGCACTCCATCCCAAGACTGGCAAGCATCGCGTCCCCTTTCAATGTAAGTACAATTACAATATTGTTCATGTAGTTTTCCGTTGAGATCACATGGAGAGAAGGTCAGAACCATACTAACATTTCCTGTACAATATATGTATGTAGATTGGAATTGGAGATCAAGTCGAGACGCAACGCAGGGAAATGGTTAAGGAGGATTCAGATGTAACATCCAACGTGGACCCGGCCAATATCCAGGGTCCACGCAGGGTAATATCCAATGTTGACCCGGCCAAGAGCTCACTATCGACGGATACGTTGGAGCTGTTTCCACTCAAACCCGACGGTGGTGGATTGGGACTTGGACGCGCACGAAAAACTAGGTTTTAGCGGACGGGCAATCCATATTGGAAACAATCTCTCGGCCAAGAATCTGGGTTGCGGCTCGGGCAACTTTCATAAATCCGTTAAATATTTATAATCATAATCTACTTTTTACAGGAGTTGAGGGTTGAGTTCTGAGTTTTTTCAAATTTACTTTTGTTCCAACAATATGTTTGAACTGTGAACTCCTCCCCAGGATTTCTATTCTATAACAACTTGCGTCTGGGTGAGTCCTATTTACTATTTGCTTGTTAAACTATTTTTATCTTCTTTTTTATATGTGGAAATTTAGATGGCCACAAGATGGAGGAAAATGTAACTGCATTTTTCCATGTATTAATATTGTGAATTTTCCACCATCCAAATATTATGATTGCTATTATGTAACAGCTTTCATTTATCCATGTCATGTGCTTGATTGTCATTATGTAATAATTTTTATTTATTAATTATTCAGTATCTTGTGTTTATCTATAGCATGTGCTTGACTATCATTATGTAACAGCTTGTATTTTAACTAAAGATTTCTTAGTGATATATTTAGATTTATAGTTTACTTGTTACCAGAGTTTTGGAGTGAAATATTTATTTTTATTGGAATAAAATGTTTTGAATTGTGAATTCCTTACCATTTAAATTTATCTTCTCAATTACTTGTATTTACACGAATGATGTTTCCTTTCTATTTAATATTTGGACATCATAACCATTTTTATTTTTTTTAATTCATATGTGGCAATTTATGATGCCCAAAAACCGAAGAGAAATGTCAATGCATCTTTTTATGTATTAACATTGTAAACTCTCCACAATTTACATTTATTTTCAGTTATATATTAATAAAATAAAATATACTTAAGCAATGTATTATTTTGGTAGTCAAATAGCAAATATTAGAAATGTTATTATGTAACAGCTTACATTTATAAATGGCATATGCGTAAATAATATTTGCTATCTATATTATAATTGGAAATCACATATTTTTCCTTTTTTAATTATTTCTAACACCCTAGAACTCAAGAAGTAGTGGTCAAGGTATTTATCAATAAAATAAATATAATTTTTAATATGTTTTTTAAAAATATAATATTATTAAAAGTATATATTTGATATAATAATTTTATTTTTAAATATTTTATTTATTTAAACTAATATGCTATTAAATATCCATAACCACTGAAATATTGTGATTCCATATTTTATTGGAAACATTAATATGATTCGAAATAAAGTAGTGAGGTGAATAATTTGTTTTTATTTATTTTTATTTAAACTAATATACTATCCTCTAGAAATATTGATAAACATCCAAATCAACTAAAATATTGAGATTCCATAGGTCAGTGGGAAGAATTAATAAGACTCGAAATAACATGGCTTATTTCATGTTTATCTTGTTACGGGATAAATATTCTTCATAAAATTGAAAATATAGAAATAATCAACATAAAAATAGATTGACAAAATCAAAACTTAATTCAGGTTATTCATTCGAATTTTTTTTCTTTTCGTTATCAAGATTTTGGGTTTATAAGGTTTGGTTATCACTTTGATTTTCAATTTGGAAATTTTCAGTTTCAAAGAAGTAGGGTCTCATCCTCAATGGAATTTATATTTATAAAGTTTGATTATGAGTGTCATTTTCAATTTGAAAAATTAAGTTTCAAAGAAATAGAATTTGATAATCAGTTTGGTTTTTGGTTGAAAAAAATTGGTTACATAATCTTTGGATGCCTCTCTCCCTATTCTTATTAATTCATAGTCTTATTTACATCACCATTTATCAATTTGAAGAAGGAAAAACCTCTCTTTCAAAACACAAATTTAGGGTTTTAGGCTATGTCCTCTCATATGATGTGGGTGGTTGCCATGATTTTATAGTATGGAAGCACATTTTGGTTTACCTTCCTCTCATATGATGTGGGTTGTTCCATGATTTTATATTATGGAAGCACATCATGGTTTACCTGCACTCTTATTAAGAGCATATTGAATATTAATTTTCATTATACAACTTTAATGGTGGCTAAAAAAAGTTATTACATTAGCTTAGAAATTAAATTGGTGTCTGAGGTATTTTTGTCGTGGTATAAGGAACCATTACTTGTCATTTGTATGTTAAAGTGTACTAAGTGGTTTAAACTCAAATCATTTAAGAATTATGACATATGATGAAACACATGATCTTAATTATTAGACTCATTCAAGTCAATGTACAATAATGTAATGTTAAGGTCACAACCAAATTGATGTACGAAATCTTTTAATTTGTGGGACAAGGGACTAATAGAAGAAGTTATTTGAGTGAAGTCTATTGAGATGTACATAGTTTATACCACTCTAAATTTGGATTTATAACCTTTTACAAAAAAACACATGTTATATGGTAAATATGTTTATTATTTAAACTTGAAAATTGCAATATAACGATGAAATGAATGTATACAAATTTTAATTCATATAATTCTTTCTTTTAAAAATTTTATTTATGGATTTATGGTGTTTGAAAAATATCAAATTTATAAACCTGAAATCCTTATTTATTATTGTTTCAACATAGAAAAAGAAAGGTAGTATTTCTATTTGTGTGATCGATTCACATTGAGAATAAAAAAAATTACAATAAAAATTAATTTATGTTAATTTCAAATATCTTAATTTTAGATTTATCACCTTTCAGAAAGTATCAATTTATGAAATTTGTCAGACTAGGAGGTAACTCCTCAAATGTAATTGTATTATTCATTTAGGTTCTTCATTATTATATACAATAGGGAGTAACTGTTCAGTTCATCTCCCGATGGCTCTCCATTTCCTCTATTATTTATTTACATTAATTACAGTTGTTTACCAAATCCCTATGATTAGGTGTCAACACTCCCCCGCTTAATTTGAAGGGATGTTGGTGAGCCTAAGCATCATTGTGAATCTTTCAAGATTTTCTCTTCCAAGTTCTTTGGTGAATATGTCTGCGATCTGTTCATTAGTGGAACAATGATGAAGATGGATTGTTTTGGACTCAATATGATGTCAAATCAAATGATATTTTGTATTGATGTGCTTCATAAGATCATGGAACTTTGGGTTCTTGGCAAACTTTATTGCCGAGGTATTGTGAATCATGAGAAGAGTCGATTGTACTTGTTTTACGGGCAAATCTTCAAGAATTTTCCTGAGCCACACAATTTCTTTTGTTGCCGCAGCTGCTACCACATATTCTGCCTATGTTGTGGAATCTGCTGGAATTGATTGTTTGCGTGATCTCCAGGAGACAGCTCCTAACCCAAGACTCATATCATAACTTGAAGTAGATACCCAAGTTTCTTTATCTCCATCGAAGTCTGAATGGGAGCATCCAATCAAGCTGAGGTCGCCCACCTGTGTATACTTGATTCCAAAGTCTTGAGTTACCTTCAAGTACTTTAGAACTCTTTTTGTAGTAGACGAATGTCCCTCATGAGGCTTTTGCATAAACCTGGAGAGGATTCCAACAACAAATGAAATGTCTGGTATGGTAGTAGTTAGGTAGTTGAGACTTCCTACATGTTATCTATACTTTGTTGTATCCTAAAATTCTTTTCCTTCAATGGATGTGACCTTTAAGTTTTGTTCCATTGGAGTAGTCAGAGGATTGCATTCAGTCATGCTAAACATGTTCAATAGATTTCCAACGTACTTATTTTGAGAAAGGAATATGGACTTCGGATGTTGAGTTACTTCAATACCAAGATAGTAATGAACATAGCCCAAACCAGTCATTTCAAAACCTTTCCTCAATTCCTTCTTTATGGATGCAATTTCGCTCTCATTGTTCCCGATCATTAAAACATCATCTACATATACCACAAGATATACAACTGTTTTTCCAAACTTCTTGACAAAGAAAGTTGCATCATCAATGTCATAATTTTTGAAATTGAGTTTCAGAAGATGCTCAGTTATTTTTTCATACCAAGCTCATGGTGCTTGTTTGAGGCCATACAAGGATTTCACAAGTTTTCATACTTTATGTTCATGTCCTTTCACAAAAAATCCTTCAGGCTTGGACATAAAAACATTCTATTTTAGATCTCCATTCAAGAAGGCAGTTTTTACATCCATTTGATGGACTTTCCAACCATTTTGAGCTGCTAGGGAAAAGAGTGTCTGGATGGTAACCCATTTTGATATGAGGGAAAAAGTCTTCTCATAATCGACCCCTTCCTTCTATGCAAAAGCTTTTGCCATAAGCCTAGATTTGTGCTTGTCAAGTGAGCCATCAGCGTTCTACTTGTTCTTGTAGACCCACTTGCAGCCAATTGGTTTGGTTCCCAATGGAAGATCAACCAGCTTCCAAGTGCCATTCTTTATGACGGCATCATAATCCTTTTGCATTGCTTCTTTCCGTTCCTCATGAGAAGCATCTTCTTTGAAGGAAGTTCGCTCAAAATCTGTAGAAGAATTCAATTCACAATCATAAGAAACATCCATATCAACAGGTAAATCAGAGTCATCTACATCACCTCCATTTTGTCAAGTTGAAATTCTAGTTCGTGTCTTTCCAACTTCATCATAATGAACACTTTCGAGTGTCTTTTCCAGCCACTTTGGGGGACCTTTCTGAGATGGTCCAGGCTACTCCATTGATTGAGTTGGGACTAAATTAATATTGAGTCTTCCAATTCTGTCAAGCACATCACTCAAAGTATCATCCTTTCTTGGAGTTTCATGTGGTGGAGAGAGTGCTTCAGAAGAAGATTCACAGGTTGATCTACTATAGGAATCCCCCCTTCAAGATGGAGAATTTGATTATCAAATTCTTGAAATGATTTTGCATTTGCAAATCTATCCAAGGGATCAAGTTGTCGATCAACAACATTGTCAGTTTTGGATGATTCAAGAAAAATTACATCTCTAGATGCAACAAACTATTTATTGACTTCATCATAGAGATGGTATGCTTTGGAGGTGTTTGAATACCCCAGGAAGATACATTTACAGCTTCTTGCACCAAGTTTGTTTCTATGTACCTTTTGTATCAAGGCATAACATGTGGAACCAAAGATCCTCAAATGCTTTACCAAAGGAATGTGCCCATACCACATTTCATAAGGAGTCTTCTTTCTAATAGCATTAGATGGAAATCTATTCTTTACATATACAACACATAGAACTGCATCAGCCCGAAACATCAGTTTTACATTTTTCAAAAACATCATGGAATAGACCATATTTAAGAATGTCCTATTCATTCTTTCATCTACTTTATTCTATTGGGGATTATAAGGCACAATTGTTTGATATTTGATCCCATGTTGGCGAAGATAGTCTTCAAATTCATTTGAATTATATTCTTTTCCATTATCGGTGTGAATAGAGCCAATATGAGATTGTGCATGATTTTCAATCCAAGTATGAAATTTCTTGAATGTTTGAAAAACATCAAATTTGTTCTTCAATAAATGAACCCAACATGTTTTGGTGTAGTCATCAATAAATGTCATCATATATTTATTTCCATTTGAAGAAGGAACATGCATTGGACCACATAAATCTGAATGAACCTGTTCAAGTTTTCTATGTGCTCTGGAATGTGAATCATGAAAATATTGTTTGTTATGCTTTCTTAGAATTCAAGCATAACATTGCTTAAGTTTCCTAGGAATTGTAGTCAAACCAGTTACACCATTTTTCTTCAACAAGCGGAGGCTGTCATAGTTAAAGTGTCCAAATCTAGCATTCCATAATAAACTTGAAGGAAATGTACCCTCTTCATAATGAGAATTGTATGAGAAATTTTGTGCATGAGCAGAGGTACCCTGCAGCTTGAGAAGGCTTTCTTCTTTTATCCCCATCATGACAAGTGAGTGGTCTGATGCTTTTCTCACCTCATGCTTGTCATCAAACATATGAATGGAGTGTCCTTGCTAGCAGATGTGGACCAACGACAACAAGTTTCTCCCGAGTTGTTGGAGATATAGAACATGATGTAGAAGAGAGTCTGGAAGATCGGGAAATTTAGGCCTAATTGTGCAAGCCCTAATGGCTTGAGTTTTGATTTGTCTACAAAGTATATTGTTCCATCAATAGCCTTAGTAAATTCTTCAAAAAAATCTCTTCTAAATCTCTTGTGGCAAGTTGCTCCTAAATTAAGCAACCAATTATTTTTCCAAGAAGCAAGTGAAGCATTAAATAAGTCTTCATTTCCTCCAATATTACAATGTGCCACAACATAGTTAGCAGATTCAGGTGCTTTACCTTTCTCTTTGCCATTACTTTTACCTTTGGGTTGGTTTCTTTCCTGCTCAATTCTGTCCCAAGGAAACTTGCATGTGGATGTATCATGTGATCCATCTCTTTTGCAGCATATGCAATACAAATCTGAATTTTCTCCTTGAGAGTGTCTGCCCCCCCCACCTCTGAAATTTCTTCCTCTTCCTCTTCGACCACGTCTTTCTCTGGAGGAACCTTGAGCAAGATTCTTTTCTCTATGTGCAAGGCACACAACCTCTTTAGAACACTGATGAGATGTCTTCTTCCCAAAAGCTTTCTCTCTTTCAAGAAATTTTTTCAAAAGGGAGTCAAAGCTAATATCTTTTAGGTTTTCATTTGCTTGCAATGACTCAAGATAATTTGAGTAAGTGGGATAAAGTGCCTTGAGAAAATCTATCAGAAGAATATCCAATTCAATATTACTGACTTTGATATCATGCATAATAGATTTTACTTCTGATTCAAGAGCAAGAGGATCATCATTTTGTAATTCAAGGTGAACAGTTTAATCATGAGTTGAACAACTTCAAGTGCAGAGTGTGAGTTATAGAGTTCCTTCAGTATTTGTAAGGCTTCGAAAGAATTTGAAAATGATGAAATATGGCAACTTGCCTCTTCATTTACTGATGCTACAATCAATGCATAAGCCTTGCTGTTGTTATTTCCCCAAGTGGTGAATTCCTTGTCTGAGATAGCATGTTATGGATCTTTGTCTCCATTTCCAATACACACTCCTTTCCATAGCTCATTAAAAATCAGGGTGTGTTTGATTTTTCGCGACCATTCTGGATAGTTCTCCTTCCCTATGAGAACCACTCCAACTATAGAGATCAATGGATGCATTTAAATGTGTAGTTTGTAAAAAAAAAAAATGCTCCTCTACTCGCAAAAATTTGCACTTGTTATGTAAACAAAAATTTAAAAATATTATTTTGATATGTAAATATCATAGGTATATATGGGAGATATATATATATGGCGGAGGAGTTTTAATAGGGAGGTATATATGTTATGGAAACATAGTACTAAAATGTAGTTATATCTAATAAAAAATCACATGTATTAAAAAGCAAGAGTGGGAGAGGAGTGGATTCAGACTGCATTAATGGGAAGCGTTACAAGTATTATTGAACACAGTGATAAATAGTAAAACGTAGTATGGTATGTGGATCAGTGTGGTATACCATCTCTGAGCATGAAGCCAGTGCTCACACCACGATTTTGACATCCAAGGCTCCATCGAAAAACAGTGTTGCTGCAGCAGCAGGAGAAGTTATCATCGCTCCCATCTCATCCATGCTTGCCCCATCGTCGACACAATTAGCGAAAATTCATATGGACGAGAATGCACATATGGAGGGAACATGAATGGAGGGTTCCACTGCACAATAGGAGTAAGGGAGAAACCGCAATAGAGAATAATGGTGGTTGAGAGGGCTGCAAAGGGTGGTTTGATAGCTCAGAAAAGACTCGCTTTTCACTACATGGGGAAATCGGGCTGAGAACCAAGAAGCCCTGCGGTAAATTGTAGGTGTAAGAGACTTTCTTTAGTAAGACGTTCTCATGTTGATGCCTCCCAAAAGGTGTGTGAAACATCCAGGTAGTTAGTTTCAAAATCTTCTTTCAAGGTCTGAGCTTTGGGTGGTGGAGCCTGGTGAGATGGAATTGGTTTTTCAAAACCATTAAAAGATTCTGAAGAAATTGTTCCGTTTATATGTAACGTAAATAGTCCCCCAACTAATGAAAATAATCCAAAGGGCAGGAGTAAAAATAATCGGCTGAAGAGTTGCATGCCTAAAAGAGCATCGTTAGACTTCCTTGCGGAGCAGACTCAGCAAAGAGGAGAATGGGAGTTACAAAGTAGAGAAGCCAAAAATGGCGTAGACTCTCATACCATGTCAGACCAGGAAGTAACTCCTCAAATGTAATTGTATTATTCATTTACGTTGTTCATTATTATATACAATAGAGAGTGACTATTCTGTTCATCTTCCGATGACTCTCCAATCTCTCTATTATATATTTACGTTAATTATAGCTGTTCACTCAATCCCTATGATTAGGTGTCAACAAAATTGAAATATTCATTTTAAAAAAAATTATAAATAAAAAATAATAATTTATTTGTTATATGTTTTAAAAAATTTCTAAAATTATTATTTTAATATAATTTTTTTAAACTTTATAACAATGAGTCAAAATGATAAATTTAAACAATAAACTTTTTATAATCTAAATTTATTTTCAATTTTATATTTTTTTATAATTTTACTCATAATATTTTGGTACTCAATCTAGAATGAATCCCTATCCACACCGTCAAAAGTTACAATTGCTATTATGTAACAGCTTGTATTTGTCGATTGCATGTGCGTGAACTATATTTAGTATTTGGAATTTACAACCATTTTACTTTTTAATATTTCTTCCTGTCTCGGAATTTAAATACTTCAAATAATAATAATTTTAATATGATTTTAGAAATGGAGATCAAATCGGAGAGGCAACAGCTCACTATCACGCAAAAGCTCGAGCTGTTTTAACTGAAACCCGAGGTGGTCGATTTGGACGGTCACGAAAAAAGCTCTCGGTAAGAATCTGTAAAGTAAATTGAAATGGATAGAATTAGAAATGGATAAGCTTATTTTCTTATTTTCGTTTCAAATAATGATGTTCTATTAAATTTAGTAAATTGGAGTTGTTTTTCTTGTAAAACTATCAATGCAAGCTAAGAACCTTCAAAAGTTGAATGTCACAAAGTGCCCTTATATTTATAACCCTCAATGTTAGAGTTCTCTTATATATTTTAATTTTCTCTTTTAGTTCACAGGTTTTTGAGTTTCCTTATATGTTTTAATTCTCTCCTTTGGTTTACATACTTGGAACCTCCATGATGAATTCTTGGACAACAATACCGGTTTTTGGTACACATTTGTTGTGAGGTGAAAAGTTCAGCCTCATTTTTTAGGACTTATCATTTGGATGGTCCCTGAGAGGTGCATTGCTTACCTGCAAACGTAGCTACTACCTCTAGCATTCCACTCGTTGGCCCTTCAAACCTACGTGTAAGAGCATCAAAGAAGTGAAAATTTTTGTAGTACAAGAAATCTTTGTCATTCAATAACATAAAAAAGATGCTTATCATAAAGACTAATGGGAAGCACATTTAAAACCATGGTGCTACTAGGAGTAGTGGTCACATGCTAGTAAATCAAAGCCTCAGACTTTGAGTGTTATGCTACAAGGCCTCACAGTGGCAATTGTTCACTCTTCCTACCATGTAAAGAGGCCATCCATGAGTTGTTGTACTTGGAGTAACATATTGACTAGTAAGTTTAGGGTTTTCATGTATTAAACAAGAGGAGCTCCTTACCATGAACAATTTAGTCATTGTTGGTAAAAGTACCTACAATTGAACCTTGAACATTGAGTCTAGAAATATTCTACTATGAGATGTTTAACAATGAAATTTTAACAGGACATTCTTATACCTGAAACTCCAGGCATGTTCCATCATCATCATAACACAAATTTCTCAAATGGACTCTCAAGTTCATATATTTGATCAATGAAAATGTTAAATATATTGGTGGAATTGCTCCTTCAGCTACTTTTGCAAGACCTATTTTTTCTTGTCCAATTTTGTTTTTCACAACCTTGATATTTCAACCTTTTCTTGGTATTGCAAGATGGAACAAAAACTAATTATGGGATCCTGAAATTTCCTAAAAGATTATAGGTTATATGCATATTTGAACTTCCATAAAATATTATGGGTTATTATTGACTTCGATTATACAACCAAGTGAAAGTGAAAGGGAAGAAGTATGTGAAACTACCAATTGATAAATATGATAATTACCAGAAGTGACAATTTTATAAATTTCATCTGACCTAATAATCACCTCATAAGAAAATAAATAAATATAGAACTCTAAGGAATCTAAAAAAATTTCCTTATCTTGGAAGATGCATTATGAAGCAATTTGACAAAATTCATTATAAAGTTGCCCATTCTTTAGTAAGATCCAACTGCAAATTATAGATAAAGTTAAAAACTTTGAATAAAAAATGGATATAATGAATAATCATATATAGTGAGAATAGTGCTAATTTGTGTGGTGATAATTATCTCAGTTTTGAAAACCATTTTATTTACTTGATTATGTATAACAGCAAAATACATTAACATTTTTAAGAAAATGAAAAACAATGATGACTCGAAAATCGCTACAAGTGTTTGCAAACAAATTAGAATATAATATTCAAACCCTAGACTAGTGGCAGAACTAACCATGTGATGTCATTATACAAGATGAGATATATACAAATGAAGTTGATAATGAGGAACTAATCATATATACAAAATGGTGCATCGCATCGAAAATAACAATTAATATTTATTGTGATGTCAAGATGCGAAAGATGTCTTCCTAGTGAGGTCATATTTTCCTGTGTACGTCCATTTCATGGATGTGGATTATTTTTTGTAGGAGTCTTCCTATCTTGTGAAGCAAAATAATAGTTGGTCATAGACGGTAGAGAGGCGGGGATTGTGGTGGCATGATCCTGACTTGTATATCTTCTAAAGCAAGCTTCTGCTGTTGAATTTCTCGGAAGTATCCATATAGTGTGGATAGGTAGTTTGTATCCATATCTATTGATCATGAACAAAAGGAGAAATAAAAATTGTTAGGGGAAATGTATGTAAAGAGTAGGTTTTTTTTAAAACAAAGTAAGCAGATCTGGTTTTTATTCGTTTTCTGAAAAGTAATAGAACAATATATGGATACATGCAATAATAAGTAATTGTATGTTAAATATGGTTAAGTAACAAGCAATTTTTACCATGCGTAAATTGAGAGGATAGGATATATGGGTGATAGAGGTATATTTTCCTGTGGGGATTTTAATACAAGAATCAATTCTTCCTTTTTTCGACGCTTGAGATATGGATTATCATGCATATGTGGGAAACATGAGAATGGAAATTTTAGTTTGATTTAGAGGTCCAACAACAATCTTACTCTTGATATGACAGTAAATGTTAAACCTTGTGATTCTTTGTTGTTAATGTCTATAGTTGCTTTGTCTAATGTCATACCCTATGATTTATGCATTGTTAAATCCCATTCCATTTGAAGAGAGAACTTGAACCTCCTGTAATGGGGGAAATGGGTACATATGTTGGATGTGAATGGTCCCATGGTGTCCCTCTATATTGGTGGAAGTGAATTACCATGAAAGATGACAACGCTCTAGTCTTTGAGTCAAGTGCATAAAAGATTTAAATGACCTTGCCAAGCACACCATTAATAAGGCTGGCTTTGACCCACAAATTTATGGTAAGCATAATTTTTTGTTCATTGCTTAAGATGAACTCTTTATTTAAATGTTCATCTTCTGTTGTAGTAGAATTTCTTTATTTTTTGTGCTTTGTGTAACATGCTACAATTGGCATGTTTAATTTTTTTAACATTCTTTTACTATGCAAAGCAACCAATTGGTTCATTGCATATAGGTGAATCGAATTTTCAAACACTTGATTCTCTTCATGCATGAGATATGAGTCCATCCTTTACATTAGAATATTCCTATCTTCTTGAGTAGGCATTCCATTCCTAAGATTCGTGAGGAGTTGATGGAAAGAAACTTATGAAGTGCTTTCAACTTATTGATGAAAAATAGTTGAAAGTGTAATGAATGTGTTGAAACCGCACCATAGTGCACTGCCATGTGATTTTTCAACATAAAGAGGAATGTCTTTCACAAGAGGTAGCTGGCCTAAATCAGCAAAAGGATAATGGACTGACTGCCAAATGGTGTATTTCACTCAGAAGGGAATGCATCTCTCAAGCATTCATCAATACAGGAGCGCATCTTTTAACTGATGAAACCATTTCATCCATTAGAATGTGTTTTATATGGTGAAGCTACTCTTGGAATTTTAAAAGTGATTTTCCTTCAAGAGGATGCATTGTTTCCACAAGGATGCGAAGTGCATAATGAATTGTAAGGGAATTTATGTTGAATGTTGCAACTCTAGTAGGTGAAATTAGTAGCAAGGGATTTTTGTATGGTGGAGTGTTTTCCAAGAATGGCTTTTGTAGATAGCTAATTAAATGATATTTTCCTATTCGAGCTATTCCCTGGGTGATCATTCTTGGTGGAGGGTTTTGTGTATTGTTTTTGAAGTGAGTAAAAACAATGTCAAAAGTTTTTCTTTAGTGCAGTAGACCTAGTCAAAAATCCATGTAATAAAGTTAACCAACACAAAATAATAACCATGGTCATGGGACACATATTCCAAGTTGAATGTTCAGAAAAAACATAATGACAGGGATCAGTTGTGATTAATTAATGGCTAGGGAAATTGGCAAAGGCTTTGGAAAGATAAAGTGGCATTAATTGACTTTTTATTTATGAAAATAATGGAAATTAGCAAAAAATGAAGGCAAAATGTCACAGGTTGCATATGAGGAGGAAAATGAAGGAAAATAACGGAAAATTGAAGAAAAAAAAGGCCTCATTAATAGAAAGGCTTCTAAGGATCAATTGACAATATTTTTTAGTTTTATCTTCGAGCTCTCTACTTTGTTCTCCCTCTCATACTCTTCGACACCTAAAGTTTCTTGGAGCACTCTCGGAGGAGTGTGACATACTTGGATTTTTGCATCAACAAGGAAAACGAAGAGTAGGAAGTGCAATAGGACATTGGGATCAACAACTACAATGGATTTTTCTTGCAGGTACTAAGTTGCATGTATGATTTCCTTTCTAGTTTTGGCATGCATGGCACATGAATGTGGTTTCTTGGTTATGATCTATGATTGGCATGGAGGATTACCTAGATTAACAGTGGATTTGTGTAGCCTTACCATTTCCTAGATAGCGATGGTGTTGTGGGTATATTTCCTTTTATTTTCTGGTTGGATGTCATGTTCCTTATGGTTGTGGGTTGAGTTACTAGTTCCTAGAAGCCTTGGTTGGAAAAACGCTATGGAATCCCTATAACATCTTCGATTTAGTTACTAGTATTGGAAGCCTTAGTTGGAAAAACAATTTGGAAGCCCTTGGTGTGTTGAGTTACTAGTCTTGGAGGCCCTAGTTGGACAGATGCTCTATAAGCCCGGTAGTAGTTGTGGGTTGAGTTACTAGTCGTGGAATCCCTGATTGGAACAAATTCTCTTGAGCCATCGACAGCCTTGGTAGAGACCAATCTAGTGATGGTTAGTGATGTTTGACCATGAGGTGGAATCATTGGTTGATGGTTGAGGTCGTTTTGCCTCTAGAAGCCTTGGTTTGTTTTTGTTGGAGTTGCTTCATGGGATTCCACATTCACGCTTGGAATATGGCACAAAGGGGATTGGTTCGCAGAGAGATTTGGTTTCGCCTAGTTTTGGTCAGGTTGTTCGTGGAACTCCCAAACATGGTTGCATTTTTCATATGTTAATAAGAGCATATTTCCTCTTGTATGTTATAGGTAAATATACTTGTTTATATGTTTTTTGTATGACCGATAGATCCTTTATAGTTTTGTTGTTTATATGTTGATTATTAGTATGTTTAATGATAGTGATGATATATTTCTCTCATCATGTTTTGATTAGTAAATGAATATATGACATAATAGATGATAATCTAGCTATTATGATAAGTCATTAATGTTTCATAGCGATTCTCAGATAAGTATGAGACCCCTATGCACAGATCTTTTGTTATGACCTGTAGAATGCATATTTGTGACATGTCTGACGAAATGGCTATCATGGATAGTAGGGGTCAAATTAAGTATTTGAGTACGTATTTGAATTAGTATCATTATTTCAATGTTATTTTTCATTTATGTAAGTTTCATGAAGTTTTGGGCAATGGCCTGACTCCTAGCCTTGAAAAAATGACACATAATCTCGGTTCACTTGCTCGGAACTAGTTGAAACTGTCCCCAATCACTATCATGCCCTGTTTTCAAAGTGACTAGAGGGTCCTAGTCACATGAATGCCCATGTCATGGGAGTGACTAAGGATATAGGTTAGTAAAATATCAAGTCACCTTAGGGGTTGGTCACTTAGAAAGGTTGGTTGGCTCCTGAAGGTTCTGTAACATGTGTAGAATTTGTTCTGTTTTGTTAGTTCCACTTCCTTAACTTTACAGGGGGAGTTGAATCATATCACAATATCCTCTTGTCACATGTTTGCCCCAGTGGACTAGTTAACTTAGGTAAATGTGGGAGGAGGGTATTACATTTGACTAGGAGAGAAGGAGCGTTATAGACATTTCAGGCACTGCAACCCCAATCATAAATGTCCATAAACCAAGGGCTCCTAAGTCCCTAAAGGTGTTTTTCCAACCCCTAAAGGAACAAGGTCGACTGATTACTGCGTCTCCCAGAAGTTATCCATAAAAAACTACTCAGAACTGGTCAAAACTGAACCATTTCACCTGCTCCATGGTCAAAGTGCGTTGCATCGCACCTGAATACACACAGTAGGTGCGATGCATGTTGAAAAACCCTTCTATGGGGTGTGATGGGTGAGAGTGGACAAATGGCAGGGTCAATCCACAAGATGGAGGAGCATGGAATCTTCCAGAAACTTCTCCTGTGACACTTGCCTCTCTGCATTCGCCCAGGGATGAGTAAGAGATGATCAATATCCAAGAGGAATCAAGAACTATCAGAGAGAGGACACTAATCAAATCTCAGAAGTTGACTCACCTCCCTTGC
This sequence comes from Pinus tabuliformis, assembly GCA_031772625.1. NCBI lineage: Eukaryota > Viridiplantae > Streptophyta > Pinopsida > Pinales > Pinaceae > Pinus > Pinus tabuliformis. The sequence continues at coordinate 1,787,151,435 of CM062816.1, forward strand.
AAACATCTATATATGGATCCCTCATCCCGGAGATCCAAAGGCTGGAACTTTGTATCTTGTAAGGAAGTGTTGTTGGTTTCTTAGTGCAATATCATAGTGTTGGGTGATCTAAGCTTTTCATGAGGTGAAGAAGGGCTTTCTTGCTGAGAGGATGATGCTGGGTCAGAACAATTAGTTGTAATCCTCTTTGTTCTTTCTTGATTATCAATAAAGCCATTCAAGTTTTCCTCTACATTCTTGTATGATTGATGTTATATGCATTTGTGTGGTCAATATACATTTGGTCCTATATTGTTTATGATAATAGATCTATGTTCTTGGATAGTGTTATGCTGCTTTGATTCTACAGGTGCTCTTTGAAGCTGGGTAGACGAGGAAGCGAGTGGCGAAGACCTATCAGAAGAGAGAGGAATTGAGCAAGGAACCAAGCGCAAGATAGAGGTTGGTCTTCTTATTCCCCTCTTATCTGTTTCTCATAAAGGAAAACAAAAGTATTTTTTAGTTTGTTTGTTTCTAAGGTAGCTACCAGCCTTAGTGGGATTAGCAGCTCTACATAGACACTAGTTTTCCCGATAACAAAATGGCAAATCTGCTGGGGAGAGAATAGATTGTTTGTTTATCTACATTTTTTTACTTTATAAACTTACAGATGGAGCTTGAAGTCAAGCCAGCTAGCCTTCGAACTGCATTTGCTATGCAAGTGCAAAGTAGATCAATGTTGCTTTAGTCTATCTCCGGGTTTTGCTTATGAATTAAACGATTGATTTACAAGCTCTCTAATTTCCCTTGTGGTGGCTCTAGTAACCTCATAAGATCTACCCTTGTGATTGATTTACTGATTACCACTTGCTCGGCCTAAATCCCTGAACTGAGTTGCAAACTGTGACCCGGAACCTAGTTAAAGTCTCGTCCCTGGTCCATCACACTGTGTCTTCTTTGAAACCTGAATGCATTGCACTTCCTGAGTGTAGTAGGTGCGTTTCATTTCAGTTTCCCTGTGCTACAGGTGCGCTAATCAGACCTCTTCTGCTCTTAGATTTTGGCTTCTATGTTCATGCTTTTCAGCTCTATTCAGGAGTTTTGCTACCTGTAGTCAGTACACCTCTATTGAAACCCCCTTTCTTGCCGTTATTCTGCCTCCATTGTGCAAAGAACTGTAATCTTTTTATGTATTTTGAGTCATTTTCACTTCTCTTTTACAAAGAAGTAGCGTAATTGTACTGTTGTTTCTTGATTTGGAAGTGTCGCAAGTGTCGTTTTCAGTCATAGAAGAGAATCTGATTGTTCTTGATAGTTGATTACACTGTTACTCTTGTATTTGATTTGAATTAGTAGTTTTTCAAGTGTCGAAAGCAAGTTTTCAATTCTGAATAGAAAAGTGGCGTCGTTGTCCTCATTTTGTTTTGAAAAGAAGCTTGTTAGTAATTGTCTCTTTGAAAAATAATTCAGACTTGCGCTTAACTTTCTTTTTATCATTCACACATTAAGAAGGTTGAAAACAAACACATGCATGTGCATTTGCATTTAGACTGTTTGTTGGTTTGATTTAGGACAAGTGCATATAATGTGTGCTCTCTGCTCTTTGTTGAAAGAAAATCATCTCTCTTTCCTTAGTACCTAGGATTTTCATTGCAAAAAGAAGATTAAATGATTGTTTATCATCTTAGGTTGCATTTTAGGAATTTTACATCTACATCACGCGGTGAACCCGAAAGGCAAATTTCTTAAGCAAGATCAACTATAAAATAAATTTAATGAATCTAAAAATGCTTTGGAACCTAACGCACAACATTTAGAAGTCTAGGCTACAGACGTGTTCCGACGTCGTAAAGCTTGGTAACTCTTGTTTTCACTATTGGTTGGGTGATTCCTCCACTCTGAGATGACAAGTGCCAATACGCACTTGTGCTCCCACGTGCCATCGAGTATATTTTGGGAGACCACAATAGGCTATATCCTTTACCCATAGGAAGTCGTGTCTTCCTCCCTATCAATCACAATGCACTGAACACAACATTCGCAAAGATTGACTGCCGTACCGTAAAAAGTATTCTGCAGTTTTACGATTGGTTTGGTAATCCCTCTGTCTAGATTTCTAGAGCAGTCCCTTTAATTCCTTTTCAGACTCCTTAACGGAAAAGGTCCATCTGAGAACTTGTCAGTTTAGGCTCATTAAAAATCGAAGGCGACTAGAGCCATCTTTTGTTTTTTCTCGACTCTTAAAAATTGAAAAAACAAGTTGTGTCAAAGTGTCTAAAATTTATTTTAATCGGAATAAACATAACCTTTCCTATGTTGGTCTTAGGTTGAGAAAAATGGAGTCCACCAAGCAAGGAGTTCCCCTTGGGGGAAATCCTAGTCCCTTCTCCTCTTCGGGAGATGTTGGTGCACCCCATATGGCCACATTGTCTCTCCCAGGATTGACAATTAGCTTGCTCGTATGGCTCTTCTCAACTTCTGTCGTTCAGAACACCGTGTTTCCTGAACAATCAAGTCAGCAACTAAACGATACCAGAGTTACCCCCCAGCCCTCTACTTCATCCAATTCTCCGTCTCCTCCTTCCTCTTCGCTTGATGAAGATGGTAAAGCCAAAAGTCAGGTAACAGAGAAGAAGAAGGAGAAGAAGAAGAAAGAGAAGAAGGAGAAGGAGCCAAAGGCAAAATGGGGAAACCAAGCATTGTCTAGCGAAAATCCACTCATTGCACTGACCAGGCCTAAATCGCCATGTGTCATTTGCAAAGGAAACCACTATCATCGAGATTGTCCTTGCATCCCTCAGATCTTAAGGGACTAGTCTCCTCGTTTGTACAATCCGGTGTCATCAACCTCTGACGATCATGTTGAGCATACACCATCAACTAGTGAAAGTGAAGCCCCTGGACAAAAAGGAAAATATAAATTTCCTTGTAAACTGTGTGAAGGTGATCACGCCATCCACCATTGTCCCTTCTTAGATGAAGCTAAAAGAGTTTTGTACGACCATCCGGTTTCACCGTTACGGCTTCCTCCTGGATATAAGAAACTCTTGCCGAGTCCGTCACTAGTTGAAAATCCGGCTGACACGCCCTGTTGGTACCATCCTATGACCTCCTGTTTCCTCCTAAAACATATCATTTGCCTACTTCTTTCCATCATATATCTCTTAGAACCCTTGGAAATTGATTAGTTAATAGTCCTATAGTTATTAAAATGCATTGAAATTGATTTAGGAGTTTTATGTTAAAGAATTAGGGATTTTTGGTAAAATGGCTACAGGAAGTTCCAACATCCTGTAATTGGTGCATTGTTTGACATGTGGCATGACAGCTGGGCTAGAACGAAGGGTAGGGATGAAAAGTAGAATGTCCAAGCATGGATGAATACCTATCCTATAGCAGAATCGACCTTCCTACATGCGCGGTCAACAGTGGTCAAAGTATAGCATGTTGGCGACAAAGGCAGCAACAGCAAAGCATTCTAAATTGATTTAGTTTTGTTCCTTTTTGAAATCAGTTTAGGATAGAAACATTTTAAAAATCTCGACATGATAAAAGCAGTAACAGCCATATCATGAATGTACATTCGTTTTCGAAATGTAAGGGTTGTAAACACATATGTAAATACAGTCCTGTGTAGTCAATGTATTGGTAATCGTTGTATCGTTTGAAACAGAGTTTGAACTTAATATCAATAACACAGTTACAGTTACGATCTTTGTCTTGTTGTGTTGATTTGATAATCGGTTGAACACAGTCCAGTATACCTCTGGAACGCGGACGGGCCCTACGTTAAACTGGTATACTGTTATTTCCTTTTCATTTGCAACTTAGGGTATTACATGACATGCACAGTAATTAGAATTGGTTGTTGATTTCAATCGAATGCGTATGGTTTATGTTTATGAGATCGCTTGAACAGTTCATCACTGGGATCGTGAATCGTATCCTATAAGGTATTCGATCCTCTGTTGTCCTCTAAAGCAATGTTATGAACTCTGCTTTCATTTGAAAGTATGTTTATAATTTCCAGATGTCTTTAGCTTGCATGAATATTAGTGAATGCTGAGTATTTGTTAAACAGGGGTTTCGTGCATGGTGTCTCTGTAAGGAGATTGAAATCTTGGTTTGAAGTGATACACAGTATTTTAATTTGATAAATGAATTGAGTGACAGCGTGGTAATTAGGTAGATTAACTGAGTGACCTAGGTGTTTGGGTGATAGGTAACATACCTCAGTCTTCCGTAAAGAAGTCCTGTGACCTACCGTCATAACCACTTAGCTAATAATCCTTTATGTCTATATACTTTAGACGCATGCCTCTAAGTTTACGCATCCTGGTCGATAATAAATATAGCCTAGTCTAGCACCCTAGATAGGACACTACATTTTGGCGCCGTTGCCGGGGAGGTGTACTTAAAGGATTTAAAAAGAAAAAAATTCAAGAAATAAAAACAAACAAAAACACAGTTAGAAATCATGTTCATTTATGCCTAGATTTAGAGACAGTCAGGGTAGATTCGTAAAAAGCCCCCACCATCTAAAAACTAACCCATCATCATCAGGAGCAGACTCTCTAGGGAATACAACACCAGCTGAGGAAGTTATCCAAGCATTATAAGAAAAACAAAAGTCAGGACAGAGACTTACTCTCATTGAAAGGAAAACTTTATTCACACATAAATCGCAGAAGAAGCACTTTCCTAGATCTTCCACACAAGGAGAAAGTAGCATAGTGACCGAACAATCTTTCTTTAATCTCCTCTATCAAACAAGTGAGACTGACACAGAGAGACCTATTACAATGGATGAGGAAGGAGTTGGATCAGTACCACATCAAGGATAGGGAGATGAAGAGGAGTCAACTTTTAAGTTTCCTATACATGAACCACAAGAAGATGATGAGATCAAAATGAAAAACATACCCCCATCCGTGCTACCAAACTTCTATGGTATGGCTTCGGAAGATCCAGACTCATTCTTGCTCGAGTTTGACATTGTATGTCGAACATATGGCTATATAGATGATGCCCATAGGCTTAGACTATTCCCAGCGACATTAAAGGCATCAGCCTTAAGATGGTTCATGAGGCTTGGTGAGCATGCTATAGTTGATTGGGATGGCATGAGGAGAATATTTCTAAGGAAATATCAGCCTTATTATAGATCCAAAGATTCTAAAGATGATATCTTTAGAATGAGCCAACAAGAGGATGAAACCTTAGAGGAATATTTAGAACAGTTTGTCTACCACTTACAAAAATTCAAACACCGAACTATGCCTCTTGATCTGATCCGCAAAATATTCTTGAAAGGTATCCGAGAGGAATACATGGATGATCTTAACTTGATGCGCAAAGTTGACATTTCTGCCTTACCCTTTGAATAAATCGCCGAGTTGTGTGAAAAGTATTCAAGGAGCAAAGCTAAAATGGGAAAAATAACCCTGTCATCCAAAGTCACAAAATCTACCTCTGCAAGTGTCACAAGGGCTGGAATAGGGAATCTTTTAGAAGAGTTTAAAACAATCTGTTAAGCACCCTAGGGAACCAAATTGACACTTTAAAAGCTAAGAAGAAACAAGAAGATGAAGATCAGATAATGGCTATATTCTGCCCAAAATGCCGGAAGAAACATGCATTAAAATATTTCCCACTAGAAAACATCCAAGTTTGTGCTTTCTATACTGAACATCATGATATGTTTAACTGTCCTAAAGTTAAGGTTTTGCAGAACTGTAATATGGCAGCCAATGCAGAGATGGAAAACATGTATTACATGGGCACAAAAAGACCATGGTAGCCAAGGCCAGCACCTCAAGGTATGTTTCCAAATCAAAATTTGCAATTTCCTATAAATGATCAAATGTATGCACAGAACTCATGGAATGTACCCATGCCATGGCAGCACCAAAACCAACCACAACAACAATGGAGACCATCTCAACAGTACTCTCAATCTTATCATACATACCCTCAATCATACCCACCATATTCACAACCATATCAGCAATACCATCAGCCGTATTCATCACATTCTCAACCATACTAGCAGTATCCTTAGCAAGTTGTTTATCAGCCTCAACCTACTCAACAAGAACTCCCTGCTCCTCCACCAATAAATCCACCAAAACTGCAATTTCCAGCTAACTCAAAACCTCCCAGACCCACTCAAATTCCTGCTCAAACTGTCCCAAATCCAAATAATACAGCAGAGAGGTCAGCCTACAATGTAGAAGAGGGAACCTCATATTCCACACTACCCTTGCAAAATATCAACTTCAGGTCTGGTAGGGTACTCCACAAAGATTCTCCAATAACAGATAAGCAAGAAGAAAACACACAAAATGAAAATGAAATGACAAATCAAAGAAAACCAAACGATGATACTAAAGACAAGCAGATGCAACCACTGCATCCACCTTTTCCAGACCGATTGGTCTAAATAAAACCTCCACTGTCTATACCATAGTTTGATGTCTTAGATGAACTCAAGAATGTCTACATAAAAATCCCACTGCTACAAGCTATAAAAGACATTCCCATCTATACTAAAGCCATCAAAGACCTCAAGAAGCCTGCTAGAAAAAGGATTGATCCTCAAACCATTCATGTTATAGGACATTTAGCAGACCTTATGACCAATACCATCTCCATGGAAAAGTATGTTGATCCTGGCATTCCCAAAGTGACCACTATCATTAACAACATACAAATTCGAAACACTTTGATAGATCTTGGGGCCGCAATAAATGTCATGACTCTTGAAACCATGAGAACACTCCAGCTCATAAATTTGCAACATACAACGATTGTTCGAGAACTAGCTGATAGGTCTAAAGTGATTCCTGAAGGGATTTTGGAGGACATAATTGTCTCACTGGACTCTTGGGAGTATCCAGTGGATTTCTTAGTTCTTCAACCCAAATCCAATTTAGGAGGGCACCCTATCATCCTTCGTAGACCATGGTTAGGGACTGCTGATGCATTCATAGGATGTCGATCGGGAAACATGATCATTTCTAGAGGGACCGAAAGAAAACAACTCACTCTTTATCCATCTGCACAATCACCAGCAGTAACACACAATTTGTGGCTTGATGATAAATTCAATGATAAAGAAGAAGTACAATCTGTTTTTAGCATTGACCAAATCTATGATTTCCAAGAACAAGACAATAATGATTTGGTAGAATTATTCCTTTCTCAACCTGATATGTCCGAAAATTTGAGAAATGACCAATATCATGCTGCAGATGTACTTTTGGCCCAAAACTTTCAGGAAACATGCACCATTCAATCTTTGCAAACCACATTTCACGACATTTTTCCAATTCAATCCATCACCAACACACAGAGTCAGATCATAGAGATTAGTCCAGGGAAAACTCTGAACATAGGAAATCACCTAGACTCATCTCAACAAGAGAAATTGATTCGACTATTGAGAAAATACCAGAAAGCCTTTGCTTGGGACTACACTGATATGCATGGGATTCACCCCGACACATGCACTCACCATATTTATACAGATAGCACCATCAAACCAGTGAGGCAACCACAGAGAAGAATGAACCCCATGCTCCAAGATATTGTTAGAGAAGAATTGCAAAAAATGTTGAGAGTTAATTTTATATATCCTATTTCTGACAGTCAGTGGGTATCCCCATTGGTTATAGTGCCCAAGAAAAATGGTAAGTGGCGCATTTTTGTTGATTACAGACAGCTGAACAAAGCAACGCTCAAAGATTATTTCCCACTACTATTTATTGACCAAGTGTTAGACACCCTAGCTGGGAAATCATCATTTTCTTTTCTTGATGGTTTCAGTGGCTACAACCAAATCAGGATAGCCTCAGAAGACCAGGACAAAACCACATTCACCTGTCCTTGGGGCACTTATGCTTACAATGTTTTTCCATTTGGACTTTGCAACGCTCCAGCTACATTTCAGAGAGCTGTGTTAGCTATTTTCGCTGATTTAATTCATGATTGTGTTGAAGTTTACATGGATGATTTTTCAGTATATGGCAATTCATTTGAACATGCATTAGAAAACCTTGAGAGAGTTTTGAAAATATGTATTAAAGCTAATCTGTCCCTCAGCAATGAAAAGTGCTTCATGATGTTAAACGAAGGGATAGTATTAGGCCACTATATTTCTTTTCAAGGCATCAAAGTTGACCCAGCAAAGATCCAGATCATTGTTGATTTGCCAATTCCACAGAATCAAAGAGAGGTAAGAAGTTTCCTTGGGTATGCAAGCTATTACAGAAGGTTTATTGAACATTTTAGTAAAATAGCTTTACCTTTGTTTAAACTTCTAACCAAAGATGTACTTTTCAACTGGAATGAGAACTGCCAACAAGCATTCGAACTACTCAAAAAGAAGTTATCGACCGCACCAGTCTTGAGAGGGCCTAATTGGAGCCTACCATTTCATATCTTTGCAGATGCATCTGACACTGCAGTGGGTGCCTCATTAGGCCAAAAAGAAGAATCTTGTAATTATGCCATTTATTTCATTAGCAAAAATCTAACACCTGTAGAGTTAAACTACACAGTCACAGAAAAGGAAACACTTGCCATCATATATGCTGTGAATAAATTCTGACATTATATAACTGGTTATGAGGTCTTTGTACATACTGATCATTCTGCCATTAAACATTTAATGAATAAACCAATAACTAGTGGCAGAGTTACCAGATGGTTATTATTGTTACAGGAATTTAACATCACAGTGTTAGATAGACCAGGCAAAGAGAACCAAGTGGCAGATTTTCTTTCTTGACTGCAAAATCCAGGTGAGGTTGTTCCGGTTGAAGATTCTTTTCCAGATGAAAATTTATTTGCAATTTTCATAGTAAATCCTTGGTATGCTGATTTGGCCAATTATTTGTCTACAGGAAGGACACCTCCACACTTTACTGCAAAGGAAAAGAAGAGACTAGTCAAACAAAGTGCTAGATATTCATGGCTTAATGGCGATTTATTTTACACTGGTTATGATATGATCATTAGAAGATGTCTAAGAAATGATGAGGTAATTGATATTTTAAAATCTTGCCATGATGAACCGTGTGGTGGGCATTTTGCAGCTAAGCGGACATCATTCAAAGTTCTTACTCTTGGATACTACTGGCCATCCATTTTCAAGGATTCCAAGAAGTATGTGAAGAGTTGTGACAGCTGCCAAAGAATGGGCAGGCCAACAGCTACAAATGAGATGCCCCTTCAGCCCCAAGTTCACCTAGAGCCATTTGACAAATGGGCTCTAGACTTTATAGGACCCATTAACCCAACCTCCAATGGTAAGAAGTACATCTTAGTATGTACTGATTACGTCACCAAGTGGGCTGAAGCAAAAGCACTGGTTAGAGCCATCGAACACACAGTGGTAAATTTCCTTTTTGAAGAGATTTTTGTAAGGTATGGAGTACCAAGGGAAATAGTGACTGATCAAGGTACTCAATTCACCTCAAAGCTAGTGAAGGACATCACAGACAAGTACCAAATCAAGCATAGGAAAAGTACCCTTTACCATCCACAAGCCAATGGGCAGGTGGAATCCACAAACAAAACTTTGGAAGGTATCATTACTAAAAATGTGGCAATGAACAGGAAGAATTGGGAAGAGAAGCTCAAAGATGCACTCTGGGCTTACATAATTACGTGGAAGGATACTACAGGATTTACACCATATCAGTTGGTGTACGGCAATGAGGTAATGCTTCCTATTGAGTTTCAAATACATACTTTTAAACTGGCTACAGATTTGCAAATTGACTTGGACCAAGAACAACAAGAAAGAATTCAGCAGTTAAACCAGCTGGATGAAATGAGGCAGCAAGCAGAGGAAACCACAATCCTCATGCAAAAACAAAGGAAGCAGTGGCATGACGCACATATCAAGAAGAAGCAGTTCAAGGAAGGTGACTGGGCTTTACTTTTTGACTCTAAATTCAGAGATAATAAAGCCAAGTTTACCACCCATTGGATGGGCCCATACCAAATTATTCAGGCTTACGACAATGGTTCAGTCAAGCTCAAAACTATTGATGGAGAAAGTCATTCCTTTACTGTCAATGGTCATCGCCTGAAAATATACACTAAGCCCATCAGCAAGCAAGATTTTCTCCAAACAGTATCTCGGCAAAGAGAGGTGAGATATTGCAGCCCTCAGCTGTAGTATCCCTACCTTAGTTCATTCCTTTCAATTTAGAAATTCAAAAGAAAAAAAAAAAAAAAAAAAAAAAAAAAAAAACACAAAACACAAAACAAAAACTAAAAAATATATATATAAAAAAAAAATATAATAACAATGGGTTAGATGTGAAAACCAGCCTCTGGCACACTCTAACCCCGAATTCCTACTTGAAAACCAATTCGTTGGCGGGTAAGAATTCTCTTTCTTTTGTTCACTGTTTGATTTATCAAATGAATAATGACTTGAGGACAAGTCAAAACTTTAGTCGGGGAGAGAAGCATCAGCATTCTGTTCTCTTATCTCTCCATTGTAAATTCTTAAAGATTTCTTATTTCATCTCCTCACTGTACATCTTCAAAGCAGTTTGTTCCAGCATTCCAGATTTCAATAAATAAGTTGTTTTGTCATTGTTTTATCTCAGAGGGACCTGGTTATAAAAATTATGCAGGGGGACTTGTTCTGTCCACAAGACCATGCTACCGACACCAGCAGTAATGGGACCTGTTTAAGACACATAGAAGGGACATGTTAAGAGATTGATACTTCAGGGCTACTTCAACAAAGTTTCATCAAGTTTCTACAAGGATTCACAGGTTGCTGGGCACCAAGACTCCATCAACTACCCAAGCTCAATGAACCTGTATACATATAAGGAGCTGCATGAACATCTTCAAGATTTCAGAGGGACCTGTTGCATTCGAATCTATTCAGGGGACCTGTGATGAACAACAAAGAATAGTCAGCAATGCCAATGCCAATACCAATCCTACTTAGCATGCCAATGCAACAATAACCAACAAAAGTGTAATATGTTCCTTATTCCTAGCATTTAATTTCTTATATTAATTTTTAATGTTAATTTTAATGATTGTGACTGATATGATCGATTTCAAGGGCACTACATTTTCCATCATCCCTTATCTCACTGCTAATTCTTATCATCTGTCATACCCCAACCTATTTCATACTTCTAAATCCATTACCCTTTTTTATATCAACCTTGTTATGCCAACCGCACCCTACAGTCATACCAACATCTTCCATTTAGCCGAGTACCAATAGAAACAGGACACCTGGTGGATTGTGTTTTAAAAAAAAAGGGAAGGAAACAAATGTTAAAGCGGGCCTATTCGTTGTATTCCACACGGCCGAATTATGATTCCACCACCCGAATATTATTTCTTTCTTTCTTTTGTTTTCATCTAATACTTTTGCAACTTTCTTTCAGCTAATTTGAGGGGCACAACGCACTCCATCCCAAGACTGGCAATCATCGCGTCCCCTTTCAATGTAAGTACAATTACAATATTGTTCATGTAGTTTTCCGTTGAGATCACATGGAGAGAATGTCAGAACCATACTAACATTTCCTGTACAATATATGTATGTAGATTGGAATTGGAGATCAAGTCGAGACGCAACGCAGGGAAATGGTTAAGGAGGATTCAGACGTAATATCCAACGTGGACCCGGCCAATATCCAGGGTCCACGCAGGGTAATATCCAACGTTGACCCGGCCAAGAGCTCACTATCCACGGATACGTTGGAGCTCTTTCCACTCAAACCCGACGGTGGTGGATTGGGACTTGGACACGTACGAAAAACTAGGTTTTAGCGGATGGGCAATCCATATTGGAAACAATCTCTCGGCCAAGAATCTGAGTTGCGGCTCGGGCAACTTTCATAAATCCGTTAAATATTTATAATCATAATCTACTTTTTAGAGGAGTTGAGGGTTGAGTTTTGAGTTTTTTAAAATTTACTTTTGTTCCAACCAGGTGTTTGAACTGTGAACTCCTCCGCAGTATTAGGATTTCTATTCTATAACAACTTGCGTCTCAGGATTAGGATTTCTATTCAGTACCTTGTGTTTCTCTATGGCATGTGCTTGATTGTCATGATGTAACAGCTTGTATTTTAACTAAAGATTTCTTAGTGATATATTTAGATTTATAGTTTACTTGTTACCAGAGTTTTGGAGTGAAATATTTATTTTTATTGGAATAAAATATTTGAATTGTGAACTCCTTACAATCTAAATTTATTTTTTCAATTACTTGTATTTACACGAATGATATTTGCTTTCTATTTAATATTTCGACATCATAACCATTTTTTTATTTTTTTTTATTCATATGTGGAAATTTATGATGCCCAAAAGTGGAAGAGAAACGTCAATGCATCTTTTTATGTATTAACATTGTAAACTCTCCACAATCTACATTTATTTTCAGCTATATATTAATAAAATACAATATACTTAAGCAATGTATTATTTTGGTAGTCAAATAGCAAACATTAGAAATGTTATTATGTAATAGCTTACATTTATAAATGGCATATGCCATAAATAATATTTTCTATCTATATTATAATTGGAAATCACAAATTTTTTTTTTAATTACTTTTAACACCCTAGAACTCAAGAATTAGCGGTCAAGGTATTTATCAATAAAATAAATATAATTTTTAATATGTTTTTTAAAAATATAAGATTATTAAAAATATATATTTGATATAATATTTTGTTTTTAAATATTTTCTTTATTTAATCTAGTATCCTATCAAATATCCATAACCACTGAATATTGTGATTCCATATTTTATTGGAGACATTAATATGATTGGAAATAAAGTAGTGAGGTGCATAATTTGTTTTTATTTATTTTTACTTAAACTAATATACTATCCTCTAGAAATATTGATAAACATCTAGATCAACTAAAATATTGAGATTCCACAGGTCAGTGAGAAGCATTAATAAGACTCAGATAACATGGCTTATTTCATGTTTATCTTGTTACGGGATAAATATTCTTCATAAAATTGAAAATATAGAAATAATCAAAATAAGAAAAGATTGACAAAATCAAAACTTAATTCAGGTTATTCATTGGATTTTTTTTTCTTTTCGTTATCAAGATTTTGTGTTTATAAGGTTTGATTATCACTTTGATTTTCAATTTGGAAATTTTCAGTTTCAAAGAAGTAGAGTTTCATCATCAATGGAATTTATATTTATAAAGTTTGATTATGAGTGTGTTCAATTTGAAAATTTAAGTTTCAAAGAAATAGAATTTGATAATCAGTTTGGTTTTTAGTTGAAAAAAATTTGGTTACATAATCCTTGGATGCCTCTCTCCCTATTCTTATTAATTCAAAGTCTTATTTACATCCACCGACACCATTTATCAATTCGAAGAAGGAAAACCCTCTCTTTCAAAACACAATTTTAGGGTTTTAGGCTATGTCCTCTCATATGATGTGGGTGGTTGCTATGATTTTATAATATGGAAGCACATTTTCGTTTACCTTCCTCTCATATGATGTGGGTGGTTCCATGATTTTATATTATGGAAGCACATCATGGTTTACCTGCACTTTTCTTAAGAGCATATTGAATATTAATTTTGATTATACAGCTTTATTGGTGGTCAAAATGAGTTATTAAATTAGCTTAGAAGTTAAATTGGTGTGTGAGGTGTTTTTGTTGTGGTATAAGGAATCATTACTTGTCATTTGTATGTTAAAGTGTACTAAGTGGTTTATACTCTAAGCCATTTAAGAATTACGACATATGACAAAACACAAGCTCTTAACTATTAGACTCATTCAAGTTGTACAATAATGTAATGTTAAGGTCACAGCCAAATTGATGTACGAAATCTTTTAATTTGTGGTACAAGGGACTGATAGAAGAAGTTATTTGAGTGAAGTCTATTGAGATGTACATAGTTTATAGCACTCTAAATTTGGATTTATAACCTTTTACAAAAAAACACATGTTATATGGTAAATATGTTTACTATTTAAACTTGAAAATTGCAATATAACGATGAAATTAATGTATACAAATTTTAATTCATATAATTTTTTCTTTTAAATATTTTATTTATGGATGTATGGTGTTTGAAAAATATCAAATTTGTAAAGTTGAAATCCTTATTTATTATTGTTTCAACATAGAAAAAGAAAGGTAGTATTTCTATTTGTGTGATAGATTCACATTGAGAATAAAAAAAATTACAATAAAATTAAATTTAGTTAATTTCAAATATCTTAATTTTAGATTTATCACTTTTCAGAAAGTATCAATTTATGAAATTTGTCAGACCAGGAGCTAACTCCTCAAATGTAATTGTATTATTCATTTAGGTTGTTCATTATTATATACAATAGGGAGTAATTATTCAATTCATCTCCTGATGGCTTTCCATTTCCTCTATTATTTATTTACATTAATTACAGTTGTTCACCCAATCCCTCTGATTAGGTGTCAACATTCCCCACCTTAATCTGAAGGGATGTTGGTGAGCCTAAGCATCGTTTTGAATCTTTCAAGTTTTTCTCTTCCAAGCGCTTTGGTGAAGATGTCTGCAATCTGTTCATTAGTGGAACAATGGTGAAAATGGATTGTTTTGGACTCAATATGATGTCGAATCAGATGATATTTTGTATGGATGTGCTTCGTTCTATCATGGAACTTTGAGTTCTTGGCCAACTTTATTGTCAAGGTATTATCAATCATGAGTGGAGTCGATTGTACTTGTTTTACGAGCAAATCTTCAAGAATTTTCCCGAGCCACACAATTTCTTTTGTTGCTGCAGCTGCTACCACATATTCTGCCTCTGTTGTGGAATCTGATGGAACTGATTGTTTGCGTGATCTCCAGGAGATAGCTCCTGACCCAAGACTCATAGCATAACTTGAAGTAGATACCCCAATTTCTTTATCTCCTTCGAAGTCTAAATGATAGTATCCAATCAAGCTAAGGTCGCCCACCTATGTATACTTGATTCCAAAGTCTTGAGTTACCTTCAAGTACTTTAGAACTCTTTTTGAAATAGACGAATGTCCCTCACGAGACTTTTTCATAAACCTAGAGAGGATTCGAACAACAATCAAAATGTTTTGTCTAGTAGTAGTTAGGTAGTTGAGACTTCCTACATGTTGTCTATACTTTGTTGCATCCTTAAATTCTTTTCCTTCAATGGATGTGACCTTTAAGTTTTGTTCCAATGCAGTAGTTAGAGGATTGCATTCAGTCATGCCAAACCTGTTTAATAGATTTCCAATGTACTTATTTTGAGAAAGGAATATGGATTTAGGAAGTTGAGTTACTTCAATACCAAGATAGTAATGAACATAGCCCAAACTAGTCATTTCAAAACCTTTCCTCAATTCCTTCTTTATGGATGCAATGTAGCTCTCATTGTTCCTGGTCATTAACAGATCATCCACATATACCACAAGATATACAACTATTTTTCCAACCTTCTTGACAAAGAAAGTTGCATCATCAAGGTCATAATGTTTGAAATTGAGTTTCAGAAGATCCTCAGTTAGTTTTTCATACCAAGCTCATGGTGCTTGTTTGAGGCCATATAAGGATTTCACAAGTTTGCGTACTTTATGTTCATGTCCTTTCATAGAAAATCCTTCAGGCTGGGACATAAAAACATTCTCTTTTAGATCTCCATTCAAAAAGGAAGTTTTTACATCTATTTGATGGACTTTCCAACCGTTCTGAGCTGCTAGGGAAAAGAGTGTCTGGATGGTAGCCCATTTTGCTATGGGGGAAAAGTCTTCTCATAATCGACCCCTTCCTTCTGTGCAAAACCTTTTGCCATAAGCCTAGATTTGTGCTTGTCAAGTGAGCCATCAGCTTTATACGTGTTCTTGTAGACCCACTTGCAGCCAATTGGTTTGGTTCCCAATGGAGGATCAACCAACTTCCAAGTGCCATTCTTTATGAGGGAATCATACTCCTTTTGCATTGCTTCTTTCCATTCATCATGAGAAGCATCTTCTCTGAAGGAATTTGGCTCAAAATATATAGAAAAATTCAATTCACAATCATAAGAAACATCCATATCAATAGATGAATCGGAGTCATCTACATCACCTCCATTTTTTCAGGTTCAAATTCTAGTTCCTGTCTTTCCAACCTCATCATGATGAACACTTTTGAGTGTCTTTGCCAACCACTTTGAGGGACCCTTTTGAGATGTTCTAGGCTGCTCCATTGATTGAGTTGGGACTAAATCAATATCGAGTCTCCCAATTTTGTCAAGCACATCACTCAAAGTATCATCCTTTGTTGGAGTTTCATGTGGCGGAGAGAGTGCTTCAGAAAAAGATTCCACAGGTTGATCTACTATAGGAATCCCCCCTTCAAGATGCGAAATCTAATTATCAAATTCTTGAAATGATTTTGCATTTGTGAATCTATCCAAGGGATCAAGTTGTCCATCAACAATATTGTCAATTTTGGATGATTCAAGAAAAATTACATCTCTATACACAACAAAATTTTTATTGACGTCATCATAGAGACGATATGCTTTGGAGGTGTTGGAATACCCCAGGAAGATACACTTACAACTTCTTGCACCAATTTTGTTTCTATGTACCTTTTGTATAAAGGCATAACATGTGGAACCAAAGACCCTCAGATGCTTTACCAAAGGAATGTGCCGATACCACATTTCATAAGGATTCTTCTTTCTAATAGCACTAGATGGAAATATATTCGTTACATATACAACACATAGAACTGAATCAGCCTAAAACATCAATTTTACATTTTTCAAAAACATCATGGAGCGGACCATATTTAAGAATATCCTATTCATTCCTTCATCTACTCTATTCTATTGGGGATTATAAGGCACAATTGTTTGATGTTTGATCCCATGTTGGCGAAGATAGTCTTCAAATTCATTTGAATTGTATTCTTTTCCATTATCGGTGTGAATAGAGCCAATATGAGATTGTGCATCATTTTCAATCCATGTATGAAAGTTCTTGAATGTTTGAAAAGCATCAAATTTGTTCTTCAATAAATGAACCCAACACATTTTGGTGTAGTCATCAATAAATGTCATCATATATTTATTTCCATTTGAAGAAGGAACATGCATTGGACCACATAAATCTGAATGAACCAGTTCAAGTTTTCTATGTGCTCTAGGATGTGAATCATGAAAAGATTGTTTGCTATGCTTTCCTAGAATGCAAGCATCACATTTCTTAAGTTTCCTAGGAATTGTAGTCAAACTAGTAACACCATTTTCTTCAACTAGCGGAGGTTGTCATAGTTAAAGAGTCCAAATCTAGCATGCCATAATAATTTTGATGGAAATGTACCCTCTTCATAATGAGAATTGTATGAGAAATTTTGTGCATGAGCAGAGGTACCCTATAGCTTGAGAAGCCTTTCTTCCTCTATCCCCATCATGACAAGTGAGTGGTCCGATGCTTTTCTCACCTCATGCTTGTCATCAAACATATGAATAGAGTGTCCTTGCTGGCGAATGTGGACCAAGGACAACAAGTTTCTCCCCAGTTGTTAGAGATATAGAACATGATGTAGAAGGGAGTCTGGAAGATTAGGAAATTTAGGCCTGATTATGCCAAGCCCTAATGGCATGAGTTTTGATTTGTCTGGAAAGTATATTGTTCCATCAACATCGTCTGTAAATTCTTCAAAAAAATCTCTTCTAAACCTCTTGTGGCAAGTTTCTCCTGAATTAAGCAACCAATTATTTTTCGAAGAAGCAAGTAAAGCATTAAATAAGTCTTCATCTAGTCCAATATTACAATGTGCCACAACATAGTGAGAAGATTCAAGTGCTTTGCCTTTCTCTTTATCATTAGTTTTACCTTTCGGTTGGTTTCGTTCCTGCTCAATTCTGTCCCAAGGAAACTTGCATGTGGATGTATCATGTGATCCATCTCTTTTGCAACATATGCAGCGAAAATCTGAATTTTCTCCTTGAGAGTGTCCGCCCCCCCACCTTCGAAATTTCTTCCTCTTTCTCTTCGACCACCTCTTCCTTTGGAGGAATCTTGAGCAAGATTCTTTTCTCTATGTGCAAGGCACACAACCTCTTTAGAACACTGATGAGATGTCTTCTTCCCAAAAGCTTTCTCTCTTTCAAGAAATTTTTTCAAAAGGGAGTCAAAGCTAATATCTTTGAGGTTTTCATTTGCTTCCAATGACTCAAGATAATTTGAGTAAGTGGGATAAAGTGCTTTGAGAATATCTATCAAAGGAATATATAGTTCAACATTAGTGACTTTGATATCATGCATAATAGATTTTACTTCTGATTCAAGAGCAAGAGAATCATCATTTGTAATGAAAGGGTGAACAGTTTAATCATGAGTTGAACAACTTCAAGTGCGGAGTGTGAGTTATAGAGTTCTTTTAGTTTTTGCAAGGCTTCGAAAGCATTTGAAAATGGTGAAATATGGTGACTCGACTCTTCATTTACTGATGTTGCAATCAATGCATAAGCCTTGTTGTTGTTATTTCCGCAAGTGGTGAATTCTTTGTCTGAGATAACATGTTATGGCTCCTTGTCTCCATTTCCAACACACACTCCTTTCCACAGCTCATTAAAAATCAGCATGTGTTTGATTTTCAGTGACCATTCTGGATAGTTCTCCTTCTCGGTGAGAACCACTCCAACTATAGAGATAAATGAATGCATTTAAATGTCTAATGTGTAAATAAAAATGCTCCTCTACTGGCAAAAATTTGCACTTGTTATGTAAACAAAAATTTAAAAATATTATTTTGATATGTAAATATAAAAGGTATATATGGGCGAGATATATATGGTGGAGGAGTTTTAATAGGGAGGTATATATGGTATGGGAACAGAGTATTAAAATGCAGTTATATCTAACAAAAAAATCACATTTATTAAAAAATAAGAGTGGAAGAGGAGTGGATTCAGACTACATTAATGGGAAGCGTTACAAGTATTATTGAACACAGTGATAAACAGTAAAACGTAGTGTGGTATGTGGATCGACATGGTATACCATCTCTGAGCACGAAGCCAGTGCCTGCACCGCGAGATTTAACATCCAAGGCTCCATCGGAAAACAGTGTGGCTGGAGCAGCAGGAGAAGTTATCATTGCTCCCATCCCATCCATGCTTACCCCTTTGTCGACACATTTAGCAAAATTTTGTATGGACGAGAATGCACGCATGGAGGGAACATGAATGGAGGGTTCCACTACGCAATAGGAGTAAGGGAGAAATCACAACAGAGAATAATGGCGGTTCAGAGGGCTGCAAAGGGTGGTTCGATAGATCAGAAAAGTCTCACTTCTCACTGTATGGGGAAATCGGGCCGAGAACCACGAAGCCCTGCAGTAAATTGTAGGTCTAAGAGAGTTTCTTCAGTAAGACGTTCTCATGTTGATGCTTCCCAGAAGGTGTTTGAAACATCTAGGTAGTCAGTTTCAAAATCTTCTTTCAACGTCCGAGCTTTGGGTGGTGGAGCCTAGTCAGACGGAATTGGTTTTTCAAAACCATTAAAAGATTTTGAAGAAATTGTTCCATTTATATGTAATGTAAATAGTCCCCCAACTAATGAAAATAAGCCAGAGGGGAGGAGAAGAAATAATCGGCTGAAGAGTTGCATGCCTAAAAGAGCATCATTAGACTTCCTTGCCGAGCAGACTCGGCAGAATGGGCAGAATGGGAGTTACAAAGTAGAGAAGCCAAAAATGTCGTCGGCTCTCATACTAGCTCAGACCATAAGGTAACTCCTCAAATGTAATTGTATTATTCATTTAAGTTGTTCATTATTATATACAATAGGGAGTGACTATTCAGTTCATCTCCCGATGACTCTCCATTCTCTCTGTTATTTATTTACGTTAATTACAACGATTCACTCAATCCCTATGATTAAGTGTCAACAAAATTGAAATATTTATTTAAGAAATTTTTATAAATAAAAAATTGTAATTTATTTGTTATATGTTTTGAAAAATTTCTAAAATTATTATTTTAATATATATTTTTTAAACTTTATAAAAATGAATCAAAATGATAAATTTAAACCATAAACTTCTTATAATCTAAATTTATTTTCAATTTTATATTTTTTTTAATTTTTTTTTATAATTTTACTCATGATATTTTCGTACTCAACCTAGAATGAATCCCTATCCACACCGTCAAAAGTTATGATTGCTATTATGTAACAGCGTGTATTCATCGATTGCATGTGCGTGAACTATATTTAGTATTTGGAATTTACAACCATATTATTTTTTAAAATAAAAATAATAATAATTTTAATATGATTTTGGAAATGGAGGTCAAATCGGAGAGGCAACAGCTCACTATCCCGCGAAACGCTCGATCTGTTTTAACTGAAACCCGAGGTGGTCAATTTGGACGGTCACGAAAAAATCTCTTGGTAAGAATCTGTAAACTAAATTGAAATGGATAGAATTAGGAATGGATAAGGTTATTCTCTTATTTTCGTTTTAAATAATGATGTTCTATTAAATTTAGTAATTTGAAGTTGTTTTTTTTGTAATTATATGTATTGTCAACTAGCGAAGTAAAAAGGGATAAAATTAGTAATCTAACCTTGTTTCATTTGAATGTGAGGGTAGGCAATTTTCTTTAATATTATATATTGAAAAATATAATAAAATTAATTCTTAGTTCAGCTTTATCACGGTAGCTCATTCACTCTCAATTAAGAGATAAACCATAATAGTAAAAGAGAGACATTCAGATAAACAGGCCTTTGGTTGCCAATTTGTAGCTCCCAAAATCTGTTGTGACAGCGCACATAACCAATGGAAATGCTTACTCACTACAACCATTGCAACTCCTCATGCATCGATAGGGGTAATAACAATTGCAACTTCTCATGTATGGACAGGGTAATCATGCTTTCTAAAGTATGGATACCTATTAACAATTTGTTTGGGTGGTGTGAATCCCTGATTATATGGACTTTTAAGAAACAATTTCCAATAATTTGAAATTAGATACAAAATGATGAATATTATTAACTCAAAATATCAAATCCGAACTCTTCAAACTATGCATATCCGATCACCAAATTTTGGTTCTAGTTCATTAGATTTCAACAACACAATATTTTTCTACTTTGTTAAGTTGATCACAAAATTTCACCTTTTTAAAGAAACAAGAGGAAAAGTAGCAAATGTACACAACCATGCTAAGAAAAAAATGCTATGGTATGAAGGGCACTATAAATTTAAATTCTGAATAGTGATATTCTTTGCAATGCCAGAAGCCTTGATTGATACAATGGCTAAAAAAAGCAATGCAAGCTAAGAACCTTCAAAAGTTGAATGTCACAAAGTGCCCTTATATTTTATAACCCTCAATGTCAGAGTTCCCTTATATGTTTTAATTCTCTCTTTTGGTTTACAGGTTCTTGAGTTCCCTTATCTGTTTTAATTCTCTCATTTGGTTTACATAGTTGGAACCTCCATCATGAATTCCTGGACAACAATACCAGTTTTTGGTACACATTTGTTGTGAGGTGGAAATTTTTGTCCTGAGATTTGACAGATGGTAGAAAGAAAAAGGTCTAAGTTCAGCCTTATTTTTTAGGGCTTATCATTTGGATGGTCCCTGAGAGGTGCCTTGCTTATCTGAAAACATAGCTACTACCTCTAGCATTCCACTCATTGGCCCTTCAAACCTACGTGTAAGAGCATCAAAGCAGTGAAAATTTTTGTAGTACAAGAAATCTTTGTCATTCAATAACATAACAAAGATGCTTATCATAAAGACTAATAGGAAGCACATTTAAAACCATGGTGCTACTAGGAGTAGTGGTCACATGCTAGTAAATCAAAGCCTCAGACTTTGAGTGTTATGCTCCAAGGCCTCACAGGGGCAATTGTTCGCTCTTCCTACCATGTAAAGAGGCCATCCATTAGTTTTTGTACTCGGAGTAACATATTGACTAGTAAGTTTAGGGTTTTCATGTATACAACAAAAGGAGCTCCTTACCATGAACAATTTAGTCATTGTTGGTAAACAATTGAACCTTGAACATTTGAGTCTAGAAATATTCTACTACGAGGTGTTTAACAATGAAATTTTAATTGGAAATTCTTATACCTTAAACTCTAGGCATGTTCCATCATCATCATAACACAAATTTCTCAAATGGACTCTCAAGTTCATATATTTGATCAATGAAAAGGTTAAATATATTGGTGGAATTTCTCCTCTAGCTACTTTTGCAAGACCTATTTTTTCTTGTCCAATTTTGTTTTTCGCAACCTTGATATGTCATCCTTTTGTTGGTATTGCAAGATGGAACAAAAACTAATTATGGGATCCTGAAATTTCCTAAAAGATTATAGGTTATTTGTATATTTGAACTTCCATAAAATATTATGGGTTATTATTGACTTGGATTATACCACCAAGTGAAAGTGAAAGGGAAGAAGTATGCGAAACTACCAATTGATAAACATGATAATTACCAGAAGTGACAATTTTATAAATTTCATCTGACCTAATAATCACCTCATAAGAAAATAAATAAATATAGAACTCTAAGGAATCTAAAACATTTTCCTAATCTTGGAAGATGCATTATGAAGCAATTTGACCAAATTCATTATAAAGTTGCCCATTTTTTTGTAAGATCCAACTACAAATTATAGATAAAGTTAAAAACTTTGAATAAAAATGGATTCAATGAATAATCATATACAGTGAGAATAGTGCTAATTTGTGTGGTGGTAATTATCTCAGTTTTGAAAACCATTTTATTTATTTGATTCTGTATAACAGCAAAATACATTAACAATTTTAAGAAAATGAAAAACAATGATGACTCCAAAATCACTACAAGTGTTTGCAAACAAATTAGAATATAATATTCAAATCCTAGACTAGTGGCAGAACTAACCATGTGATGTCATTATATAGGATGAGATATATACAAATGTAGTTGATAATGAGGAACTAATCATATATACAAAATGGTGCATGACATCGAAAATAACAATTAATATTTATTGTGATGTCAAGATGCGAAAGATGTCTTTCCAATGAGGTCATATTTTCTTGTGTACGTCCATTTCATGGATGTGGATTATTTTTTGTAGGAGTCTTCTTATCTTGTGAAGCAAAATAATAGTTGGTCATAGACGGTAGAGAGGCA
The DNA here is from genome assembly GCA_031772625.1 of Pinus tabuliformis. Lineage (NCBI taxonomy): Eukaryota > Viridiplantae > Streptophyta > Pinopsida > Pinales > Pinaceae > Pinus > Pinus tabuliformis. Next base: position 1,787,174,607 of record CM062816.1, read on the forward strand.
GGGATTGTGGTGGCATGATCCTGACTTGTATATATTCTAGAGCAAGCTTTTGATGTTGAATCTCTTGGAAGTATCCATATAGTGTGGACAGGTAGTTTGTATCCATATCTACTGATCATGAACAAAAGGAGAAATAAAAATTGTTAGGGGAAATGTATGTAAAGAGTAGGTTTGTTTTTAAACAAAGTAAGAAGATCTGATTTTTATTCTTTTTCTAAAAAGTAATAGAACAATATATGGATACATGCAATAATAAGTAATTTGTATGTTAAATATGGTTAAGTAACAAGTAATTTTTACCATGGGTAAATTGAGAGGATAGGATATATGGGTGATTGAAGTATATTTTCTTGTGGGGATTTTAATGCAAGAAGTAATTATTCCTTTTTTCGACGCTTGAGATATGGATTATCTTGCATACGTGGGAAACATGAGAATGGAAATTTTAGTTTGATTCAGAGGTCCAACAACAATCTGACTCTTGATATGACAATAAATGTTAAACCTTGTCATTCTTTGTTGTCAACGTCTATAGTTTCTTTGTCTAATGTCATACCCTATGATTTATGTATTGTTAAATCCCATGCCATTTGAAGAGGTAACTTGAACCTCCTGTAATGGGGTAAACGGGTACATATGTTGGATGTGAATGGTCCCATGGTGTCCCTCTATATTGATGGAAGTGAATTACCGTGAAAGATGACAACGCTCTAGGCTTTGAGTCAAGTGCATAAAATATTTAAATGACTTTGCCAAGCACACCATTAATAAGGCTGGCATTGACCCACAAATTGCCGGTAAGCATAATTTTTTGTTCATTGCTTAAGATGACCTCTTTATTTAAATGTTCATCTTCTGTTGTAGTAGAAGTTTTTTATTTTTTTTGCTTTGTGTAACATGCTCTAATTGGCATGTTTAATTTTTTTAACATTCTTTTATTATGCAAAGCAACCAAATGGTTCATTGCATATAGGTGAATCAAATCTTCAAACACTTGATTCTCTTCATGCATGAGATATGTGTCCGTCCTTGACATTAGAATATTCCTGTCTTCTTGAGTAGGCATTCCATTCTTGAGATTCGTGAGGAGTTGACGGAAAGAAACTTGTGAAGTGCTTTCAGCTTGTTGATGAAAAATAGTTGAAAGTGTAATGAATGTGTTGAAACTGCACCATAGTGCATTACCATGTGATTTTCCAACATAAAGAGGAATGTCTTTCACAAGAGGTAGCTAGCTTAAATCAACAAAAGGATAATGGAGTGACTGCCAAATGGTGTATTTCACTCAGAAGGGAATGCTTCTCTCAAGCATTCATCAATACAGGAGAGCATTTTTTGACTAATGAAACCATTTCATCTATTAGAATGTGTTTTATATGGTGAAGCTACTCTTGGAATTTTAAAAGTGATTTTCCTTCAAGAGGATGCATTGTTTCCACAGGGATGTGAAGTGAATAATGAATTGTAATGGAATTTATGTTGAATGCTGCAACTCTAGTAGGTGAAATTAGTAGCAAGGGGTTTTTGTATGGTGGAGTGTTTTCCAAGAATGGCTTTTGTAGACAGCTAATTAAATGATATTTTCCTATTCCAGCTATTCCCTGGGTGATCATTCTTGGTGGAGGGTTTTGTGCATTGTTTTTGAAGTGAGTAAAAACAATGTCAAAATTTTTTCTTTAGTGTAGTAGCCCTGATCAAAAATCCATGTAATAAAGTTAATCTATGCAAAATAATAATCATGGTCATGGGACACATATTCCAAGTTGAATGTTGGGAAAAAACATAATGACAGGGATAACTTGTGATTAATTAATGGCTAGGGAAATTGGAAAAGGCTTTGGAAAGACAAAGTGGCATTAATTGACATTTTATTTATGAAACTAATGGAAATTAGCAGAAAATGAAGGCGAAATGTCACAGGTTAGATGTGAGGAGGAAAATGAAGGAAAATAATGGAAAATTGAAGAAAATAAGGGCCTCATTAATAGAAAGGCTTCTAAGGATCAGTTGACAATCTTTTTTTAGTTTTATCTTCGAGCTCTCTATTCTGTTCTCCCTCTCATACTCTTCGACACCTAAAGTTTCTTGGAGCACTCTCGAAGGAGTGTGACATACTTGGATTTTTGCATCAAGAAGGAAAAAGAAGAGTAGGAAAGTGCAAGAGGACATTGGAGTCAACAACTACAATGGATTTTTCTTGCAGGTACTAAGTTGCATGTATGATTTCCCTTCTAGTTTTGGCATGCATGGCACATGAATATGGTTTCTTGGTTATGATCTATCATTGGCATGGAGGATTACCAGGATTAACAGTGGATTTGTGTAGCCTTACCATTTCCTAGATAGCAATGGTGTTGTGGGTATATTTCCTTTTGTTTTTTGGTTGGATGTCATGTTCCTTATGGTTGTGGGTTGAGTTAATAGTTCCTAAAAGCCTTGGTTGGAAAATCGCTATGGAATCCTATAACATCTTCGATTTAGTTACTAGTATTGGAAGCCTTTGTTGAAAAAACACTTTGGAAGCCCTTGGTGTGTTGAGTTACTAGTCTTGGAGGCCCTAGTTGGACAAACGCTCTGGAAGCCCAGTAGTAGTTGTGGGTTGAGTTACTAGTCATGGAATCCCTGATTGGAACAAATTCTCTTAAGCCATCGACAGCCTCGGTAGAGACCAATCTAGTGATGGTTAGTGATGTTTGACCGTGAGGTGGAATCATTGGTTGATGGTTGAGGTGGTTTAGCCTCTAGAAGGCTTGGTTTGGTTTTGTTGGAGTTGCTCCATGGGATCCCACATTCATGCTTGGAATATGGCACAAAGGGGATTCGTTCACAGAGAGATTTGGTTCAGCCTAGTTGTGGTCAGGTTGTTTGTGGAACTCCCAAACATGGTTTCATTTTTCATATGTTAATAAGAGCATATTTCCTCTTGTATTTTATGGGTAAATATACTTGTTTATATGTTGTTTGTATGACCGATATATCCTTTATATTTTTGTTGGTTATATGTTGATTATTAGTATTCTTAATGATAGTGATGATATATTTCTCTCATCATGTTTTGATTAGTAAATGAATATATAATGAATATATGATGTAATAGATGATAATACAACTATTATGATAAGTCATTAATGTTTCATATCGATTCTCAGATAAGTATGAGACCCCTATGCACAGATCTTTTGTTATGACTTGTAGAATGCATACTTGTGACATGTCTCACGAAATGGCTATCATGGATAGTAGGGGTAAAATTACGTCTTTGATCAAGTATTTGCATTAGTATCATTATTTCAAATGTTATTATTCATTTATGTAAGTTTCATGAAGTTTTGGGCATTGGCCTGACTCCTAGCCTTGAAAAAGTGGCACATAATATTGGTTCACTTGCTCGGAACTAGTTGAACATGTCCCCAGTCACTATCATGCCTTGTTTTTATAGTGACTAGAGGGTCCCAGTCACATGCATGCCCATGTCATGGGAGTGACTAACGATATAGTTTAGTAAAATGTCAAGTCACATTAGGGGTTGGTCATCTGGAAAGGTTGGTTGGCTCCTGAAGGTTTGTAACATGTGTAGAATTTGTTCTGTTTTGTCAGTTCCACTTCCTTGACTTTACATGGGGAGTTGAATCATATCACAATATCCTCTCGTCACATGCTTTCCCTAGTGGGCTGGTTAACTTAGGTTAATGTGGGAGGAGGGTATTACATTTGACTAGGAGAGAAGGAGTAATTTTGATGTGGGGTTGAAGAGTGATGGTGTTTGATTTGGGTAGTTGAGTAGTTGAATTCAATAAAATGTATTGAAGATTCTTGCAAGTGGAGAGGAATAGTAGTATGTGATCAATTATGGCTAGTATCAAAGTCATGATGGCTAACCATTTCAAGCTCATCAACTTCAATGTTGTATCCTGGGTGGAGTTGAGTAAGGATTTTCCATTCATCAATGTCAATGGAGTCAGGAGGGGGAACCACGTGAGTGAATGGATCTTTAGGGCTTGCATATTGTGGGGTTTCAGGTTTTCAATGAACATACCATGGTGTATATGTCCTCTTTTTTTGTTCCCAATGTGTAATTATTTCTTCATTCCTAGAACCAATGTCCGATAGGGAGTGTGCGGAAAGGAAAATATAATAGTAGTTCACTCCAGCATAAAGTATCATAAGAAGGATCACTAGGAGAAGTAATAGTAGTGTATCATGATAAGACATGAATAATGAATGGAGAGAACACATATTTCCATTGGTTTTTCATTCGAAGAGTAGAAAATCACTAAGAATGTGTAACTTCAAGGAGATTGAAATTTTGTGTTGAGAGGGAGTTTTCATAATCAAGGGAAACACATCTAAAAATAGATTGGTTAACATTCAAAGAAACGAATGTGAAACTATAGGGTGAAAGTGGTAGTTTATTTAGCAAATGGAATATTTCTTTTGCCCTAATATATTTGTTTGCAATAGTTTCTGTTAGCATGTTTTAGAAAAAATTAATGACAGGTGTTTCTGGAGGCACTGTTTTTGAGAGGGGTGATAACATTTGACAATAGATTTATGATATTGTTTCCACTTTTGCTGCATAGTTTGAAATGTAGTTTAACACAACATGGCGTGATAGAACAAGCTTGTAATCAACATTTTCTCTCCAAAGGGAACGTAGATCAACATTTTGGATGTTAATTTTATCATCATTGCGAGCGGAGATGTAAATTTTATCCCCTTTATCGTCAATGAACATTGAATATGCACAGTGTAATTCCCATGGTGATCCATACTGGCAGCTCAAGACATCGTCTTTTTTTTGAACATAGGAAGATTCATGACACAATGTGTGTCATTGAACACAATTGACAAGCTCTTCATAGTCTTTAGATAGTTGATGTGAATATCGATGTTGTGTCAAGAAGATATGGATCATGGATTGTTGATTGATGAAGCACAAGATTGTTATGCTACAGATGATGTGGATTCTAAGTGTTTACAAACCAATCAAAATAATTCCTAGCATCAATGGACTTTGTTTCATTGTTCCAATCAAGAGTGTCAATATTTGGTGCATCTTTTAGTGAAATGAAGACATGTATGTGTTCACACCATCTATGCTTCCATTCATATCTGAAAAATAATAAAAATTCAAAAGTTGTAGAATAAGGATATTAATAATGTAAAAATAATGGAGGAGAAAATGGTTAGATGAAAAACTGCACCAATAATCAAGTGTGTGGAAGCCCTTTTGTAGAACCTCTTCGAGGAAAATTGTAAATCTACAATGCATATATTAGGCTGTAATATGTGGGTTTTTTATTATGTTTTGAATTCATTATTGGAAGGGATTTCTTGAATTTGAGGGAATAGTGGGAGGCATGAGCATGTGTAACTCAAGCCACTTAGTATCAACTGTATTGAGGGTGAAGAGAAATGTTGTCCTTCCTATTTTTGTGATCATATCAATCAATTCACATTGTCACTTGTTTTAGTAAGAGCGTGTTCTTATAGGACTTGGTCCAAAATGCCTAACTTGTTCTAGGAATTTGGAATCAGGAAATTCATGAAGACATTGTCAAAGATATGAAACAATTTTTGGTAAGTTGTTTTCAATGTGTCTTTTTACAAATATGGTTGTAGTTCCTTAGCTATGATGGCGCATTAGAATCTTATATCAGTAGTAGAGGAATGTTGGATGTTGGCTAAATCAGTTATCATGGTAGGTCATTAAATGCAAATCATATTCATATATCTCAAATTTTATAATTCTTGGTTGTGAAATCATATAAATTCTTGTAGCGAAGAGTGTGGGGAATGACACACTGAAAAAGCTTTTCATGCTGTATTCATTTAAAGGGGATAGGGATATTGCATGGTGATCAAGCGTGTTTGTTGAATTTGAGTTAGTTGAGTGTAAATAAGCACATATGTGTTCACGTTCAGTATATGAATTTGGGAGAGTTGGAACGAAAGATGAAGGTTGGAGACCTAATGGAATGAAGATTACATTAGGGCTATAATTAGAATCAATTACAAGTTCATCAGGTTTGGCTAAAGAGGTGGTTACACTATGAAGAAGAAAATGTATATTTGTAGGTTGATCTGGAAAAGTGTTAATTGTAGACAAGTTGAGTTAAACATCCTTGTAATAGGGATCATTTATTAGTTTATATCCAAGCATCACCATTACACATGATTTACAAGCAAGGAATTCATAATCCTTTTCAGGAGTATTGTGTCTATTGAAAATGAGGATGTCTAAGTTAGAAACCATATGAGGTAAGTAGTTAGCAATATTAGTGATGTCTTGGGGGGAGTTGACTGTATGGTCATTGTATTTGTATTGGCCACCACGAGCATGAGTAGCTTGTAGAATAGGGTCGGCATGTGTGAATAGTGTTTCCTCAAATTGTGTTAAATTAGAAAGGACAAGTGGTTGTGTGTCAGGGTCCATATTGTTCTAATGAGGAAAATTATATGGAGGCTTAGATGAGGCACAATGAAAATAAGAAATCTTACCATGTAGAAGTCGTGATTTCATGCCTTGGTATGATTCTTTGCATATTGTGAAAACATGCACAAGAGAAAGTTTATTTATCCTTTGTCAAAATCGATGATGTTCATCATTGAGGCCGGGGTTGTTTTGAGTTTGAAAAAGGTGAGGTGAGTTGGCTTGCACATTTGAGGAAGAACACATGGTGGGAGTGGAAGTAGGTGGGGTAGAATAGTTTTTGTGTTTTTTTATAAATTAGTCGTCATTGTGCATTTATTGTGTCTCTATTCTATGCATAAAGGAGGCACCTTCATGCATTTTTATCTGCATTTTCATTGTTGGATGGCATATCTAAGTAGTTAAAAATAATTTATTATTAGAATGGAGGTATAAGAAAATTATAGAGATCTATAAATGAAGTGTACATGCATAGAAAGTAAATTTTCAATCTTTATGTTTAAAATATAGTTTATATAATCAAGATAAAAGTTAGCATTATTAGGAAAAGAGTGTGTCCATGACATGCTTGAATGTTTACAAAGATACATGGTAGATTTGTATGTAAATTTTTTATGATAGCATTGAATGTCGGAATCAATATAGTGAGATATTGAAATTTTGTTTTTTTTAATTGAACATGTTTGAGAGATAACATGAATTTTTATAAAATACAAATATTCAATGTATAAACATGTAAACATTCTTATGTAGTTCTATTAAATCGAAAGGCGTAAACATACATATTTTAAATTTTTTCAACAAGAATCTTGCTAGAAATAGTGTATTACAAAAGCATGGATATATTATACAGGAGTATGGAACAATGATTTGTACAGATATGATACTCCATGTAAAAAATGGCAATGGTCCTTCATGGCATGGAAAGATCTCAATGATGACATATAGTATATCATTTTGCATCAAACTTTTCTTGTATCTCTTGGAGGACCTCTTTGAATGCAAATTCATAATGAAGTTCTTTTTAGTTGACCAGAACTATTTATAAATGCTCAACACAATTGAAAAAGTATGTTTTGATGGAAAGTGTTAGGAGGAAAATATGACCTAAAATTCCTTCCCAAATTTCTTGGACATCAGATTTTTCGAGGGAAAAAATAAAAAAAATAAAAAAATTGTAACACCGATGAGTTGTTTCCTAACATCATCAAAAAATAGGTCACATTGTCTAAGTTCCCAATGTGGTCGTGTAATTCAATTCTAAGTTTGTAATGGTAGCCACATTCAAGGAATTCGTCATTGCATTTTGTGTAGTGCCACATATTGTTAGCATGGTGCATGAGATGTGGTGGAGGTGCTCTTCCCAACTCTAGCTGAGGATCAGGATGTCATCCAAGTATACCACTACAAATGACTTGGCGAATGGCCGCAATATGTCATTCATCAACCTCATGAAGGTTGAAAAATCACTCGTCAACCCAAAAGGCATAACAAACCATTCGAAAAGCCCCTTCTTGGCTTTGAAGGTAGTCTTCCACACATCGAAGGGTTTGATTAGTACCTGGTGATATGTGAACTTCAAGTTGATATTGTTGAAACAAATTTACCCCTTGAGTTGGTATAGAAGGTCATTAATCTATGGGATCGGGTACCTATTCCAGATAATGATCTTGTCTGGCACTCGATAGTCAATACAAATTCTCCAGGTCCCATCCTTCTTTTGTACCAACATGATCAAGATCTCAAAGGGCGATGAACTCAGGAAAATGTCACCTTTCTGCAACTAATCCTAAATTTACCTCTTGATTTCCTCATTCTCCAAAATAGAGTGCCAATAAATTGGTCAAGTGGGTAATGTCACACTTGAGGTCAGATCGATGGAGTGGTTGACCTGACAATGCAGAGGCACCCCTACAAGGGAGGTGAAGATGTCCTTGTACCCCACCACGACCTTGTCCAAATGTTATTTTCGTACAAAGGGGTCTTTTCTGGAGGTAGTGGCCACCATCTTCTTCTTTCCTCGACGACGTATCATCAAGAAAACAAATTCCCCAATTTTTAAAATGAGTTTACTGCATTTTTTTGCAATAACCAAAGAGATGGCAGTAGGCTATGCTACATCCAGTATCTTGTACAACATATTTCCCAACGTAACAATAAAAATGTGAGGCCTTGACTCATACACTTCATGTCACTTCCACAAGTATGGTTGGCCTAATAATACATCAGAGACATCAAGGGGAGCAACGCCACATAATACCTCATCCATGAAGGGCTTGATGATGTATGGAAAGTTCCATTATTAGCTCATGTGCAGATCCCTTCCTTGGTGAAGCCACCTGATGGTGTACGATTGTGGATGTGTTGTGGTTAGTAAACCCCTTTGCTTCACGACCTCTAGTGTAATGAGGTTCTTTTGGCTCTCGTTGTCGACAATGAACTGTACCAGGGAACCCTTTACCCACGTCTGGGAGTGGAAGAGACAGTCCTCCTCCTCTGGATCTTTGGGTTCATCCTTCTGGATATTTGTCATGGTGATGGTGGGGTTGGGCTCTGTATCAATAATATGCTTCCCTTTGTCATTCCCCTTGTCAGGTTCTGAGTCAGATTCAGAACATGCATCTGATTTTGAAGCCTTCAGCTAGGCCACCAATGACTTCTTGGCCCGACAATCACTTGTGTTATGGGTGTAGCTCTTATGGAACTCACACCACTTTCCCATGTCCTTCTTCAGCTTCACATTATTTCCCTTTGCTTGTGGCCTTGGAGGGTTATTCTCGGATGTCCCGCCTTGGATTTGTACTTCATTTTGTGGTTTGGGGCCAGCTTTTTCTTGCTTCAGATTCACATATTGAAAGTCTCGCTTCTTCTCTTTAAGCTTCCGCTTGATCTTAATGGCGTATTGGTACATTGTGATGAGTGCGGAGATGTCAAGGAACTCCATCATGTCCTGGATGTATCTATGTAGGTAGTTGTGGTACTTGAATACCAAATGTTTCTTAGAATCCTTGATGCCCAACTTCGTACGAAGGGTATGAAAAACATTAGTAAACTCTAGCACATCTTGGTCCCTTCCCTACCGCAGGATGGTCCACTTTATGTATTTTTCTTCGTACATGTTGTTAGGGTAGTACTGCTCATTTATGGTGTCACAAAATGAGTTCCAAGTGAGAGCAACTGAAAACAATTAGTTCATACTTTCATCCTTCTACACGCAATAGGTTTCACACTAGTCGTTGACATGGGGGGGAAAATTAAGAAGAGAAAAAGTAATATTTTCTCAGCTAGAAAAATCATGAACAGAAAAATATCCTTCTAGAAGATTCAACAATCTATCTACGACATCTACATATATTTGCCCCTCAAATATGGGAATGTTAAAGTTTACTTGTACCTTAAAAGGTGTTGAGCCTCCAAGTGCCTGTTGGATGTTGATGCGCCATCAGTGGGCAACTATTGAAGGGTCTGGTTAAATTTATCCATCATCTTGTTCCTTTGCTTCTTGAGGGCCTCCTCAAGCAACATTTTGATAGGTTCTCTTGCTCCCTTGTCTTTATTTTCTTCCCTCACAGGAGGCCGTTAGTGTTTATGAGGTTGGTCTTGCAAAGGTTCTACTAGTTCAAGCCCTAACTCCTTATATCCTGACCTCATTGGGGACATGCAAAGAAAAACAGAGAAAGAGCAAACCACTCTGATACCACTGATCCAAATTTAAATAAGAACATAACAAATTATATACATAACCATAAATACAAAGATGCAACATAAATAACACTTCCTTTCATTAATATAAAATAATGAAATATGCTTACAAACAAAATCTCTGAGAAGATATGTGGTGGCTCCATGACTATAAACTAAGTTACAATGAGGTTCAAGGGCCTTTTTATTATTGAACAATAAGAGAAAACCCTAAACAACCAAAACCCTAATCCGAGGAGATGTAACACCAATGGTTTATGGGCCCCATTGGGGTTAGTTGGGAAGCCAACTTCTGGGAGTCGTAACTTGGTAATATTAACTCCATTTGATGTGCATGATACCTCCTTAGAAATATCTCTCTAAGGAATATGTGGTAGCATTTTTGTTTTTGATAAGTTAGCCATTATTTGAAAAAAATCAAAATAGCATTTTAAAATGATAAGTTAGTATATGGACCAAAAAGAAAATTGAAAATAAAAAATGTTAAGATTTATTATCATTTCATGTCCATATCATATAAAATGATAGGGTACTTTCTCTTAAAAACGAAGGAAAATCACAAAATTTTATACAAACAATAAAAAGAAAATATTTACTTTAGAAAGTAAAATCAGGGCTGCTAGTTCAAACACGCCTTCGAAATTTCCTTTTTAGTTTAAATAATGCTTAAATTCCTTAATCAGGGTTTAATTATTATGATAAATTTTACTACCTTGCAAATAACCAATAACACATGATTTTATTATAAGGACGGAAGCGATAAAATGTCATATCTAGCGCCATTACAGTGCCCTCCAACTTCTAACGGTCAAGATCAACACCACAGAGATGAATGGTAGAGGACCCTTTTTGGCTCCCCTTCACTGTTTTTTTTAGTGTGGGAAAGACCTCCCAAAAAGGTGGTTTTAATGGCCACCCTTTTTCTCTTATGTAGCAGCACAGTGTGATTTTGAGCCCCCTTAGCCCAAAACCATAGCCCACTCACCATACCCCCCAAAACCCACCCGTAGTTTTTCGACATGTCGACTCATTCATCCCCGCACCTCCCACGTCTATTTTACCTCATTCGTTTCCATAACATTGCCTCATCTGCCACCTCATCCACCACCTCACTTATTTGTTGCCCTCCGTACACTCAGTTACTGTCACATAGTAATCCGTTATACTACTACCGTTCTATTGTAATTAACTCCTATAACCCATAGTAGAATTACCGTTCCTGTAATAAATTTCCTACCATAACATTTAAATGGTAAATTATAAATTGCTTACAAATAACCTGTTTAAGTGTCGATAATCATTTTTATTGCCTCTGATCCTCTCTCCTACTAAATCTTCTCTTGTGTAAATCACCCCTATTTCAAAAATAGATCCAACCTTTCACCATCCACCTCAATATACTTTGAACTCATCTTCTTGTGCAATGGATTCCAAAGCCAAAACCTAGAAAACTGTCAAAGAAGCAAGCCCCTACATTTCTCCTGCTCATCTATAGAAAATTCGCCTAGTTGATGCCCTATTTAAAGTTTCTGACTGTGAGTGTGAATTCGATTTTATCAAATTACACCCATGGATAAAACAAAAATACATTTATCATGGGGATCAAATCAGGTTCTAGGAAACTCGTTTTCCCCTCTTTGCATTTTGAGAAACTCATAGCTTCCTAGACTCGATAACCTAGTGCCAAGTCCATTATGACCCTGTATAGAGACCAATAATGGATAAAAATGGAGACATACCTTTCACCATTAATGCTCAGAACATCAACCAGGTGCTAAAGGTTCCCTCTTCTGATTCTCTAAGCTTCTTCTAACCAAAAGCTCTCCTTGATCTTTACAACAAACTCACCTTTCCACGGAGAACTACCATTTTTGAGATTTTCTTATTTGAAGATGCCCAAATACCTAAAATAAATCCACCCTATACATCCTCTGATTTTCCTAAAGCCACTAGACATGTTAACTCTTTACTATACTACCTCCTAGGCTATGAGAATGATCACAATATAGATGAATCCATTTTTGGATTCCTCTCTATCTTCAGTGCAAAATTTTAGCCAACTTTCATGTTAAATTACAGCTAGTTCTTGGCTAATAATATTCATGAACAACAAATCCATTTAACTACTCAGGGAGTATTCAAATACTCCTCTGTGATTATTCATATGTTTTTATTTCAGAGAGGTGATTTATTGCCTATTCAACTTCAGAAGAAAGATGATCAAGGTATGGATCAATCAGTGATCTATTGAACAAAGTTAGTCAGAGAAAATTCAACAAAGTATACCTATTCAGACTTCATAGACTTGTTCATTCATCCAGTTCTTCAACTTATCAATAGTCAGAAAGAACCCAGGATTAATGAAGAAATAAAAAAGACATTGCACTTATCTAATCAGACAAAGACAAGTGGACTGGTATTTATATCAGAATTACACTGAGATCAAAGTCTATGGTAGTGAGTTATCTCCATAAAAGCTTCCTAATTATGTACCAATGAGAATTTTCTCATTGGAATACAAGGAAAATGATTAACATGGATGATATGCATTTTGCTTCAGCCAAGAAGAAGTCACAATTCAACCTCAAAGCCTAGATTGATTCCTTAATTTACAGTACTAGGTTTGCAGGTATGAAAGTTGATCAGCTGTTAAAGGAGAGGAACTTGAAGCTTAGTTTCACCAGGTCTTATGATCCTTTCGGGTTTGTTTCAACATTAAGATTTTAGTTGACGTCTACATCATACAACCACACTCCTAGACTTGAATTACAGAAATACATGAACGAGGAGCAGTGGTTTGAAGGGACCCTACAGGAAGCAGATGAACATATTATTTCAACACCATAGATGAGCACTCAATTGACAAACACAAATCCACTAAATAGGAACAGGGAGAAAACTACAGCTGATACCACCCTTGTTAAAGATTTCATTATTCAGCCAACGAAGTTGAATACAGGATTGGTTATGTCATCAGGTAGCAGGCAACTAGACTTTATTGATCTTGGAGATCAAGAAGAAGCCTCATCAGCAGGGATGACAGATCCCAATTATTCTTCTTTTCTAAAATTGATGATAATAATTCAATCCACAGAGGCCAACACTGCTAAAGATGTAAACATGTTTTCTAAATACAAGGAGATTAAGCAGAAGAATGAGACTATTAAGGCTCATATGTACAGCTAGTTTTGGAAGCACACATCTACATCACAACACAAACTTCTCTCTACCTTTAACAGTGAGGAAGGGAGGATGTAGTTGGCCTTCCTACAGGCTCAAGTTCCATTTCCTAAGTCATTTGATGACTGCAAAAGGACAATTTTCTCCTTTGATGCAAATCAAATTCACCCTATAGATCAAATGGACATGCACTGGAAATCAGGAGAAATTATATTCACAACAATGACCACCACTCCCATGACACTTTCTAAGCTTAGAACAAATTTATCTAATACTCAGTCTCAACTTAAGATAGAAAATATGTCATCAATAGCTAAAGGAAATAAGTTAAAAACATTGGAAGAACTTGTTGTAAAAATTGGGTATGATGCCAAGGATTGCAAGGAAGTGGAGGATACTCTAAAAAACAAGGATTTAGAGATTGTAGCTCTCACGAAATAGTTAAAATTTCCATCTACTGAGGACCCACAGACCAAGGAGATGATAGAAAATGAGTAGAACAAAGAAGATTTATTAAAGCTTATTTTTTAGCAAAATGGCCATATTAAAACCATGGAGGAACAGAATGAGAAACTTCTCAAAGAGAAGGAATCCTTACAACTAACCACAATGCCTGTTACACCAATTCCCATGACTGGAATGGAACCCATTTCATCTTGTATAGGTAATGAAACTTCCCTAGCAGTAGAAAATGTAAAGTTGTAACAGGAGCTGCAAACACAAAAGCAACAATATGACAAGTTTCTTCAAAAGTTTCATGCTTTGGAAACCAACAAGATGAAAAATGATACACTATATGTCCAAGAGATGTAGAGGACACATAGGCTCGAGTAGAAAGTCAAACAGTTAGAATATCAAACATTCATGGCAAATACCTTGACCCAAGCCAAAGAAGACATTTGGTTTAATATTGCTAACTCTATTTCAGAAATATGGCCTTTTGTTAAAATTGTTTTTGAACAACAGGAACTAATTGAGAAATGAAGGACTGAGATAGAAATTCAAAAGGAAGCCCTGGATACAAAGCCTAAAGAAGCCACATCTATGATCAAGGTATTGAATTCTAAAAGCAAGGAGGAGCTACAAGAGATAAATATCACGGATAGGACATGTACAATTTTAGAGATAAAGAAAGTCCTAGAGAAGAAGAACCTATTGACTCAGCTGGAAACCAAATGTGAAGCTTTGGACATTGTTGTCCAAAAATTTCATTCAAAGTTCAATAGGTTAAGTAAGAAAGGGTTGCCATAGTTAACATCTGTTAATGATCAGTTAATAAAACTAGAAAGTTACAGTGAAAATTTGTATACTATTGCTGCTGATAAAGCACACTTTGAACAAATCAAGGGAAAAAGTACGGGGAAGGAATTTTTGGAAGCATTAGTGTCAAGTTTAATCATCAGACATGATATTAAAAACCTATTTCTGTTGACTGAGTTACCGGATAACCCATAGTAAAAACCATTTTCGTCAACGTTTCAAATCCCAACAGGGATCCATCATCAGGACTTCTTGAATGTTGATAGTGGAAGAGCTTAAATGAGAGATTTAAATAGTTATGAGGTGAGTTGATTTAAGGATGAGACGAAGGTCGACTTGTTTAATCATATTTATTATTATCCTCAATTTTAAGTTTTTATTGTAATTTTGAATAATTTTTTTGAGTAATTATTGAAGAGTTAATTTATTAATTTTAAAGTATTAAAAACTATTATTATTAAATCCAATTAAGTATTTAATTAATACTAGTTTTTAATACTTTAAAATTAATAAATTTACTCTTCAATAATTATTCAAAAAAATTACTCAAAATTGCAATAAAAACATAAAAGTGAGGATAATAATAAATATTATTAAACAAGCCTAGCCTCATCTCATCCTTAAAGCAACTCACCTCATAACTATTTAAATCTCTCATTTAAGCTCTTCCACTATCAACATTCAAGAAGTCTGGATGATGGATCCTTGTTGGGATTTGAAACATTGACGAAAATGGTTTTTACTGTGGGTTCTCCGGTAACTAAGTCAAAAGATATAAACCACAGATGTTTAAAATCCAAAACCTATTTCTAGTAAAACCTACCTTTGAAAAGTAAACTGAGGTTGATGAGGTTTATAGAAGGATGGTAAATCTGGAAATTCCATCTGATGATAAATGGAATCAATTGTGTGAAACAATTGATTAACCTTTTACCAAAATAGGAAAAATAATGACTCATACAACACATCAGCACATCCAGGAATGGTCATCAATAGTCATCAATAGTCTACAACAAAATAGGGATAGATCATGCAACAATTCATATCTCCTATTTTATATCATGCTATTTTTGTAAATTAGTTTAAGATATTTTGTCTAGTCCTAAACTAGTATAAATAACTTTCTTTTTGAGTTATCAAAGGTGGTACCTTTCCATAAGAAATTTTGTAAGCACCGATGTACAAGATTTTTCTAGATCACTGATAATAAAGCAAAGGATTCTGAATTTGATATCATACAGTCTCGTTTTCTTCTATAAGTCTTTCATGTGTTCCATTCACTTTCTTAATTCTTCATATGTTTAAGTTTTACAGAGATATTAGGTGAGAATAAATGTGTCACAGTTATTCTTAAAATTCCGTCTGAAGTTATTATTATAAAGAGATTGAGATATTAGAATTTTTGTCTAAAAGGCTCCCTCTAAACCATAAAATTGTCAGTACCTTATGTAATTTTAAGCATATTTTGTTTAACTTTTGAAAATTGGTCAAAGGTTTTCCCACTTATGATGATTTATCTTTCTATTTGAAATTTAAAGTAATCATATCTCTTTACTATTCTTTCTATACATCTTGTCAACTTAAATCACTGTATCGAGTTAAATGGAATCCCTTTGGCAATCTATTAGTACTATCTATAAGGGTTAAATATATCATTCTTATAATTTGTTTTATGTATTGTTCCCCCATAAAAGCCCAAATCCCAAACCCCAAAATAAATATTTTAGATGCTTTGGCATGATCAATTGACCATTAGCATCTCAGAGGTACAACATCAATCTGGCGCCGTTGTTGGGGACTCTAATTTGATTAGCTTCCCTGGGACAATGTTATAAATCCTATTCCTTTAAAGGTGACTAGAGGTCTAGATAGGTCATATTTCTTCACTGGGCGACTCCACTCTGCTAAACTAGCACCTGTTAAGCACACTAGATCCCCCTTTGAATCTGACACAGTTATCCCTTTGTGAGATCTAGAAAAACCTGTGAGAAGGGCCAATTCCAAAAGAAGACTTCATCGTTCTTCTTATTCTTCAGCCCTGTAGTCTGAAGATATATTATCATCAGATCCCTTTAGGAACATTCCATCCAATCTAGATTGGACACAATTATCACATATGGTTTTTGAACTTTTAGGTAAAGGAGTTGCTTTTAAATCATCTTTCCTTATTCACTCACTTGAAAAATATAAAGTACCCTTACCACAATTAGAATCACTTCAATGTGAGGTTGAATTGGATGTTCATTTACTTGAATTCAAACCTATATATTTCATATCACCCACTATTTATTCATTCCCTTCTACTTTTGAACAACTTGAAGGGACCTTCTCTGTATACTCAAACCCATTCTTTGAAACAAAAGAGGATATTCAGTCACAGGTCCAAAAGATAGTTATTAGGACTCCCTTAAAGTAATTTAGGATATTTCCTCCTTCTTCAACTCCTCCTTCTTCACCTCCACATAAATATACACATTCTCTATCACCATCTTCCTTGTCTTCTTCATCATCTACTCAAACACCTCATACACCATCTTCTACTATGGCTTTCCAATCAATTGTACAAGCTAGATATGTAGCTTTAGTTTTTCCTCAAAACCTTGATGCATTCCCTCCTGGATATTTAAAACACCTCTGTAGGTATAATGGAGAAATTGATTCCTTAGTTTATGACCATCTTCAATCATTTCTAGATTTTGTAGATAATATGAACATAAAACAAGAAAATGTTTATATCAGGTTGTTTGTCCAATCTCTTGAGGGAAATGTTAGAACCTAGTTCTGGTAGTTACCTAAAAATTCCATTAGGTCATGGGAGGAGTTAACAAATATATTCAAAAACAAATGGGGTGTGAAGAAAGATCGTCTTTAGTTTTTCACTAAGTTTTAAGAACCAAAATGGAACTTTGGTGAACCTGTAGCTGATTTTATTAAAATTTTCAACAAACTTTCCCATAAGATGCCCCCTGATTGCAAACCCCCTGTAGTAGCATCCAAATCTAGGTTTTCAAAAGCCTTTGAAGATGATTTTGTTGTAATGTTAACAGAAATAACTTCTAGGAATCTTGAAGACATGAAAACTAATGTTATAGAGGTAGAAGCAAATAGGGCTACCTCAACCACCTTGAAAGCTAAAGAGGAAAAGGCCCAAAGAATGCTTAAATCTAGTCAAGAGGCCTCTACTTCCTCAAAAACTAAAACTGAAGTTTACAAAATTGATGAGATCACTTCACTTCTTAGAAACCTATTGAATAGAATTTCCAAGAATGAAACTCAACCCAAAACAGTTCAATAGACCGTCGCTTGACCTCAAAATCAGAATAAAGGTCAATACAAAAGAGCTCCACAATTACAAATTCTTCAAAGGCCCAATAATGATCAATAGGTTCCAACTCCTTTGTTGATCAATGATCAATATCCATATGATAATACCATGACTATCATTGAAGACATTAACAATATGGATACCTCTTCTTGTCGTACCACTATTGTTCCTCTTTCACAGAATTAACAAATTTAAGAAGATCAAGAATCTTCACAGGTTTCCAAATACCATGCCTTATCTGAATTTCTAATTGTAGAGCTAAACAAAAGATACGATCTTAGACCTAGACCTAGCCCCGAGAGACCCCATAAGGAAACTCCAAAAATTGAACCTCATACCAAAGTTGTTTAAACTCAGACAACTATTATTTGACCATTAAATCAATCCACTGATATAACTCAAATTGATATAACTTTCTTAACTACATTTAATGTTGAAAAGCAGTTAGAGAGATTTAAGATCCCTATACCACTTTTAGAACTTTCAGAAAACCCTGGATATAAAAATCAAGTTTCCAAGTGGATACAAAACACCTTTGTTGATGTTGAAAGCGATGTTATTAGCCTTCAGGATGAAAAATTGGTAGTTATCTTTGGTCCTAGCTTTGATATAATAGATGAAATAGTACCTCCTTTCTTTGTGACACTAAAGACAAATGAAACTATGTTATACAACTGTATGGTTGATTATGGAGCATCACATAACCTCATGCCAAAAGCAATCATGAATCATTTAAATCTTGATATAACTAGATCTTATCATGATTTTCACACCTTTGATTCCAAGAGTGTACCTTGTTTAGGGTTGATTAAGGATTTAGTAATCACTCTTGCCCAAATCCCAATAAAAATTATAGTATTAGATATACTTGTCACTGATATCCTTCCCAAATTTGGAATGCTCCTTTGAAGGTCTCGTTGTGCCAAATTAAGGGGAACTCTTCAGATGGACATGTCTTATGCCATTATTCTAGTTTACGGTGGAGAACAACTTAGGTTGTATAGAGAAGTTAGATTTGTGCACACTGTATGCAAAATAGATCAACTAAAGAACCACCCCATCTATGGTATTGATCAAGATTTTAGCTGCTTTCAACTCTCTTCAAATCAAATACATGAATCTGAAGTAAAAATAGAGGATGTAGTTGAAAACCGTATATCAAATCAAGCTAATGTGTGGAAGATATTCTTTCATGTCTCTTGTACAAAGGATGGAGCAGGGGCTGGGGTACTATTAATCTCACAAGAAAAAGAAAATATTACACAATCATGTAGACTTTATTTTGAAGTTACTAATAATGTAGCAGAATACGAGGAATTCCTTCTAGGACTACAATTAGCCAAAATTTTAATGGTAAAGAACCTGAGTGTTTTCACTAACTATGAACTCATTTTGAGATAGGTTAGGAATATTTTCCAAACAAAGCATCCTAGGCTTAGGTCTTATTGGAATGAGATTTTGGATTCCATTGAAACTTTCTTTAATGCCTTCACCATAACTTATGTCCATAGAAATGAAAGCATACATGTAGATACTTTAGCTCTCTCTACAAGCTCATTTAAAATTCTTGATCAAACACAAGTGTTATGCCAAATCCAAGTCAAATACAGGCCATCCATATGAGCTACCAAAAGCATTGGTAGGTGTTGGAGGATGATGAACAACTAAATTCTTTCCTTCAAGTTGTAGGTGAATTTTCTCTTCTGCACATTGACGAAGACAAGCTTGACATAATTGATCCTCAAGCTAATGATGATCCAGAAGTAAACTCCAAGATTGCAGATCATAACATCATACAATTATAAAAAAACTTCATTCCTAAAGGACTAATTCATTTAGGGAAATTATTCGATTATAATGATGTCCCTCAAAAACCTTCATCCATTTCTCTTGAAGATGACAATGAAGAAATCAATATTGGAACCCAAGAACAAGTGCAAAATATAAAAATATATCCATGTTTAGTCCTAGAAGTTAAAAATGACTATCTTAAGTTGCTTAAAATATACAAAGATGTGTGTGCTTCGCCTTATGCTGATCTTAAAACCTATGACACATCCCTCATTGAACATAATATCCCATTAAAAATTGATGCTAAACCCTACCAGAAAAAACATAGAAGAATTAACCCATTTCTTCTGCCAACTATTGAGAAAGAGCTTAAGAAAATGTTAGATGCAGAGATTATTCTTCCATTGAGATATTATAATTGGATTGCCAACCTAGTACTTGTCAAGAAAAAGAATGGTGAAATTAGACTCTATGTTGATTTTAGGAACTTAAATAAAGCATCACTAAAGTATAACTATCCATTACCTGAGATGGATCAATTACTTCAACAATTTTATGGAGCTAACAGACTTTAGATGTTAGATGGTTTTTTTGGTTATAATCAGATCATGGTCAACACAACAGATAAGAAAAATACTGCCTTCACAACACCTTGGGGTACTTTTATGTATGCCATGATGCCTTTTTGTTTGACAAATGCAAGAGCTACATTCCAGAGAGCTATGGATATAGATTTTGTAGGCAAGGTAAATAAATTTCTTGTTATTTATCTTGATTATCTTACAGTCTTTTCTAATTCTAATAAAAAACATTTAAAGCACTTGGTGAAGGTTTTTGAAAGATGAAGGAAATTCGAAATATCATTGAATCCAAAGAAGTCTCTATTTTCTATCACAGAAGGGAAATTTCTCGGTCATATAATTTCTAAAAATTGAGTAGTCATTGATCTAAACAGAGTATCAGCCATTCAGACATTATCATTAGCTAGAAATAAAAAGGAAGTTTAGGATTTTCTTGGTAAAATCAACTTTTTAAGAAGATTCATAACTAATTATGCCAAAATTGTCAAAGATATAATTGATATGCTTAAAAAGGGTCATGAGGATAAATGGACTGTCTCCTCCAGACATGCATTTGATCAAATTAAGAAAGTTATTTCTAAAGCCCCAACCTTGGCTAGTCCTAATTATATGAAATGATTTAGTATATTTTCCTTTACCTCTGAAACAACCCTTGTTGTCATTTTAATACAAAATAATGAAGATTCCCATGACCAACCTATAGCCTTTTTCAGTAAAGTCATGAGAGATGTTAAGCTCAAATATGACATAATTGAGAAGCAGGCTTATGCCCTAGTCTTGTAATTGTATCCCTTATTGTTACTATTGTGCCCCATAGAATCATAGTATTGTTAATTTTGTGCCTTTATATTATTATTGTTAGGTCGACTTGGTTATATTGCAACCCCTTAAACTCCTATATATAGAAAGGAGGTTTCTTCATTTGTATCATCAAAGAATTATTCATTTGTGCAATGTAAAGGAGGTTTCCCCCTCGAATAGGCTAAATTCTAAGGTTTTGATCTACCTTTTCTATTTTTTTGTGAGCTTGTTTCATAACATTTGATATCAAACCTTTGGATTCTAGGGTTTCGCTACTCCAAACAGGTCATCATGGAATTTTTTCTATAACTTTTTTTCTGCGACGTTTCAGAAGTAAAAGAAAACCATTTGAGATGAAATCTTTCTAAACCTCGCATCGAAATTTCATATCTTGTTGTTGAAAATAATACTGAGAGGAGGGGTGAATCAATATTATTAAGTCAAATTCTTTTTCAATTTATAGAAAGATTTGTATACGCTAATTCAGGTAATGAAAACATCGTGTATACGCAACTCTGACTAATGAAACTCACGTGTAACTTCCAGACTTATAATTTAATTTATTCTTCAGATGTTGATTATTAATCTGTGTGTCAAAACCAGATAACAATAAGCATGAATATAAAATTAGAGCAGACAGCCACACAAAGGAACACAAGATATAAGGTGGAAAGCCAATGTTGGTGAAAACCACCTGCTGCAATATGTATCTATCTTCTTTCAATTAGAAACTTCTTTTTACAATGATTTTGTACTGGTGCAGTCTTATACCAACACGCAGGCTTAAACGTACAAAAGTATACAACCTTCTCTCATTCTCCAACTTCTCTTGCAAGGGAGATACAACCCCCTTAGCTCTTGTACTAGATGCGGTACTAGTACGTAGGTGTTGACCTACAAAAGGCTTCAACCTTCTCTTTTCTTCCAGGGACCACGTTTCATAAATTTTCAGACTGGATCCATGAATATCAATCAACCATCAAATAGATCTGCAACAACCAATATCCTTTGCACAAATACTGAATCAACCAATAACTTATCAGAATACTGTAACCCGAAAATAATACCAGTAACTAGACAACAATTCTCAACCCAGAACACTGCAGCAATAAACAGAAGCAGCTAAAACATATTTGAAGAGATGTACGCTACTTCACCAATATAAACCTGTGTACATACGTAGCTATACCACCATATACACAGTCTTCACTTGCTTAACCTACGTGTATACGCGCCTCGGATGTGTCGAACCTGCGTACAGATCTATAAAAGATAATTTATCCTTTTACTTAATGAGACATCAGTTATATCCAGATTATTAGATTTATAGATCTAATCATGCACCAAATATAATAGATCAAAATCACCCAATGATACTATTATTCAAGCCTAGAGATCTCAACCCATCAATAGATCTTAACCATCGTGTAATGCTCAGGTTCCTCCTTGATTCAGATCCAGCTGTAACTCCCCGACCTTCCAGATCTTGCTTCTCTCAAGATATTCAACATATAAGTCCATACCCTTGCCAAGTGATCTTCTTCCCTTTTTATAATCTAGGCCTTACTCAAACCATGGTCCAAAACCATAGAAATCCAATACTAGGGATCTAATACCTAGGTTCAACACTTTAACTGCAATACCAAGGACCAAAACCATAGGTTCAAATATGTCAGACTAAATACCATGGACCGACCATAAGTTTTCCCACATGTATGTGCTTTTCTTTGCATGAAAGTGTGTGCATACGCATACACATCTTCTGATTGGTATATCCGCGTGTATACGCGACTTTGTTACGAGGAACCTACGTATATGTCATTTTCTTTCATTCTGAGAGCCTGAACTATGATCTGCCATTTGAGTGAGTTGCAATCAAGGACAACACCTGTGCCATAATGCCAACAATCTCCCCCTTTGGACTTGATGGCAACCCCTAGTCACTCAAAAAAATTCTCCCCCTTTCACATCAAGGGCAAAGGGTTGTGTTCCCCCTGAATGCATGCTGAATCCTCTGCTCTGCTGAGCTGTCTAAACTCCCCCTGACTGTAGGCAAGGTCTGCAAAAAGATAATCTACACAACAAACATGACTTTATACATTATAAGAGACCTTCCTATCACCAAAGTATCATACATGCATCCATCTCCCAATCAAGTGGGGATATACCAAAATTGAACACCCAACCAAGTGGGGATACACCAGAAATTTACACATGACAAATAAGTACGTTACATCATTCATCCCAGGCATAGTGGGGAAACCAAAATAGACTGTTACATGACCTTGATAAAATAAATAGAGACAAAATATCTTCAGCAAGACTCTGACAGTTATCAACAACTAACATCATCAGTATTTTTCAGTCATTATTTAGACCAGCACCCATGTTCTCTTTCTGCACCTGTTCCACCTAAAATCAAACCAACTATGAATTTGAACCAAGATCTTCTAAGATAATGCCAACAATGCATTATTAGAAGAATATATGCTCCCCCTAAACCCGAGCCAAATGGTCTCTATTAGACCCATATCAGACTCTTTTCATCCTGAGCCTAGCCCCACTGCTTTTCTTCAAACCAACATATACATGACTGTACCTTAATAAACCGGCATATGTACGCAGATCCTCCTCATTCAACTCACGTACAACCACTTTTCTCTGAAACAGACAAGATTCAACAGCAAGATGATGCATCAACTACCCCCAGCTTTTGTCTGAGGTATTCAAATGTCTCCCTGGGCAGTGGTTTGGTAAGGATATCAGCAACTTGTTCCTTAGAGGTAACATACTCCAATTTTACCTTTTTTTCAAGCACTTGTTCCCAGAGAAAATGATACTTGATTGGTATGTGCTTAGTCTTTTAATGCATGACATGATTCTTTGAAATATTGATTGCACTTGTATTATCACAAAAAATGGAGATAGGTGGAGTACAAGTGATTTGAAGGTCTTGCAATGTTTGCATCATCCAAAGGAGTTGTGTATAACAAGATGCAGTAGCTACATATTCTGCTTCAGCTGTAGATAATGCAATAGATCTTTATTTCTTGCTGAACCAAGATACTAATCTAGGGCCCATCAAGGATGCACCACCACTAGTGCTTTTTCTGTCATCCACACTTCCTACCCAATCCACATCTGTATATGCATGAAGTGTGAGATCTGTACCTCTAGGATACCATAAGCCATAGTTTTGAGTTCCTTGAAGATACTTGAAAATTCTCTTAACTGCTTGAAGATGAGTTTCCTTTGGATTTGCCTGAAACCTTCCAGCGATTCCCACTGCATGCATAATATCTGCTCAAGTACCTGTTAGATAGAGCAGACTACCAATCATGGATCTATAGGTTGGTTGATGTACTGCTGCTGATTCATCATTTGCGTTGAGGCTGCATCTTGTTACCATAGGGGTACATACTGGTTTCGAATCCTCCATCCCATATTTCTTCAAGATCTGCTTGATATACTTGGTTTGTGATAGAAAAATGTCGTCTTTGTTTTTTTGGACTTGTAAACCAAGAAAATATGTGAGCTCACCAAGCATGGACATTTCAAACTCTTTCTGCATCACCAAGGCAAACTTTTGACTCATGTCTTCTTCATTGCTACCAAAGATGATATCATCAACATACACAACAAGTATTAGAAACTTATCATTGTCAATTTTTATATAAAGATTGCTATCAATTGATCATTTTATAAAACCTTGTTGATGGAGGTACTTATCCAACCAATAATACCAAGCCCTTGGAGCCTATTTAAGGCCATAGAGAGCCTTTTTGAGTCTACATAGAAGTTTTGGATCATTTCCAAGAATAAACCCATCTAGTTGTTCAATATATACTTCTTCATCCAAGTCTCCGTTTAGGAAGGCAGACTTCCCGTCCATTTGAAATACTTTGAACTTCTGAAAGCTAGAAAGAGCAAAGAACATTCTTATGGCCTCTAGTCTAGCAACTGGTGCAAAAGTTTCTTCAAAGTCTATCCCTTATTGTTGAGCATACCCTTTGCAAACAATTCTGGCCTTGTTTCTAATCACATCTCCATTTTCATTCAACTTCTTTTTGAATATCCATTTTGTTCCTATGACATTCTTATCTTTTGGTCTAGGAACCAGCTCCCAAGTGTTATTCTTTTCAATCTGCTCAATTTCTTCCTCCATGGCCTTTACCCAGCATTCATCTTTGCATGCCTCTCTTACATTTTGTGGTTCAGTGGAGGAGAGCAATGCTAGATAGCTTGAAGCTTTGAAATGGTTCTTCTTGTCTGTACACCTGCCTCTTTCTGCACCAAAATTTGAGATTCTAGATGATTCTTCTGAACGTACCTGGATGGAGTCTTTTCTTCTATCCTTATCTGTTCTTCTGGTTCTTCAAGGGTTTCTTCTTCATCATGAATCTGATTTGATGCTGATGGATAGTCCTCATCATCTTCAAAATCTTGAAATTTTACCTGCCTAGGAGTGATCCTTCTTCATCAACCACTACATCAATACTTTCAACAATTTTTCCAAGTCTTTTATTATAACACTTATATGCTTTGTTGTGGGGAGAGTAACCAAGGAGAATGCCTTCATCTGCTCTAGGTTCAAACTTGCCAAGGTTTCCATCAGTCTTTTTGATGTAGCATTTGCTCCCAAATATTTTGAAGTATTTTACCGTGGGAGTCTTACCATACCATAATTCGTGAGGAGTCTGAGTGTTGTTTACCTAGACGTTTGTCTTGTTGATAATAGTAACTACAACAAATGTGGCTTCACCCCATAAGGTTGCGGGAGTTTCAGAATCATCAAGCATAGCACAAGCCATTTGTTGAACCATTCTGTTCATCCTTTCCACTACTCCATTTTGTTGAGGAGTCCTTGCATAGATAGCATTGTTGTTTTCCTCCCTTGAGTATATATAAATTATTTGGAGTTCTTATACCTTTGATCACTGTTTCCCCTATATCCAGCTCACGAACAATGCATCCATTTGATTGAAATATTACTTCATTTCCTTGATACACGTTTGACTGAAACTTAATAAATTATGCTTTAAACCATCAACATACATAACATCTCCAACCTTAACCTTTTCTTTTAAAAGAACAGAACCGTTACCTTTTATGATTACAGGGGTGTCATTTCCAAATGAGACCTTCTTTTCCTTTTCTAAGGCACTATATGACTGAAGTTTATCTTTATCACCTGTCATATGTTTTGAGCATCCACTGTCGATGTACCATTGATTTTCATGTCCTTCCGCATATAAGGCTATCCCACATCTTTCTGGTAGTAGTTCTTTCTTTCTCCATGTTTTGGGACTTAATGAATCTTGCTCCTTCTGAGTTGTTTGTCGAAACCTACTCCTGCATTCAGAATCTTCATGACCGAAGTTGTTACAAATAGAACATTCTATTTCACTTTCAAGAGAAGAAAAGTTATTGTAGGTCCTTTTCATGATCCCAATCATAATACTTTGTTTTTGAGCTTCTCTAGTCATGATTGTCTTGTAGGCAACACATTGAGCTGCTTTGTGACCAAAGTTATGACAAGAGAAACATTGGCCATTGAAGAAACTCCTGCGATTATCAAATCTACCAACCAAATGATTGTAATTTCTATTGATATCCATTCTTGAGGCAAATTGAGAATGATTTACCTGTGGTTGGTTGTAGCTTATGTTCATCCTTAAAGTAGATTGCCCTTGATTTAACTGGTAGTCTTTGTTCATTCTTGAGTTAAATTGTCCTTGATTTACCTGGTGCTCTCCATTGGGCTTTTGATGTCGATTGTCAACCTGCTCACTTCTCCTTGCAGCTTCAAGATAACTTTTGGAGGTAGATGGCTTCTGTGCTTGAGATGTTTCTTTGGTATACCAAAGACCTGTCTTGATTAGAGGAGAACGCTACACTTTGATAATCTCATCTAAAGTTTCAGATCCTTTAGCAAATATAAGATTAAGAGCTTTCATTTTCTCAATTTCCTTTCTAAGTCCCACAATTTCACATTCTAACTTTTCATTGTGTTTCTCCATTTCAGCAAGTTGGGATGTCAGAGTATCTATAATCATTTTTTTCTCTTCTAAGAAAATTTTGAGTTTAGAAATTTCTTCATAAAGACTTTCTTCATCTGTAGCATCCAAGAAATCATCATCTTCAAAAGCCATCAAATGTCTATAATCATCACTTTGTTCATCTTCATCTCTATTTGAAAGTCCATCACTGTCTTCATGTGTGTAATAGCTCTTTTTACTTACATTCTATTTTATGTTCCATCTAACTGGTTCCTTACCTTTGTCAAGCTTATCTTTTTGAGGACACTTGGCAGCATAGTGACCGACTCTTCCACAAGCAAAACATTTGAATGTGAGGTTACCTCTAAATCTTCCAGAACCCCGTTGAAGGTTCTTGACAAAATTTGACTCTTCCTCTCCTTCTGACATATGTCCTAAGTCATTGTAATCTCCTTTTCCTGAGGATTTGAATGCAGCTTCTCTCCTGTCTGATGGTCCAACTTTTCTCATTTTGTAAGAAATTAGGATTCCATGCAGCTGTGACATGGTAAGGCTCTGTAGATTCTGCTTTTCTTCTATAACAGAAAATTTTGAATCAAACTTAGGAGACAAAAACCTTAGAACCTTTTCAACCTAAAAAACTTCTTTTATGTCTTCACCCAAGTTTTCAAACAATTAACAATCTCATCTATACGAAGGAAATTGTTAGCCACGCTTTCATCACTGTACATTATAAGATATTCATACTGAATTACGAGAGTTTGAAGTTTTTCTCGTTTTACCTGATCATCTCCTTCATAGCTCAGAATGATCTTGTCCCATATTTTTATTTTGCAGTTTTGAGCTTCATAACCTTGAAAAATTCTAATTGAGATAGACACCCTAATAGGGTATTGGCAACCTTTGCATTTGTTTCATACTGCTTCTTACCAGCCGTATCAGTAGGGGTTGCTGAAGGAAATGTGTATCCTGTTTCCACAATATCCCAAACTTCTGTACCAAGAGATTGAGGATAGGCAGTGACTCTTACCTTCCAATAGACAAAGTTGCTCCCATCAAATATTGGTGGCTTGATTGATGCTTCCTTTTTGTAGTTGCTCATGATGATAGATCTTCCTTCAAGTGATCAAGCTTCTCCTGAAGGACCTGCTCTAACACCAATTGTTGAAAATAATACTGAGAGGGGGGGTGAATCAGTTTTATTAAGTCAAATTCTTTTTTAGTTTATACAAATAATTTTATAGGCTACTTCAGTTAACGAAAATAATGTGTATACACAACTCCGACTAATGAAACTCACGTATAACTTCTAGACTTATAATTTAATTGATTCTTCAGATGTTGATCATTAATCTGTGTGTCAAAAGCATATAACAGTAAGCAGGAACAAAAAAGTAGAGCAGAGAGTCACACAAAGGAACACAAGATATAAGGTGGAAACCTAATGTGGGTGAAAACCACTTGCTCCAATATGTCTCTATCTTCTTTCAATTAGAAACTTCTTTTTACAATGATTATGTACTGGCGCAGTCTTATACCAGCACACAGGCTTCAACCTGCAGAAGGCTACAACCTTCTCTCATTCCCCAGCTTTTCATGGAAGGGAGCTACAACCCCCTTTGCTCTTGTACTAGCTAAGGTACTAGTACGTAGGTGCTGACCTACAAAAGGCTTCAACCTTCTCTTTTCTTCCAGGGACCACGTTTCATAAATTTTCAAACTGGATCCATGAATATCAATCAACCATCAAATAGATCTACAACAACCAATCTCCTTTGCACAAATACTGAATCAGCCAATAACTTCTCAAAATACTGTAACCTGAAAATAGTGCCACTAACCAGACACCAATTCTGAACCTAGAACACTACAGCAATAAACAGAAGCAACTAAAACATATTTCAAGAGACGTATGCTACTTCACCAATATAAACCTACGTACATACACAGCTATACCAAAATAAACCAGCATATATGTAGTCTTCACTTGCTTAACATCCATGTATACCTGCATCTGATGTGTCGAACCTGCGTACAGATCTATAAAAGATAATTTATCCTTTTACTTAATCAGACATCAGTTATGCCCAGGTTATCAGATTTATAGATCTAATCATGCGCCAAATATAATAGATCAAAATCACACAATGATACTATTATTCAAGCCTTGAGATTTCGACCCATCAATAGATCTTAACCATCGTGTAATGCTCAAGTTCCTCCTTGATTTGGATCCAGCTGTAACTCTCCAACCTTTTAGATCTTGCTTCTCTCACAATATTCAACATATAAGTCAATACACTTGCCAAGTGATCTCCTTCACTTTTTATAGTCTAGGCCTTACTCAAACCATGGTCCAAAACCATAGATATCCAATACTAGGGATCCAATACCTAGGTTCAACACTTTAACTGCAATACCAATGATCAAAACCATAGGTTCAAATGTGTCGGACTAAATACCATGGACCAACCATAAGTTTTCCCACATGTACGTGCTTTTCTTTGCATGAAAGTGCGTGCATACACATACACGCCTTCTGATCGGTATATACGCGTGTATACGCAACTTTGTTACGAGGAACCTGCGTATACCTCATTTTCTTTCATTCTGAGAGCCTGAACTATGATCTACCATTTGAGTGAGTTGCAATCAAGGAAAACACCTGTGCCATAGTGCCAAACCTGTGCCATAATGCCAACACTTGTTTCGCTATATTTTCAGAGATATGATCTGATGAAGTTAAGGTTTTTGGAAGCTCTAGGATTTCATCTAAAACAGGTCATCGTGGAATGTTCACTCTAAAATTTGCTCTATGAAGTTTCAGAAGCTAACAAAAAAACCCAATTGAGAAGAAATTGGTCTGAACTGTAGCTCCAAATTTCAGATCCTATCTCACTATATTTTCGGAGATATAATATGAGGAAGTTATGGTTTTTGTAGACCCCCGAATTACATTTCAAATAGGCCACCTTGGGAAAATCGTCATAACATTCTCTCTGAGTATAAAATTGAATTTTTGTAAGAATTTATAGAAATAGGACTCACTCTAGTTGTTTGGAAACCATTTTTAGAACCTAAGGTTGAAACAATGACCCACTAAAAGTCGTACAAGTTCGATCTACTAAACAAGTCTATACTCAGGTCATCGTGGGATATTTGGCATAACTCTTAATTGGGGAATCCAATCTTGATCAGACTTGCAGGGTTAGAAAGACCACTCAGAGGGTTACTGCAGGAAGAAATTTCAAACCCAGGCGATCCAAAATTACAGAGATACATCAGATTCAATATCAAGATACTACAAAGTGAAAAAATGTGTGTAGTTTATTTTTAAATTTTTGGAAAAGCTTGGTTTGAAAAATTAGTTTGAAGGAATTGAAAGGGCATAGTGAAGAATTGTTATCGGTAATTGATGCCTCGAAGAAAGAAAATGGAAACACCTAGTAAGCAACCTGAAATCTCTAGCATGACTCATGAAGAAGAGGAAGAAATGCAACATGATATATTAAAATTACAAGATCAAGTGAAACAAATTTCACTCGCACAAAAAGTAACAGAAAATAAGATGGATGGTTTAAAGAAAGACGTAGGAGCTAAGATGGATGGTTTAAAGGAAGGTGTGTAAGCTAGGATGGATGGTTTAAAGAAAGGCATATAAGCTAAGATGGATGACGTGTAAGCTAAGATGGATGGTGTGGAAGTTAGTATGGATGAGTTGAAGACATATTTGACAGAGTTTCTACAAGAAATGATTACTAATGGAGAAATAGTAAAGGAAACTCATGATGAGAACAAAATAAATGTTAATAATGATTTCATAGACTCTAAATTTTGATCGAAGAACCACCATGTTCCAAACATTGATATGAGGAAGTTTGATGGCAAGGATCCTGGAACATGGATACTACAGATGGAGCAATTTTTCGATCTCCATAATGTGCAAACCACACAAAAGGTACACATTGTAACTTTATATTTGGAACCAAATCAATTTATATCGTATAGATGTCTTTGCTCTAATAAAAAAATTGTCACTTTGGCTATTTTTATGGAGGAAATGATAGCACATTGTGAGGATATGAAAAGCAACACTTTTTTAGCCAATTGATAAATCTCAAAGAAAGCGGTTCAATGATGGAGCACATTGGGGACTTTCAAAATTTGAATATAAAGGTAAGAGATATTCCATAGGAGCATAGGATTAATGTGCTCATAGGGACTTTAAAAGATAACATCCAACATGAGGTTTACCTGTGGGAACCAAATTTATTGGAGAAAGCATTCAGGTTGGCAAGAAAAATGGAAAGCAAAATCATGGCAACAAGCAAGCCTACCACTCACAATCATAAAGATGGAAGTGTTGCTGCACCTAGCCATCCATAACCTACAAGGCTGACACCACAACAATTGCAAGAAAAAATAGCAAAAGGGCTTTGTTACAGTTGTGAGAGAAATTACACTAAAGGTCATAAATGTGCCAAGAAGAAATTATTTTACATAGATTTCGAAGAGGAGGAAGAAAAGGAGCAATAAACGTCAAAAGAAGAGAAGATACACCAGGAACAAACCCTAGAAAGAGAAGAAATGAATCTGACCATATCTTGTAATGCATTAGCTAGAATTACCACTCCTCAAATTATCAAGATAGAAGGGCATATTAAGAAGAAAAAGGTAGTAGTGTTTATTGATTTGGGAAGTACCCATAATTTTATTCATTATAAGATAGCCAAGGAATTGAATTGCTCCCTATTTCCAACACTAGAGTGCCAAGTGATGGTTGCAAGTGGAGGAGCCATAAATTTCTTAGGAAAGTGCCATAATATCAAGCTATACATGGGAGAATATGTATTGAATAGCCCAATGCTTACCATTCCAATGGGTGGTGCTGATGTTGTACTAGGAGTCTAATGGGTACAATAGATTTTCATTTTCAAGAAATTTTCATGAAATTCTCTGCAGAAGGAAAGGAAGTTGAATTAAGGGGTATCACGTGGAAACCGGGAAAGATAATCAGCTGTAATTGAATGACAAATCTTCTAAAGAAAGAACAACGGGGCATAATTGTACAATTATGTTCACTAGAGGTTCCCACATCGAAATCATCCATTTCTCCAGATCTCCAAAAATTCTTGTACAATCATTCCAAGGTATTTGAGACTCCTAAAGTCCTCCCACCTATTCATGATCATGATCATGCTATCAATTTGATTCCAAGAAGTGTTCCTCAAACATCAGGCCTTACAGATATCCCTATGTCTAAAAGAGTAAATTGCACATATGGTTGTAGAAATGCTATAGGTTGGTATAGTTCAACCTAGTCAACGTTCTTTCACTTCTCTAGTAGTATTGGTTCACAAGAAGGATGGATCATGGTGCATGTGTCCAGATTATAGGGAGCTCAACAAGCTCACTAATAAAGATAAATTTCCCATTCCTTTCATTGATGATATATTGGATGAATTGCATGGATAAATTTACTTCCCCAAGTTGGATGTTTGTTCAGGTTATCATCAAATCAGAATGAAGATTGGATGCATTCCAAAAACAACATTTAGAACTCATGAGGGTCATTATGAATTTTTGGTCATGCCTTTTGGCCTTACTAATGCACCTTTTACATTTCAAGTTCTGATGAATTTCATTTTCAAACCCCTCCTTAGAAAATTTGTGTTAGTATTTTTTGATGATATACTAATCTACAGCAAGTCTTGGAAGCATCATGTCCATGGTGCTCAAACTATTGGAGGAGAAACAATTATATGCAAAAATATACAAATATTTCTTTGGAGTACAAGAGGTGGAATATCTAGGTCATATTGTATCTCATGAAGGTGTTAAGGTAGACCGTAGCAAAATTAAAACCATTAAGGAATGGAAAATCCCCACATCCATAAAGCATCTACGAGGATTTCTCGGGTTGACAAGGTATTATCGCAAGTTTTTTAAGAATTATGGGAGAATAGTTGCACCTCTAACAACATTATTGAAGAAAGATGCATTCTCATGGACTCCAGAAATAGCAAAGGCCTTTGAACATCTTAAAGAGGAAATGTGTCGAGCACCAGTCTTAGCTACACCAGACTTCACAAAAAACCTTTATTGTGAAATGTGATGCCTCAGGAAATGGAATTTGTGTTGTTTTAATGCAAGAATAAAGACCCATTGCTTTCAAAAGTCGTTCAATCAAAGGAAAGTATTTTCAAAAAGCTATTTATGAGAAGGAAATGATGGCAATACTACATGCACTTAAGAAATGGTGACCGTACCAAATGGGAAGACACTTCAAGGTAAAAGTAGATCATGATAGTCTTAAATACTTTTTTGAAAAAATATTATCTTTAGATGAGTAGCAAAAATGGGTCGCAAAGATGTTGGAATGTGACTTTGAAATCATATACAAAAAAGGGAAGCAAAATGTTGTGGCAAATGCACTCTCAAGAAAGGATGAGGATGTGGAAGTATTTCTTTGCACCATTTCTATTATCCAACAAGATTGGATAAAAGAAGCAAGGGATGAATGGAAGAATGATGAGGAAGTGTGGGCACTCATTCAAAAGATACAACAAGATCCCAGTACATCTGATACATTTAGCTGGAAAAATGATTCGTTATGGTACAAGGATCAGTTATACCTATGTAAGAATTCCCAACTCAAACAAAAGATTCTTAGGGAATTGCACACCTCTTCCTTAGGAGGGCACTCAAGCTTTCTAGAAACGTACCACAATGCTAAAAATGATTTTTTTGGGGGTGGCCTTAAATTAGATAGTCAAAAGTTTGTGGCGGAATGTTTGGTATGCCAACAAAATAAAGTTGAAACTAAGACCCCAAGACTATTACAACCTTTATCAATTCCAAGCCAACGATGGGAGGAGGTTTCAATGGATTCTATCACAGGTTTACCCAAGTCCGAAGGAAAGAGTGTTATCATGGTGGTAGTTTACATACTTAACAAGTATGCACACTTTTGTGCATTATCTCATTCATTTAAAGCAAGTACAATTTCTACTGCATTTATGGAAACAATTCAAAAGCTACATGGAAACCCAAAGATTATTGTAAGCACGAAAGATCCCATTTTTAGTAGAAATTTTTGGAAATAATTATTTTCTTGTCTTGGTACTCAGTTAGCTCATAGCACACCTTATCATCCTCAATCTAATGGGAAAATTGAGATAGTAAAAAAATGTTTGGAAGGATATCTTCATTTCTTTGTATCTGACAAGCAGACACAATGGGTCAAATGTTTACCTCTGGCTCAATGGTGGTATAACATTTCCTTCCATATTGCAACAAAAATGACCCCATTTATGGAACTTTATGGATATCATCCACCATCCATCACGTCATATTTAAGAGAAAATTCTAATGTTTAAGCAGTGGAAGATCACATCGAGCATCGACAACAAGTTCCCCAACTCTTAATGGATAACCTCACCTTGGCGTAGAATAGAATGAAACCACAGGCAAATCAACATCGTAGCGAAAAATGTTTTGATGTAGGTGATTGAGTATACCTGTGGCTACAACCATATAAACAAATTTCCTGTTATCACTTAAGAAGCAATTTCTAAATTGTTCACATCAGTTTGATTGTAAAGGTTAGGTATTAGTCCCGATTTAGTTTTTCCATGTTTGCTTTAGTGTCTAAGTCCTAGGAGTCTTATTCCCTTTGTTAAATATGGTCAACAATCTTGTCTTACTCACCATTGGTCCCACATTTATTCAAAGTGTCATGTGTTAAGGTTGTTTCAAAAATTACACGCACTACGAAATCAACTAGGAGTTTTCGTAGCGCAAACTCAGAAAAATACACTATGTGCGCTATGAAAACACCTAGACAGTTTCGCAACTAAGAGATTTTGTAGCGAAAAACACAGAATTTACACTGGTTGTGCTACGAAATCAGGGATTTGTGCCAGATCTGGTCTAACTGTCTTTTCCATCAAAATTTTTTAATTTTTCATCACCATGTGTCAGTCTTTGAACCATGCCTATCACATGCAGCCATTCATTTTCATTATTAGAGTCATTAGGTGT
The DNA here is from genome assembly GCA_031772625.1 of Pinus tabuliformis. Classification (NCBI taxonomy): domain Eukaryota; kingdom Viridiplantae; phylum Streptophyta; class Pinopsida; order Pinales; family Pinaceae; genus Pinus; species Pinus tabuliformis. The sequence goes on from CM062816.1 coordinate 1,787,209,722, forward strand.
CTTGGTATGCTTAGGTTGCAAGTTTAAAAAAGAGCCAAGTATTCACAGTTATCATTTAGGTTTGGGTTCATGCATGAGGAGCACATTGATAGGTGTTCAATTTGAATTATTTGAAGATCAAGCGAGGCAGCTTTCCTTATCCATTGCAAGTGAGGGGCAGTGATCGAAATTGGGATGGTGCAGGGTTCTTTAATATTCACGTTGTAGGAATTCCATGGAGGAATATACAGAAAGAAAGGAGCCCACAAGACCATTAGTAATTCAAGACACACCCCAGAAGGCTAAAAAAGGGAAAGGTCATATCAAAGAAAATATACAAGAACAATTCACAGGTGAAATGGTACAAAGAACAATAACCAGGAAGGATTTCCTTAGCTAAAGAAATCACACACCAATTTTGAACAACTTCATGGAAGATGGAAAGGCCATTTCAAGCAAAGGAAAGATCAAGAGAGTTGAATTTTTGGCCTCAAGTTGTGTTTTTAAAATTACACAGCAGTTTCGCAGCGCGCTAGGAAAGTGTTGTAGCTGCACATTATGATTTCATGGACCAATGTTGAAAGACAAAGGAAAATATTCTTGAAGTGGAATCTCTAAAAAGGATCATTTAAAAGGTGTCAACATTCAGCAAGGGCAAAACAAGTAGCGGAGAGACATTTTTGAACTCCATACTTTATCAGTCAACTTATCAATCAATCTGTCTTCTTGTTTTTACCAGTCAACTTCTAGAAGAGTTTCTGAGTAGTTGAAATCTCCTCTCTAAAAATTGAAAGAGGTTTCCATTCCTAAGATACTTAAGTAAAAAAACCTCTTCTACTTTCTTCAAATCCATTATGATCTAGGAGAAATGAAGGACCAAACATGCACTACGAAACTGCTGTAGGTTCCGTTTTTCATAAGCATATTTCTCTATTTCACACTTGTTTTTCAAAGACACATTCTGGGTGGTAGGAAAGTTGTTTCAAAAAACCAATAGAGGTTTTTGTTTAGCACTGATTGTTTCAATACATCCTCCTTCAGTTTTTCTAAATACATTTTTTATGAACATATATGAGCTCTGTCCCAAGACTTATTTTTCAGCCAGAACAGAGCAAGGAACCGTAAAAGGATGAGTCATCAAGGGCTAGTTGGAGGGTTATGAGCATCATCAAATTCGGATTCATGGAGTTATAGGTGTAAAAAGGAGTTTTTAATTCCTAGATAAGGTTTTTTTAATCATAATGAGGAGTTACACTCCTAATTGTTTTAGGTCTCTAGGACTGCTAGTTAGTTGTCATTTGCATTTAATAGGTACTTTTAAGTGTCAATAGGTGTCATGTCAGGTAGAATTCGAATTTTTCTCATCCTAGAGGAGGAATATAAGTCATGTAAAGAGCTTTATGTATAGGAGAAGATCTAATGTACAAAGGGTTGGAAATTTTCAGAGAAAGACTCATATTGTACCATTGTAGAAGATTATGTTTTAATGAGTGCAGGCTTTGGCTTTACTTCTCACGATTCAGAAGGAGTTCAATGGTGGCCTGTTTATGTTTGTCCTTATTTCCTTATGTGCAGTAGTATGGATGTATGATACTTAGAACTCATTGACATGCTCTAACTTCCTTCATACATTCATGGACTTTGTTTTCCTACATGTCTCTATGTGTTAATTGATATATTGAACTTTGATACCCTGACTTCCATGTTTAGCTGATATTGCTATCATAGTAATCTTTTCTGACTCCATAAGCCCAATGGATGTTTATTGATTGTGTTTCAACCACTTACATTTCTTCATTTGTTCAACAGAGTTAGCCATCTAATCCATTATCAATATCATTAATCATTTGAGAGAGCCCTCTCAGGTTGAGGAGGCTAAGCCTCAGCCAAAAGTAGGTTTGAAATAGTTACTCAAAGTCTTCCTGATCAACAGCCTATCAGGGTTGGATTTTTGTGATAACATGTCCCTCAAGAAAGATAAGAAGGATAATAAATTTTCACCAAAGTATTATGGTTTGTACAAGGTGTTGCAAAAGGTAGGTACTATAGCATACAAATTGGACCTTCCTGCAGCTTCCCCAGGCACACCCAATTTTCCATGTTTCATGCTTAAATAAGCTTATAGGTGACAATATTCTAGTTCAAAAAATATTGCCAAAACCTGATGAGGAAGGAAAAATCATATTTGAACATGAAGCAATCAAAGAAACAAGAACTTGACATCTCATCAAGTGGAAGAACTTACCCATTGAAGATTCCTGATGGGAGGATGAGAATTTTATACATAAGCATCCAAATCTACTCAAGCATTGAGGACAACACTTTTTTGAAGGAGAGGGGCATTTTAGGTCCCTATAATACTAGTGATTCCCCCATTACTATTGTCATTGTATCCCTTATTGTTATTATGGCACCCCATATAATCCCACTATTGTTATTTTGGTGCCTTTATATTACTATTGTTAGGTCAGCTTGGTTATATTGTGACCCCTTAGACTCCTATATATAGAAATGAGGTTTTGTCATTTGTATCATCAGAGAATTGTTCATTTATGTAATGTAAAGGAGGTTTCCCCCTCGAAGAGGCTGAATGCTAAGGCGTTGATCTATCTTTTCTATATTTTTGTGAGCTTCTTTTCATAACAGTATGTTTTACATTCAACCACCATAGCGTATGTCTCAAATATTGTTGTTAGAACTGTTTTCACTCAACTGGATACTGATGGCAGGAGAGGTAGATGGATCACCCAAATCTTGGAGTATGATCTAACTATCAAAACCAAAAATTAAGTAAAGGGTCAAGGATTAGCTAAGCTTCTAGCTGAGTCCAACTATAAAGTGTTAGACATCAACTCTATTTTGGAAATTCTAGGGGAGAATACATAAGAACCATCCCAAAATTTAAATGAGAAGAACCCACAAGAACCTTCACAACATCCTAAAGAAAAGAATCCAGAAGAACCTTTACCTTTAGCTCAAGCCATTTCTGTTCATATTGATGAGAAAATTTTGTTATCAAATTGGTGTCAAGATATTGTAAATTTCTTGATTCATTTTGAACATCCTACACCATTTTCCAAAAGTCAATGTAAAACTCTAAAATTGAAAATTTTCAAATACTATATCATAATTGTAAATCTGTACTAGAAAGACCCACTCAATATCTTATTATTATGTTTAGCAAAAACAGAGACTTAATGGATCATTGACTAGTTTCATGCAGGATTTTGTGGAGGACATTATGCTTGGAGAGCAACAACATATAAGATATTAAGGGCGGGATTTTATTTGCCAAGATTGTTCTTACAAGTAGGAGCAAAGGTCAGAAGTTGTGTTACTTGTTAGGTGTTTGCTGGTAAGAAAAAACTAGTAGCTCTTCCACTAATCCCAACATTGGTCTCAACACATTTTCTCCAATGGGGATTAGATTTTATTGGAGAGACTCATTCTACTTCAAGCAATAAGCATAGATGGATCCTCACTGTAATAGACTACTTTACTAAATGGGTGGGAGCAATTCCAGTAAGAAATGCTACTAATGCAGTAGTGATCAAATTCATTGAAGAAAACATTTTATCCAGGTTTGGTTTCCCACAACATATTGTTACTGACAACGACACAACATTTTCCAATGTTAAAATGATTGAGCTTTGCCAGAAATATTATATTTTGTTACACCATTCAACTCCATATTATCATCAAGGTAATGTTCTTGTAGAATCATGTAATAAATGTATGGTAAAGGTTATCAAGAAAACTTTAGCAGATCATAAAAAGTGTTGGGATAGTCATCTAATTTATGCAGTCTGGGAAAACATGATTACTTCAAAGGAAACTACTAGAAAGTATCATTTTCAATTATTTTATGGGAAAGATGGAATTTTCCCTACCAACTTGGCTTTCCTTCTTTCAAAGTTTCTGCAGGAATCAACTGATGAACCTGATGATTTTTCAAGGACTATAAATCAAATCATTGTACTAAATGAGAATAGAGATGAAGTCCAATATAAATTGAAAAAATATAAAAATAAAATGAAGAGCCTATTTGATAGAAAATCTAGGGAAGGGGAATTTAAGGAGGGATATTTAGTTCTAAGATGGGATTCCAGAAGAGAAGTCAAAGGAAAACATGGAAATTTTGATAACCTCTGTCTCAGAACTTTAATTATTATTGAAGTAAAAGGGAACAACACTTTTGTGTTACAAAATCTAGAGGGACAATATTCCACATTTCCTTTTAATGGAAGGTTTCTGAAACATTATATTCAGTATTGAGGAGTTTCAAATAGATTTTACTACCATCATTGTAATAATTCCCGTTTTAATTTACCTTTCCAACTATCAATATGATTTTTTACAAAAAATGCTCCAGGGCCCGAGGAGAAGGCACATGGATCTGCAACTTCTCTACATTCTATAGGAGAAAGCAGTCCCGAGTTGAAGTTGAAGTTGTAGCATTCTTTTTTTTGATAAGTTAGCCATTAGTTGAAAAAATCAAAATACAATTTTAAAATGATAAGTTAGGATATGGACCAAAAAGAAAATTGAAAATATAAAATGTTAGGATTTATTATCATTTTAGGTCCATATCATATAAAATTATAGGGTAATTTCTCTAGAAAAGAAGGCAAATTATAAAATGTTAGATAAGCAATAAAAAGAAAATATTTTCTTTAGAAAATAAAATCAAGGCTGCTAGTTCAAACGTGCCTTTCAAATTTCTTATTTAGTTTAAATAATGCTTAAATTCCTTAATCAGGGTTTAATTATTGTGATAAATTTTATTACCTTGCAAATAATCAATAACCCATGATTTTATTGTAAAGACGGAAGCGAAAAAATGTCACATCAAGCACCATTTAAGCACCCTCCAACTTCTGACGGTCAAGATCAACACCACAGAGATCAACAGTAGAGGATGCTTTTCGGCCCCCTTAACTATTTTTGGTTATCATGGGCAAGACCCCCCGAAAACATGGTTTTAATTACCCCCATTTTTCTCTTCCATGGTGGCACGGCGTGATTTCGGGCCTCCTTAGCCCAAAACCACAACCCACTAACCATACACCTTAAAAACCACTATGGTTTTTTGGCCTATCAACTCATTCATCCCCACGCCTTACATGTCTACTTTACATCATTGATTTTCATAATGCTACCTCATCTGCCATCTCATCCAACACCTCACTTATTCATTGCCCTCAATCCACTCAACTACTGTCGCATAATAATTCGTTATACTGCTTCCCTCCCATTGGTAATTAACTCCTATAACCTATTCTAAAATTATTGTTCCTATAATAAATTTCCTACTGTAACATTTAAACGGTAAATTGTAAATTGCTTACAAATAACCTTTTTAAGTGCTAATAATCATTTTAAATCCCTTTGATCCTATTTCCTACTAAATCTTCTCTTTTGTAAATCGCCCTTGTTTAAAAAATAGATTAACTTTTCTCCATCCACCTCAGTATACTTTGAAATCATCTTCTTACGTAATGGCTCCCAAAGCAAAATCCTAGAAAATCATCAAAAAAGCAAGCCCCTCCATCGCTCCCACTGATCTAGAACAAATTCCCCTGGTTGTTGCTCTGTTTAAAGTTTTAGACTGTGAGTGTGAATTTGATTTTATCGAATTACATGCATGTTTAAAACAAAAATACATTGATCAAGGGGATGAAATCAGGTTCTTGGAAACTCATTTTCCCCATTTTCATTCCCAAAAACTCATAGCTTCCCAGACGTGATAACTTGGTGCTAAGCCCATTATGACCTGATACAGAGAGCAGTAATGGCTAAAAATGGAGACATGCTAATTACCATTAATGCTCAGAACATCAATGAGATGCTAAAGGTTCCCTCTTCTAATTCCCTGATGTTTTTCTCACCAGTAGCTCTCCTTGATCTTTACAAAAAACTCACTTTGCATAGAGAACTACCATTTTTGAGATTTTCTTATCTGAAGATGCCCAAATGCCTAAAAGAAATCCACCCTATCCATCTTTTGATTTTCCTGAAGTGAATAGACATGTGACCTATTTACTATCCTACCTCCTAGGATATGAGAATGATCACAGTATAGATGAATCCATTTTTGGATTCCTCTCTATCTTCAGTGGACAATTTCAGCTAGCATTCATGTTTAATTACAACCAGTTGTCGGCTGATAATATTCATGAACAACTAATCCATTTCACTACTTAGGGAGTATTCAAATACTGCTATGTGATTATTCATATGTTTTTATTTCAGAGAGGTGATATATTGCCTATTCAACATCAAAAGTAGGATGATCAAGGGATGGATCAATTAGTGATCTATTGGATAGATTTAGACATAGAAAATTCAATAAATTATACCTATTCTCAGACTTTATAGACTTGTTCATTCATCTAGTTCTTCAACTTATCAATAGTTATACATAACCTAGGATTAATGAATAAATAAAAAATACTCGACACTTATGTGATATGACAAATATAGGTGACTGGTACTTATATCAGAATTATACTGAGATCAGAGTCTATTGAAGTGAGTTAGATCCCTACAAACTACTTAAGTATGTGCCAATGAGAATTTTCTCATTGGAATACATAAGGAAAATTATTAACATGGATGAGCTGCATTTGGGTCCAACCAAGAAGAAGTCACAATTCAAGCTCAAAGCCCAGATAGGATCCTTTATTTGCAATACCAGGTCTACATGTATGAAAGTTGATCAACTGTGAAAAGAGATGAAATTCAAGCTTAGTTTCACTTGGTCTTATGATCCTTTTGGGATCATTTCAACATTAAGAGTTTAGCTGAAGTCTACACCATACATCCATACTCCTAGACCTAAATTAGAGAAATACATAAACCAGGAGGAGTGGTTTGAAGGGACCCTATAGGAAATAGATGAACAAATTATTTCAACACCATAGGTGAGCACTCCATTGAAAAAGAAAAATCCACTAAAGAGAACTAGGGAGGAGACTACATCTAATACCACCTAAGTTAAAGATTTCATTATCTGGAGAAAGAAGCTAAATACAAGATCAGTTATGTCATTTGGTAGCAGGCAACTAGACTTTATTGATCTTGGAGATCAAGAAGAAACCTCATCATTAGGTAGGACAGATCCCAATTATTCTTCTTTTTCGAAACTTTTATAGCTCCAAATCTCACTCTTGATGTTTGTGATGCTACACTCATGGCCTAGGGCAACCCCTCCTTCCAGACCTGGTCCAAATACTTATTAAACAATGTTTTACTCCCTATATGCAACATTGCCCTGAGTAAAATGTGTGCGTACGCGGGTCTGTGTATACCCAACCCACTTATATGTCTTAAAACACTTAACAAAAATTAAATCTCCTTAATTTCAGGTGGAGATCACGGGTTTTACCTATTAATTACCTATTAGTGCCCATGGCCGAATTGTTCCAAACGAAATCCCAAATAAAAAACTACTTTGGGAGAAGTATAAAAAGGCTTCAATAGGAAGGCCTAAGGGAGGAGATAATAGAGAGAAAAATCACTCTGCTAAGATTATCCCTGATGAGGTCTGAAAATCCTTGTGCTTCTAGCACTTCCCCCATTATAGGAAACCCTTGTTTCCTTGAGTTATGATGTCTTTCCATTAGTTGAGATATCCTTGAGAGAGTCATGGAAGGAGTTTGTTGAAGGCTTGAGGTTGGACGAATTCAAAGGATAGTTCCACTTGGAGCTTGTGAAAGGAAGACTTAGGTGAAATCATTCCTTACTGTATGTTAGTTATCTATAAGAAAAGAAACACTTGTCTTGTTCCTGATATTAATCTTCTTCATGATTATGATATCAATGTTATGATTTACATATGAATGGTTGTTTCAATTGTATAACTAACTACCTTTCAATATGCTATGAAGTTGATTTCCTTATGATGCTTGGTCCATATACTGCTATGCTTCCTTGAATTGATTGCCTTGTAGGTTGAAGGATTGAAAGGAACTCCAAAAGGGTTTGGAGCCTGGCTGGATCTACCCAAATGAAGGACCCCTAGGTGCACCTCTCTTCACGTAGTTTGTTTATATTAGTATCATGGCTATATGGAATGCTTGTTTTTCCTTATAAATAACCCCCACTCTGCTATGGTATTGACCCAAGACCCTAGGGGACTATGTCCCTCAGCAGAATTAGCAACTCCACTGGGGACAACAGTATTGTTGATCTTAGTTTGGATTTATTCAAGCCAATCAGGGCTCGGCTATTTATCTACTTGTTGTGACTGAGTAGTCTATTCCTGTAGGAACTTGAACTATAAGTTTGATCATTTTCTTCAGACCTTTTTTTATTTTTTCTTGTGATTTGTTATATATGCATCTTGGTCAGGTTACAGTCACGTATGTATGAAAGTTTCACCATATGAGCCCGTGTATACATAGGTTTCTTTGGACTGAATAGCGTATACATGCAACTGTGTATTGATACAGTCCCATATACCCTAAAATTTTCAAGATTTTTCAAATATTTTTTTTTCTGAAGATCTGTCTACTGGTCTAAGTCTTTCCTAAATAATTACTTTTCTATGTCAGTCTTTATTTTTACAGCAAGTTCATGATTTCAAACTCTTTCCGGTTGTCGAAAGTGTTGGTTTGTTTTGTTTTGTTGCAAGCATCATCATTTTTGTTTAAGGACACAAGATTTCTTTCTGGGAATCTTGGTTGTTCTGGTCTTCTAGGGCAGAAAGATTGGTCTCAATCTTTGTGGAAAACCTTGTTTTGGTGATATTTTTGTTTGCCTGTGAAAACTACTTCTTTGTGGCCATTTACTTTTCTTGCTTTTTGAAATTTGTTGTGTGATGATTTTAAGAGTTGTCTTTCTTGATCTCTTGATTGTTGTCATCAAGCTCTTTTTTGCTGCTCTTTGATTGTTGAGAGCATCTTGAAACACCTATTTTGTTGATTTTTCGCCCATTTTGAGTTGATAACATGCAAAGTGTTTTGGTTTCTTATTCTACAGTCTCAAAGTTCTCAATGGTATTTGGAGCACTTTTGAAAAGTCTTTTTTTTTTGCTTTTGAAGAAAACTTCTTGAAAACTTGGTTTTTGCTTTCTTTGGCCTTGTTTTGATTTAGTTTCCTTTTTGCGAGTGAAAGTGCAGTTTTGTTTGTCTTGAAATTTGGTTTTAGTGTTTGGATGAAATGAGCATTAGCAACTTATATTCTACCTAAACATCTTATGTCGCTAATTAGAATTGGTAAACAAGTTACTTTCATTTCTTTGATTTAGAGTAGTCTTAAATTTTGCATCGGCATGTACTCATTGCATTAGGATAAATTTGTGCATGTTTTAGGACATCCATAGTTTTGTTAATTTTTGTGAGTGTGAGGCTTGAGCAAAAGAAAAGAAAAGAAAAATTTATTGCTTTCTTAGAAGTTCCTCAGAACGTAGTAGAAATTTCTTTCATTGAAGAACAAAATGAGTGCATTTGCATATGGTTTGTTTTTATTAATTTCTTTTGTCTCAAAACACCACAAGTTTCATTTCTGCTTATCCCTTGACTTATGAACAACCCATTTAAAAACAATCACTAATTAAAATACACTAGAACTTTTTTATAACTGTCAATTTAGACACACCAACAAGTTTTAGGATATTTTAGGGCCTTGGATTAGGCGTGTGGAGAGAAAACTCTCCAAGGCCATTTAAATTGTCAAACATAGGAGTCTGAATAGTGAGTGCAAATCCAATAGTGTTAGGAAGACCAGGAAAGCTCAGATCTGGGAGTTAGGCACAAGGGTTTTTGAAGATAAGGAAGAGAGGTACCCCCTTTCCTACTTGTCAAATATTGCCTCAAGACTATTCCACCTGGCTTCTGAAACAAGTTGGTAACCTTAGTTGCTTCTCCTAGGGATCTACATAGGTGGCTGCAAAGGGGAATCTCATGGCACCTGAGGTCGACGTTGTATCACTCTCAACGGTACTACTGGAGGGCACCCTTGCGAAGCTTGGGGGCTTGCACCAGTGCAGGCTATTGTTAGGAGGTCAGCATAACTTCCTTTGTTACCTTTGCTGGTAGGATTGGGCCATCATTGTCCCAGACTATCTTCAGAAGGCCCCTTACTTCACTTTCTTGTGTTTTAGTGTTAGGACCTCATCACCCAGAGTGGAAATACTTGAAAGTTGTTTGACTGACTAATATCTTTTAAGGAATTTTTAGTGTGTGCTCTTTGCTCTTAGTTGGCCCAGCTTTCATTTTTTCTCAAGTATTTAATTATATCTTAATAAAAAAATTCAAAGTGGCTGACCGATCGCCTAGACAATCTCAAAGACTTCGTGGTCTTTCACCACCAAAATTAGAGCCTTCTCCTAGAAGGTACAAAGGTAATACTGCTGGTAGGTTTCATCCCATGGTAGTTGATGCATCGGCGATTGATCCTCCCCTCAGGGGAATTAGTGTTCAGGATAGGCCTAGTACTTCCGCAGAACTAGAGAGGAACACTCCAGTTCTTTCTCAAGTTCTCTTTCAATCAAAAGACAACATAGAGGTAGAAGAACTTGTAGAGTCGTTAGTGGCTCTAAATACTCCTCTAGCTTCTAACCATCAAGAAATATTACAATACGTTGGGACTCCGACGCATAGACTATCAAGTTTGAGTCATATTATGCACTTACCTTCGATGACCACCACTGGAAGCATGGGTTTGTTAGGTCCCTATAATACTAGTAATGCCACCATTAATATTGTAGTTGTAACCCTTACTAATATTGTTGGGCCCCTATTGTCCTCATATTGTTATTATTGTGCCCCATAGAATCCCTCTATTATTATTTTTGTGCCTTTATATTATTATTGTTAGGTCGGCTTGGTTATATTGTGACCCCTTAGACTCCTATATATAAAAAGGAGGTTTTGTCATTTGAATCATCCAAGAATTGTTCATTTATGTAATGTAAAGGAGGTTTCCCCCTCAAAGAGACTGAATTCTAAGGCATTGATCTATATTTTCTATCTTTTTGTGAGTTGGTTTCATAATATTTGGTATCAGAGATTTGGATTCTAGGGGTTCGCTGCTCCAAATAGGTCATGGTGGAATTTTCACTATAACTTTTTTCTGCGATGTTTTAGAAGTAAAAAAAACCCATTTGAGACGAAATCGCATTGAACCTTAGGTCTGAATTTTAGAGCTTTTCGCGCTATATTTGCAGAGATATAATCTGAGGAAGTTGGTCTTTTTGCAGACTCCTGAATTACATTCCAAACAGGTGACCTGGGAAAAATCATCATAACTTTCATTTTGAGCATTGGATTGAAATTTTTTAAGAAGGTACAGAAAGAGGATGGACTTTAGTTTCTTTTTTATATTTTTCAGAGCCAAAATTCGAAACAGTGACACGTGGCACTTCTGGAAAGGTCTATAATCAAGTCATCCTAGGATATTGTGTATAACTCTTCCTTGGAGAATCCAATTTGGATGAGACTATTGGCATTGGAAAGAGGATGCAGAGGGCTAATATAGATCACAATTTCAGAACCAGATGATCCAAAATTACAGAGATACATCAGATTCAATATCAAGCTCCTACAAAGTGAAAAAAAGTGTGTATTTTTTTTTTTAAATTTTGGCATAACCTTGGCTTGAAAAACTAGTTTGAAGGATTTCAAAGGGCATAGTAAAGCATTATTATCAGTAATTGATGCCCCAAGGAAAGAAAACCCAAACACATAGTATGCAACCTAAAAGCTCTAGCATGACTCATGAAGAAGAGGAAGAAATGCAACATGATATATCAAAATTATGAGACCAAGTGCAACAAGTGTCACTTGCACAAAAAGTAACAGAATCTAAGATGGATGGTTTAAAGAAAGGTGTAGAAGCTAAGATGGATTGTTTAAAAAAAGCTGTAGAAATTAAGATGGATGGCATGGAAGCTAAGATGAATGGCCTGGACGCTAAAATTGATGGCATGGATGATAAGATGGATAAATAGAAGATATATTTTAATAAGTTGCTACAAGAAATGGTCACTAATGGTGAAAGGGTAGTAAAGGAAACTCATGATGAGAACAAAAGAAATGTTAATCATGATTCCATAGACTCTAATGTTGGATTTAAGACACACCATATTCCAAAAATCGATATGAGAATGTCTGATGACAAGGATCCCGCAACATGGATATTACAGATGGAGCAATCTTTCGATCTCAATAATGTGAAAAACACACAAAAGGTACGTATTGCAACTTTATATTTGGAACCAAATCAGTTTCTATGGTATGAATGTCTTTGCTCTCGTAAAAAAATTATCACTTGGGAAATTTTTACAGAAGAATTCACAACACATTATGAGGATACAAAAAGCAACACTTTTTTTAGCCAATTGATAAGTCTCAAACAAAAGGGTAAAAAATATTCCAGGGGAGCATAGGATTGATGTGTTCATCGAGACATAAAAGGATAATATCCAACATGATGTTCACCTTTCGGAACCTGATTCATTAGAGAAGGCATTCATATTAGCAAGAAAAATGGAAAGAAAAATTATGGCAACTAGGAAGCATACCACTCACAACTATAAAGATGGAAGTGTTGTTGCCCCTGGCCTTCCACAACCTATAAGGTTGACACCACAACAATTCGAAGAAAAAAAAGCAAAAGGGCTTTGTTACAGTTGTGATAGCAAATACACTAAAGGTCATAAGTTTGCTGAGAAGAAATTATTCTACATAGATTGTGAAGAAGAAGAAGAAAAGGAGCAAGAAAGGTCAAAAGAAGAGGATATACTCTAGGAACAAAGCCTAGAAAAAGAAGAAATGAATCCAGCCATATCTTGTAATGCATTGGCTAGAATTACCACTCCTTAAACCATCAAGATAGAAGGAGAAATCAAGAAGAAAAGGTAATAGTGTTGATTGATTCAGGAAGTACCCACAATTTTATTCATTGTAAGATAGAAAAAGAATTGAATTGCTTCCTATATCCAGCACCATAGTGTCAAGTGATGGTTGTAAATGGAGGAACGATAAATTGCTCTGGAAAGTGCCATAATATCAAGCTATCCATGGGAGAATATGTATTGAAAAGTCCAATGCTTTCCATTCCAATGCGAGGTGCTAATGTTGTAGTAGGAGTCCAATGCCTACAATCCTTGGGTACAATAGCTTTTAACCTTCAAGAACGTTTCATGAAATTTTATGCAGAAGGAAAGGAAGTTGAATTAGGGGTTATTGTAGGGAAACCAAGAAAGATAATAAGCTCTAACGATATGAAAAAACTTCTAAAAAAGGAACAACGAGGTGTAATTGCATAATTATGTTCACTAGATGTTTCCACATTGAAATCATCTATTTCTCTAGATCTCCAAAAAGTCTTTGAAAATCATTCCAAGGTATTTGAGACACCCAAAGGTCTCCCACCTATTCATGATCATGATCATGCTATTCATTTTATTCCGGGAAGTGCTCCTCCAAACATCAAGCCATACAGATATTCCTATGCCCAAAAGAGTGAAATTGAACATATGGTTGCAAAAATGCTTGAGGCTGGTATCATTCAACCTAGCCAAAGTTCTTTCTCTGCTCCAGTAGTATTGGTGCACAAGAGGGATGGATCATGGCGCATGTGTCTGGATTATAGGGAGCTCAACAAGCTCACTATTAAAGATAAATTTCCCATTCCTGTCGTTGATGAATTATTGGATCAATTGCTTCGATCAATTTACTTCACCAAGTTAGATCTTCGTTCAGGATATCATCAAATCAGAATGAAGACTCAAGAAATTCCGAAAACAGTGTTTAGAACTCATGAGGGTCACTATGAGTTTTTGGGCATGCCTTTTGGCCTTACCAATGCATCCTCTACATTTCAAGGTTTGATGAATTCCATTTTCAAACCCTTCCTTAGAAAATTTGTGTTAGTATTTTTTGATGATATACTAATCTACAGCAAGTCTTGGAAGGATCATGTTGAACACATTGATAGGGTGCTACCACTATTGCAGGAGAAACAATTATATGCAAAAATATCCAAATGTTTCTTTGGAGTACAAGAGGTGGAATATCTGGATCATATCGTATCTCATGAAGGAGTTAAGGTAGACCCTAGAAAAATTAAAGCCATTAAGGAATGGGAAATCCCCACATCCATAAAGCATTTGCAAGGATTTCTCAGGTTGACACGGTATTATCCCAAGTTTGTTAAGAATTATGAGAAAATAGCAGCACCTCTAACAACATTGTTGAAGAAAGATGCATTTTCATTGACTCCAGAAGCAACAAAGGCCTTCAAATATCTTAAAGAGGCAATGTGCCAAGCACCGATCTTAGCTAAACCAAACTTCACAAAAACCTTCCTTGTGGAATGTGATGCTTCTAGAAATGGATTTGATGTTGTTTTAATGCAAGATGAAAGACCCATTGCTTTTGAAAGTCATCCAATGAAGGGAAACTATTTACGAAAAGCTATTTATGAGAAGGAAATGTTGGCAATACTACATGCACTTAAGAAATGGTGACCCTACCTAATGGGAAGACACTTCAAGGAAAAACGGGATCATGATAGCCTTAAATACTTTTTAGAACAAAGATTATCCTCTAAAGAACAAAAAAAATGGGTCACAAAGATGTTTGGTTATGACTTTGAAATCATATACAAAAAAGGGAAGCAAAATGTTGTGGCAGATGCACTCTCAAGAAAGGATGAGGACATGAAAGCATTGTTGTGCGCCATTTCTATTATCCAACCAGATTGGATAAATGAAGCAATGGAGGAATGGAAGAATGATGAAGAAGTGTGGGAACTTATTTGAAAGTTACAACAAGATTCTAGTACATCTGATACATTTAGCTGGAAAAATAATTCGTTATGGTACAAAGATTGCTTATACCTTTGTAAGAATTCCCAACTCAAACAAAAGATTCTTCTGGAATTGAATGCTTCTCCCTTAGGAGGGAACTCAGGACTTTTAAAAACTTACCATATGGTTAAGAAGGATTTTTTTTTGGATGGGCTTAAATAAGATATTCAAAAGTTTGTGGCGGAATGTTTGGTATGCCAACAAAATAAAGCTAAAACAATTAAGACACCAGCTCTATTACAACCTTTATCCATTCCAAGCCATTGTTGGGAGGAGGTTTCAATGGATTTTATCATAGGTTTACCCAAGTTTGAGGGAAAGAGTGTCATAATGGTGGTAGTTGATAGACTTACAAAGTATGAACACTTTTGTGCATTATCACATCCATTTAAAGCTAGTACAGTTTCTATGGAATTTATGGAAACAATTCAAAAGCTACATGGAAACCCAAAGATTATTATAAGTGATAGAGATCCCATTTTTACAGGAAATTTTTGGACATAATTATTTTCTTTTCTTGGTACTCAGTTAGCTCATAGCTCATCTTATGATCTGCAATCTGATGAGTAAACATATATAGTAAACAAATCCTTGGAAGGATATCTTCGTTGCTTTGTATCTGATAAATAGACACAATGGGTCAAATGGTTGCCTCCGGCTAAATGGAGGTATAACACTTCCTTCCATACTGCAACAAAAATAACCACATTTATGGAACTTTATGGATATCAGCTACCATCCATCACATCATATTTAAGAGAAAATGCTAAGGTTCAAGTAGTGGAACATCACATCTAGCATCAACAACAAGTTCTCCAACTCTTAAAGGATAACCTCGTGTTGGCGTAGAATAGAATGAAACAACAGGTAGATCAACATCAGAGTGAAAGAACTTTTGATGTAGGTGATTTGATATTCCTGCGGACAACCATATAAAAAAATGTCCCTCAAGCAAGCTAAGAAGGATAACAAATTCTCACCAAATTATTATGGTCCATACGAGGTGTTGCAAAAGATTAGTACTATGGCATACAAATTGGAGATTCCTATAGCTTCTCGAGTGCAACTAGTTTTCCATGTTTCATGTTTAAAGAAGGTTATAGGCGACAAGCTCCCAGTTCAAACAATATTGCCAGAACTTGACAAGGAAGGAAAAATTATACAGGAACTGGAAGCAGTCATAGAAACAAGAACTCGACAACTATGAAATCGATACATCTCAAAGTATCTCATCAAGTGGAAGAACTTATCCACTGAAGATTCCACATGGGAGGATGAGAATTTTATACAAAAGCATCCAGAACTACTCAAGCGTTGAGGACAACACTTTTTCAAAGGAGAAGGGCATGTTAGGTCCCTATAATACTAGTGATGCCCCCATTAATATTGTAGTTGTATCCCTTATTAATATTTTTGTGCCCTTATTGTCCCCATATTGTTATTATTGTGCCCCATAGAATCCCTCTATTTTTGTTTTATGTGCCTTTATATTATTATTGTTAGGTAGGCTTGGTTATACTGTGACCCCTTAGACTCCTATATATAGAAAAAAGGTTTTGTCATTTGAATCATCCAAGAATTGTTCATTTATGTAATGTAAAGGAGGTTTCCCCCTTGAAGAGCCTGAATTCTAAGGCGTTGATCTATCTTTTCTATCTTTTTGTGAGCTGGTTTCATAACAAGCTTCTACCACAAGTGCTACAACCATGCAGACTCGAACATTAGTACAAGGGAGAGGAACTATTTCCATCCCCTCTGCATCTTTATTTGGGTCATTTTCTAGCACATCCTTAGTTGGGTCTACCTTCATTCCTTGTACGAGTGGAAATTCCCAAGCCAGTGCATCTGGTTCTGGATTCTTCCCGTTTGGAACGCATTGACAGGGTATTCTGTCAGTTCCATTTAGTGCCTCCACATCCATGATGGGTGGGTTAGCTTCATTTCAGGGTTTTCCTTTTGGAAGTGGTCATATACCACATTCCAACCCAACGATAGGATCTATGCCTTTTTCTTCTACAGGACAAGGCAGTAATCCCTTTCAAGGTTGGACTAACCCTACGGTTAGTGGCATAGGAACTGGGAATCCATTTTTCAGCCAATAAGGGAATAGGTCGTACTCCACAGTTAGTTCATTTCGAAGTATTCCTCCCTTAGCTTCTGCTTGGAATCCTTATCAAGGTTTATCGACTCCTTATAATCCTTTAGGAGGGAGATTTGCTGGTTATGGAGGTTTTTCGGCCGGAGTTGGTCAAATTCTGAGTTTTGTTGGATCATAAGGTTCAGTTTTTGGTTTAGCTGGTTCTGCTAGTTACTTCGAACATCCTGGTGCCTTTCAAAATCTAGGCCAATCTTTTCAGAACTTTAGGAACCTTGCCCAATCTAGGTGGAATCCATAGGGTCCTCGTAGGCTTCTTTTTCTGGCAACTTTGAAGTTGCCAGATCTCACGAAATTAACAAATGATCCAATCAAATACAATCCAGCTTGGCCTTTGGTCCCAACCAAACTCCCTTTTGACATTCCAAAGTTCGAGGGGAAGGGCGATAAAGACCGAGTGACCATGTAACCACATTCCATTTGTGGTGCTCATCAAACTCCCTTATCGTTGACTCGGTTAGGTTGAGACTTTTTCAACGCACCTTAATTGGTAATGTGGCCAAGTGGTATATAGAGTTTCTTGGGGGAAACTTTACATCTTTCACTGACTTGGCTAATATTTTCCTAAATCATTTCCAGTTGCCTGTCCGTTATGATGTTGGAACTGAACTTTTGGCCAATTTTTGTTAGGATATGGAAACTCACATTTCTGATCATATTTAGGAATGGAGGCGGAGAAAGAGGCTCATTAAAGCTGAAATTCCTCCGGAATACCATCTCGAATGGATTTTGAAATCCTTACAACTTGAAATCTCTAAGGATGTCTCTCTATCTGGAGTCAATTTTGAAGAGCAAGCTATTTTTAGAGCCCAACAGTTAGAATTGATTTACTCTAAGTCTAGGATTCTACAAAAAGATTTTCTTGATGCTCCTGGGACTAAGGTTGATATAGCCAAGTCGAAGCTAGGTCCCCATGCAGATGGTATCATTGGATCCGTAGACACAAATGTGGTGAACCTATTGAACCAATTGCAACAGTTGTCTTTACAAACTACTCCTAACAATCAGGTCACATCGGTTAACCCTTCTTCTTCTCAACCCTCTTCTGTTAATGTCGTCCAATCTCGTAACCCCAAAGGAAATCAAAATTCCAATGGGAAAAAGAAAGGACGAGGTAAGAAAAAGATTTAAGATAGGAAGACTGATGCAAATAAACCTAGCAATAATGTTGGTGGTGGTGGAAATGAGTCTAGAAAGAAAGTCAAGTTTCCATGCAAGCTATGCAGTGGAGACCATTTAAATCATCTCTGCCCAAAGATTCAGGATGCTCAGTGCTTGTTACGACAGTAAGGGACTTTTAGCTCTCAAGATGTGTTAACAAACCCTTTTCCCCAAGGGCAACAAATGCTTGCTGGCATGAGTTCAAATCCTAGTACCTCTACAGGGGGCAACCAGGAAGGGGAGAAATCATCAAATGTTTTCATGATTGGTTATAAAATCCATGTGGCCACTCGGTCACATGATTACGGTGAAACTAAAACATCCAAGGATAAAACTGCTCCCATAAATATTGACCTTCATATTGAGCGACCCCTTGTCCAAACTATACCACGGATAATGAAAGCTTCCACTAAACATGTGACTATCAATCCTAATTCTAGGGCCACCCAGAATTACTCCATTGTTGAGGATCTGGCTCAGATTCCATGCGCTATGTCCGCTTTAGAGGTTCTCTAGTCGTTTCCAGCTTAATGAAGTGTTGTGCCTTCGGCGATAGGGGAAGTTGATCCAAACAACTCTTTAGTGCTCACTTTCGACATGCTTAATGTCAAAAGGTGACTCCCTCATCACATGGCTTTTCAAATAAAGTCTACATACTAAAAAATTAACATTTTTTGTATCGTTATTGATGAAGAAGCTTCCATCTGCATCATGTCGATGTCATGCTAGAAGGCCATTGGATCGCCTTCGGCTGTTCCTTCACCTACCCTCCTAACTACATTTGATGGGCATTCTCATAAGCCACATGGGATTATCCCAGCCTTTGCCATATGTGTTGGGGTGAAGGTCTTCAATATCGAAGTAGAAGTAATTGATGCTAAACTAGATTACAGTCTCCTCTTAGGAAGGAACTGGTATATGAAATGGATGTCATTGTTTTGAATCTATTTCATGTCATTTTCTTTCCTCATGAGGGGAAAATTGCCAAGATTGATCAATTGGGTTATTCTCCAGTTGATCCTTGAGCAACTTCAGATTCTATTGTTCCTTTAGCGAATAACACTTGTCTTCCTACTGAGAATCTAGGAGTTGGGATGTATTCTTCATTGATGGGTACATTTGATTTTCCCTCTCCTATCGCTAGAATCAATTTTGTTTCATCATCCAAGGAGTCTTCATGGGAAGAGTTCTTTTGAACTCATTATTTTTCAGACCCTTGGACCTTGCCTTCACCTACGACCACATTAGCTAAAGGACAAGTTGGTGAAATGGCATTTCCTATGTCTATAGTAGAGCTTAGATATCAGTCTGTCATCAATTCTGCAGACAACCATTCTACTCTTTTGTCTAAGGAGTAGCTAGATGGTGATGTGGCCCCAGCTTGGACCCTTGATTCCACCTCTGTTATGGATGGCTTAGACATGGTTTTACCATCCGAGGAAGAAATACTAGAAGTAATGATGGGTGTAGACTGACCTTGGGAAGACTTACACCATCGTTCATATTTTCTTCCTCCGTTGCAGGAAGTAGAATCTAGGTTCTCCGAACTCTTTACTAGTGATGTTTGTACAATAACAAATCCTTTGGCTCCAGCACACTTTCGTGCCAAAGGTAATATGTTGGTGATTTCAAAAATGATATATGTAAACATCTCTAGGAACCCTAACATGATTGAGAATCTCTTCATCAGAGTTGAATGTTCCCCTAAAGAAATTCAAATTTACACCGATCTTTCTAAGGAGTTTCAAGATGTATTCACTTTGTCTTATGAAGAAATGTTGGCATTGATCCATCCATAGTTCAACATGAGATCAAGACATATGAAAACACCAAGTTGATTTGTCAGAAGCTTCGGCCGGTTAATCCTAGGAAAGAAATAGCCATTAAAGTTAAAGTAGAGAAGCTGCTTTAAGGTGGGTTTTATATACCCAGTTCCTCTTACGGATTGGGTTTCTAATCCAGTCCCTGTGGATAAAAAGCAAGGAACAATCTGAGTATGCATTGACTTTATGGACCTAAACAAATTTTGTCCTAAAGATAATTACCTCACACCATTTATTGATCAGATTATTGATGAGTGTGTGGGTAATGAGATTTTTCTCCTTCATGGACGCTTTTTCCGGTTATAATCAGATCTCTCTCTGTCTTGAAGATCAGCATAAGATAGCTTTTATATGTCCCTGGGGTACCTTTGCATACAAAAAAATGCCTTTTGGTCTCAAAATGCTGGAGATACCTCCCAGCGGGCCATGTCATATGCTTTCCATGACATTAAACATGTCATCCAAGCATACTTGGATGACCTGTCTACTCGTTCTCGAAAGAGAACTGACCATCCTAGTCACCTTCGATTGGTTTTTGAATGATGTCGATTTTACAAGATCTGGTTGAATCCCAATAAGTACGTTTTCATGGTTACATCTGGTCATTTATTAGGGTTCATTGTGTCAAATGAAGGGATTCAAGTTGATCCCTTCAAGGTAGAGGAAATAATTCAGTTGCATCCCCCATCCTCGATTCAGCAACTTCAAAGTCTTCAAGGGAAGGCTAATTTCTTAAGAAGGTTTATAGCGAATTATGTTGAGATCACTAAAGGGTTTATGCATTTGATATGGAAAGGAGTTCCATATGTATGGGACGACTTTGTGCAACGGTCGTTTGATGCCTTGAAAAAGGCACTAATCTCTACCCTGCTTTTGAGTCCATCAGATTATGGTATGGATTTCCTTTTATATCTCACTGCTTCAGACTCAACCATAGGTATGGTTCTCATTCAGGAAGATGATGCTCTCATGGAGCATGTGATTTATTATTTGAGCTGAGGCTCGATATGCCCTTAACTTCGCTATTCTCCTATTGAGAAGTTGGCTTTGGCAGCTGTCCATGTTGTCCAGCGGCTCCTCCATTATATCTTGCTACGCAAAACTTTGTCTTAGCGATGGTCAAACCATTCTAGTTTGTCCTCAGTAGGCGAGTGATTGGGGGCAAATATAATTGATGGATAGTCATTTTACAGGAATTCGATATCGAGTTATTATCTGACAAGAAATCTATGGTTTTTACGAAGTTAATTTCTGGGATGCCTTGTGGAGAGGATACTATTTACGAAGAAAGTTTTCACGACAAATATTTATTCCTCATCTCTTGACTCGACCGTTGGTATGGAGATATCATTGTCTATCTCCAGACTTTGAAGTTTCCCTCTACCTTTTCTAAGGATGAACGCCGAAAATTACATCACCTGGCTAAGAACTATGTCATTATTGGTGATACATTATATCTTCAGGGTTGATTCAATCCTTCGGCATTGTTTAACCCAAAAGGAAGAAGAGTCAGTGCTCAATGATTGCCACAGTGGAGCTTGTGGTGGTCATCTTTTAAGACTTGCTACAACCCAGCGTATCATGCACGCCAAGCATTTTTGGCTTTCGCTCTTCAAAGATTGTGTTGAAGCGGTCAAGCTCTGTCACCCCTATCAATTTTATACTCGGAAGATGTGCACACATCCAGCTCCTCTTTTTCCCGTTGTCACTGTCGGTCCTTTTACTAAGAGGGGTATTGATTTTACAACTTGTAATCTACCTTTAGCAACAAATCGCAAGTACATTATCGTGGTTATAGACTACTTCATGAAGTGGGCCAAGGCCATGCCCACTTATAAAAATTATAGTGAAATAGTGGCATTGTTCCTTTTTAATTAGATTATCTCAAGGTTTGGTATCCCGAGAGAGATTGTCACTGACCATGGCAATCATTTCCAGAACCAACTAATGTCTGAATTGGCTGTTAAATTTGGTTTCCGGCAAGACCACTCGTCTCCATATTATCCTTAGGCCAATGGATGGGTCGAGGCAATGAACAAAACCATTAAGATGATCCTACAAAGGATGATCAATAAAAAATGGTCCAATTGGCATCTTATGTTGTATCTGGCTCTTTGGGCATACCGAACCTCTGTAAAGACTGCTATAGGTTTTACAACTTTTTAGTTAGTTTATGGGATGGAATCTATCTTTCCTGTTGAATGTGAAATTCCATCTCTTAAGTTAGCTATTGAGCTCCTTCCAGAGACCTCTAGTCTTGAAGAGTGCCTCCTTCATTTGGAACATCTCGATGAGTAGTTTCGAGATGTTGCCACAATCAATGAGGTTCATAATCAGTATGATAAAGATGTCAATCCTCGAGTCTTTTCTGAAGGTGACCTTCTCTTGGTCTATGAAAAAGATAAGGATGCCTTGGGGGCAGGCAAGTTCAAGCCTATGTGGTATGGTCCCTTTATAATTAAACAAGTTTGATAAAAAGGGGCGTATGAGTTAATCGATTTTGAAGGAAAAAAGCTGGCAGAGCCCCAAAATGAGCTCTACCTCAAGAAGTACTTTGCTTAAGTAGTAGGTAGGCAATGGCTTCTTTGTATATTTTGTATGTTTGTACATTTCTCATCGTAGTTTTTGATATCGACACTTTTTGGTCTACTGTGGTAGGTGTTGATGGATGACTCGGTCTATTTTGGATTCACCGATGGTGCTAGTTGGCACACTCGGAACCTCGCTTCTGTAGCTTGGGTAATCTACTATCCAACTGGTTAGTTGATGGTGTCAAGGGGAGTATGCATTGGTCCCACTTCAAATATATGTCTGAGTATACTTCCATCATTAATTTACTATTCGAAGCAATTTCTTATGAAATTGATTTGTTGGTAGTCTATCTTGATTCACAATTGATAGTGTCGCAATTGAATAAAATTTATCAGGTAATGGATCCATGTTTATATCACCAGTATATAAGGGTGAGATTGTTGCGAAGATCATTTACTTACATTAATTATTTGCACATTCCAAGATCTCATAATTGGTTAGCTAATTCTATCACTAATCAAGCATTAGACTGGCACATCATTCATTCATCACAATAAAATTGAGCTTCAGAAAGTCGAAACTGTATATATATATATATATATATATATATATATATATATCTATATATATATATCTATATATAGATATATATATATAGATATATATATATAGATATATATATATATATATATATATATATATATATATATATATATATATATATATATATATATATATATATATATATATATATATATATATAATGAAATATCTCGAGTGTACATAAGTGTGTCCAAAATAATATACAAAAATTGGGACTCAAATGCCCATAATCATGTCTAGTAGATCTAATTCCCCAGCTTAGGATGAGTGGCTAAGCATGCAACTACAGCTTTGGACACATGCCTAAGAGTGCGAACCCAGTCTCGTGGCATGCCAACCACATGATGTTGCATGTCTATAGGTAGATCCTCTACAACCTCCATTGGTACTCAGTGAGTTAGTCTCACTAAGTGTCGCTGAACTGTGTGTAGAAGTCCCTTTGTGTCTGCAACCGCCTCTTCGGCACCTCAGCCACAATATCCATGCCGTGGGAACCCATCTGGTCATACTAGCCCAATATCTAGAACATGATCATCATATTAGTCATTTGAATCCTATCAAAAATATTTTTCAAAATTCATTATTATATTTGAAAAATCATAGAAAAAATCATAAAAATCATAAAATTAAAAACAATTGTTACCTATATTGCCCCATTACATGGTTGGTGGTAAAGCTAGATTAGGATCTCCTTGAAAGTCCATCCCAGCATAGGGGTAGTTGTCTACGGCGATGGTCTGCTGCTCCCACCAGGAGAAGAAGTCATTGTCTAAAGTAGTCTGTGGAACGTCCCCACCTCCTAGTCATTTCATCAAGTCATCCCACCTACCCATTCGTGGATCTCGTGGCATGCTAATTGAAATTGATACTCTAGGATGGAATGCTGGGACCCTCTCAAAGAAGAAAGAGGACAAAATAGTTCCATACCCGAAGTTTTTGGTCTACCCCTTCTTGATAGAAGTTAGCTAGCTATTCAGGTTGGCGAGAAGAGAAGTACACCAATCAAATACTATGGTGAGATAGTCTACCGCTAAGCTCATGGCTAGCCATGAAGCCTGGTGTAAGGAAGCTGATTCGTTCAATCTGGCTATAGTGAACAAGATGATCCTCAATGATAAACTATCCACATGCTTGATTGGAATTTGACTTTGTTGGGTCCCTATAATACTAGTGATTACCCCATTACTATTGTAGTTATACCCCTTATTTATATTTTTGTGCCCCCATTTCCCCCATATTGTTATTAATGTGCCCATAGAATCCCTCTATTGTTATTTTTGTGGCTTTATATTATTATTGTTAGGTCGGCTGGATTATATTGTGACTCCTTAGACTCCTATATATAGAAAGGAGGTTTTGTCATTTGAATCATCCAAGAATTGTTCATTTATGTAATGTAAAGGAGGTTGCCCCCTCGAAGAGGCTAAATTCTAAGGCGTTGATCTATCTTTTCTTGAGCTGGTTTCATAACATTTGGTATCAGAGCTTTGGATTCTAGGGTTTCGCTGCTCCAAACAGGTCATCGTGGAATTTTCGCTATAACTTTTTTTCTGTGACGTTTCAGAAGTTGCAAAAAAAACCCATTTGAGAAGAAATCATGCTGAACCTTGGGTAATATTTCAGAGCTTTTGCACGATATTTTCGGAGATATGATCTGAGGAAGTTGGTCTTTTTGCAGACTCCTGAATTACATTCAAAACAGGTGACCTGGGGAAAATCATCATAACTTTCTCTCTGAGGATCGGATTGAAATTTCGTAAGAAGGTACAGAAAGAGGACGGACTGTAGTTTCTTGTATGTATTTTTCAGATCCAAAGGTCGAAACAGTGACTCGTGGCACGTCGTACAAGTTTGCTCTACTGAACTAGTCTATAAGCAAGTCACTGTGGGAGATTTAGTATAAGTCTTCCTTGGAGAAACCAATTTGGGTCAGACTTGTGGCATTGGAAAGAGGACTGAGAAGGCTACTACAGGTCAAAATTTCAGAACTGGATGATCTGAAATTACAGAGATACATCAGATTCAATATCAGGCTTCTACAAAGTGAAAAAAGGTGTGTAGTTTTAATTTTTTAATTTTTGCATAAGCTTGGTTTGAAGGAATTCAAAGGGCATAGTAAAGCATTATTATCGGTAACTGATGCCCCGAGGAAAGAAAATGCAAACACCTAGTAAGGAACCTGAAAGCTCTAGCATGACTCATGAAGAAGAGGAAGAAATGCTACATGATATATCAAAATTACAAGAACAAGTGCAACAAATGTCACGCTCACAAAAGCTAACAGAAGCTAAGATAAATGGCATGGAATCTAAGATAAATGGCGTGGAATCTAAGATAAAGGGAATGGAAGCTAAGATGGATGATTTGAAGATAGATTTGAAGACAGACATGGCAGATTTGAAGACAGATTTGACAAATTTTCTACAAGAAATACTTACTAATGGTGAAAAGGTAGTAAAGGAAACTCATGATGTGAACAAAAGAAATGTTAATCATGATTCCATAGACTCTAATGTTGGATCGAAGACCTACCATATTCCAAAAATCGATATGAGGAAGTTTGATGGCAAGGATCCCGCCACATGGATATTACAGATGGAGCAATTCTTCGATCTCAATAATGTGCAAAACACACAAAAGGTACGTATGGCAACTTTATATTTGGAACCAAATCAGTTTGTATGGTATCAATGGCTTTTCTCTCGTAAACAATTTATCACTTGGGCAATTTTTACGGAAGAATTGATAGCACATTATGAGGATACAAAAAGCAACACTTTTTTTAGCCAATTGATAAGTCTCAAACAAAAGGGTTCAATAATGGAGCACATTGAGGAGTTCCAAAAATTGAACATAAGGGTAAAAGATATTCCAGAGGAGCATAGGATTGATGTGTTCATAGGGTCTTTAAAGGATAATATCCAACATGATGTTCGCCTTTGGGAACCTGATTCATTAGAGAAGGCATTCAGGTTAGCAAGAAAAATGGAAAGCAAAATTATGGCAACCAGGAAGCATACCACTCACAACTATAAAGACGGAAGTGTTGTTGCCCCTAGTCTTCCACAACCTATAAGGTTGACACCACAACAATTGGAAGAAAAAAGAGCAAAAGGGCTTTGTTACAGTTGTGATAGCAAATACACTAAAGGTCATAAGTGTGCTGAGAAGAAATTATTCTACATAGATTGTGAAGAGGAAGAAGAAAAGGAGCAAGAAAGGTCAAAAGAAGAGGATATACTCCAGGAACAAAGCCTAGATGAAGAAAAAATAAATCCGACCATATCTTGTAATGCATTGGCGGAAATTACCACTCCTCAAACCATCAAGATAGAAGGACAAATCAAGAAGAAAAAGGTAATAGTGTTGATTGATTCAGGAAGCACCCACAATTTTATTCATTGTAGGGTAGCAAAAGAATTGAATTGCTTCCTATATCCAGCACCAGAGTGTCAAGTGATGATTGCAAATGGAGGAACAATAAATTGCTCTGGAAAGTGCCATAATATCAAGCTATCCATGGGAGAATATGTATTGACTAGCCCAATGCTTTCCATTCCAATGGGAGGTGCTGATGTTGTACTAGGAGTCCAATGGCTACAATCCTTGGGTACAATAGCTTTTAATTTTCAAGAACTTTTCATCAAATTTTCTACGGAAGGAAAGGAAGTTGAATTAAGGGGTATTGCAGGGAAACCAGGAAAGATAATCAGCTCTAATGGTATGACAAAGCTTCTAAAAAAGGAGCAAAGAGGTGTAATTGCACAATTATGTTCGCTAGATGTTTCCACATTGGAATCATCTATTTCTCCAGATCTCCAAAAAGTCCTGGACAATCATTCCAAGGTATTTGAGACTCCCAAAGGTCTCCCACCTATGCGTGATCATGATCATGCTATTCATCTGATTCCAGGAAGTGTTCCTCCAAACATCAGGCCGTACAGATATCCCTATGTCCAAAAAAGTGAAATTGAACGTATGGTTGCAGAAATGCTAGAGGCTGGTATAATTCAACCGAGTCAAAGTTCTTTCTCTGCTCCAGTAGTATTGGTGCACAAGAAGGATGGATCATGGCGCATGTGTCCAGATTATAGGGAGCTCAACAAGCTCACTATTAAAGATAAGTTCCCCATTCCTGTCATTGATGAATTACTGGATGAATTGCATGGATCAATTTACTTCACCAAGTTGGATCTTCGTTCAGGATATCATCAAATCAGAATGAAGATTGAAGACATTCCAAAAACGGCATTTAGAACTCATGAGGGTCATTATGAATTTTTGGTCATGCCTTTTGGCCTTACCAATGCACCTTCAACATTTCAAGGTTTGATGAATTCAATTTTCAAACCATTCCTTAGAAAATTTGTGTTAGTATTTTTTGATGATATACTAATCTACAGCAAGTCTTGGAAGGATCATGTTGAACATGTTGACAGGGTGCTACAACTATTGGAGGAGAAACAATTATATGCAAAAAGATCCAAATGTTTCTTTGGAGTCCAGGAGGTGGAATATTTGGGTCATATTGTATCTCATGAAGGAGTTAAGGTAGACCCTAGCAAAATTAAAGCCATTAAGGAATGGAAAATCCCCACATCCATAAAGCATCTGCGAGGATTTCTTGGGTTGACAGGGTATTATCGCAAGTTTGTTAAGAATTATGGGAGAATAGCAGCACCTCTAACAACATTATTGAAGAAAGATGCATTTTCATGGACTCCGGAAGCAACAAAGGCCTTTGAACATCTTAAAGAGGCAATGTGCCAAGCACCGGTCTTAGCTACACCGACTTCACAAAAACCTTTATTGTGGAATGTGATGCTTCAGGAAATGGAATTGGTGCTGTTCTAATGCAAGATGAAAGACCCATTGCTTTTGAAAGTCGTCCAATCAAGGGAAAGTTTTTAAGCAAAGCTATTTATGAGAAGGAAATGTTGGCAATACTCCATGCACTTAAGAAATGGCGACCCTACCTAATGGGAAGACACTTCAAGGTAAAAACGGATCATGATAGCCTTAAATACTTTTTAGAACAAAGATTATCCTCTGAAGAGCAACAAAAGTGGGTCACAAAGATGTTGGGTTATGACTTTGAAATCATCTACAAAAAAGGGAAGCAAAATGTGGTGGCAGATGCACTCTCAAGAAAGGATGAGGATGTGGAAGCATTGTTGTGCGCCATTTCTATTATCCAACCAGATTGGATAAACGAAGCAAGGGAGGAATGGAAGAATGACGAAGAAGTGTGGGCACTTATTCGAAAGCTACAACAAGATTCCAGTACGTCTGATACATTTAGCTGGAAAAATGATTCGTTATGGTACAAAGATCGCTTATACCTCTGTAAGAATTCCCAGCTAAAACAAAAGATTCTTATGGAATTGCACACTTCTCCCTTAGGAGGGCACTCAGGATTTTTAAAAACTTACCACAGGGTTAAGAAGGAATTTTTTTGGGATGGCCTTAAATCAGATATTCAAAAGTTTGTGGCGGAATGTTTGGTTTGCCAACAAAATAAAGTTGAAACAATTAAGACACCGGGTCTATTACAACCTTTATCCATTCCAAGCCAACGTTGGGAGGAGGTTTCAATGGATTTTATCACAGGTTTACCCAAGTCTGAGGGAAAGAGTGTCATCATGGTGGTAGTTGACAGACTTACCAAGTATGCACACTTTTGTGCATTATCACATCCATTTAAAGCCAGTACAGTTTCTACTGCATTTATGGAAACAATTCAAAAGCTACATGGAAACCCAAAGATTATTGTAAGTGACAGAGATCCCATTTTCACTGGAAATTTTTGGACAGAATTATTTTCTTGTCTTGGTACTCAGTTAGCTCATAGCTCATCTTATCATCCTCAATCTGATGGGCAAACTGAGATAGTAAACAAATGTTTGGAAGGATATCTTCGTTGCTTTGTATCTGATAAACAGACACAATGGGTCAAATGGTTGCCTCTGGCTGAATGGTGGTATAACACTTCCTTCCATACAAAAACAAAAATGACCCCATTTATGGCACTTTATGGGTATCAACCACCATCCATCACATCATATTTAAGAGAAAATTCTAAGGTTCAGGCAGTGGAACATCACATCGAACATCAACAACAAGTCCTCCAACTCTTAAAGGATAACCTCGTGTTGGCACAAAATAGAATGAAACAACAGGCAGATCAACATCGCAGTGAAAGAAGTTTTGATGTAGGTGATTGGGTATTCCTACGGCTACAACCATATAAGCAAATGTCCCTCAAGCAAGCTAAGAAGGATAATAAATTATCACCAAAGTATTATGGTCCGTACAAGGTGTTGCAAAAGATTGGTACTATGGCATACAAATTGGAGCTTCCTGCAGCTTCTCGATTGCACCCAGTTTTCCATGTTTCATGTTTAAAGAAGGTTATAGGCGACAAGCTCCCAGTTCAAACAATATTGCCAGAACTTGACGAGGAAGGAAAAATTATATTGGAACCGGAAGCAGTCACAGAAACAAGAACTCGACAGCTACGAAATCGATCAATTTCAGAGTATCTTATCAAGTGGAAGAACTTATCCGCTGAAGATTCCACATGGGAGGATGAGAATTTTATGCAGAAGTATCCAGAACTACTCAAGCGTTGAGGACAACACTTTTTTGAAGGAGAGGGGCATGTTGGGTCCCTATAATACTGGTGATTACCCCATTAGTATTGTAGTTATACCCCTTATTTATATTGTTGTGCCCCCATTGCCCCCATATTGTTATTAATGTGCCCATAGAATCCCTCTATTGTTATTTTTGTGGCTTTATATTATTATTGTTAGGTCGGCTGGATTATATTGTGACTCCTTAGACTCCTATATATAGAAAGGAGGTTTTGTCATTTGAATCATCCAAGAATTGTTCATTTATGTAATGTAAAGGAGGTTGCCCCCTCGAAGAGGCTGAATTCTAAGGCGTTGATCTATCTTTTCTATCTTTTCTTGAGCTGGTTTCATAGTAGACTTCCAACCTTTTCTGGATGACCCAGGCAATATATGTGCATGTAGTCCTCAATAGAGAGACTACCTCGTGATCTTCCCATGGAATGTACTATCACTCCCCTCCAGGGAAGGCTTGTGATGAAATAAATATCCTCAACCTCTATCTTAAGTGGCATTTGATCAATCATAAATGAGTCATCCTCGATGCTCTAGTAGTGAATGAGCATTTCGAGCAAGTGAGTGTTCACTTTCATGTTTGGCATTTTAAAGAACTTTAGCAAACCGCATCGTCTTAAGGCATCCAGGGCACTAGGATCATTCATAACCTTATCATCCACTAAGGCATGCTCTCTTTCCCTCCAAGTGACTAGTATCTTGAAGAAAAAACAAATTTGTACCAATAACTTTTGTTTTGAAGTTTTCATGGCAAATACGTGGGTCTGTTTCATACACAGTCACATGTAGGGCTTGCGTATACGCAGGTTGCACATAGCCAACCCGCGTATACGCCATGACAATTTTTTTGACAATAATTCAATGGTGAAACATGAATTAAAAATTCTAGAACCAATCACAATTGAATGCAAGATAAGTTTAAGGGTTACCTGGTGATTTTGGAATATTTGAACAAACGAATTTGGCGAATGGCAATTCTTGCTCCTTTTGCTTCACTCCTTTGCTCTCAAATCAAACAATGATAATGGTGAGTCAAAAAACTATTTTATAAGCTTTGAAAATTTCAAATTTTTTTCAAAACTTGATTATTTTTTGTCTCATGTAACTTTTAACTTGGGAGCTTAGAATGTCGAGAATGGTTTGATTTTCAGGAAATTTTGGACGCTTTCTCGACAATTTAGAGACACTTCCATGATTGATGACCCGTCATGGCAGGTATCATTTTCTCATTAGCATATAGGTTAGAGAAGCCATTTTTTCCATTGCATTATGCATACTAGCCTCCATTTGTCAATACACTTGCCATAGGGTTGATCCCATTGTGTTATGGTTCATAAACCATCTTCACTCGCTGATTTTTAAATCATGACATGATGGTAGAGCCATCCTTTTCATGGGCATTGTAGTTAGCACCTCACTGGCATTTGTTTCCCATGCTGGTTCGATCTGAGTAGGCTCGGGAGTCCTCTGTAGTCCCACCACGACATATATGATGAAGACTCATTCCTCTTTGCTTCTTCGCTTCGTTCTGGCCTTATACCATAGAGGCTCATTTGTGTTGAGTTGTACTACTACATTGCATTTTGACCAATTGCACTTTTTGGCCTTGAGTCAACTTCACTTGGACTCGTGTTTAAGCCAACCTTTTACCATGACGACTACAAAATCAAACTTCCATTCCCTTGAACTTTACAACTTAACACACCTTGACCCATGGAAGGAACACACCTTTGAGTGTCTTTGACTATTTTTCACCTCCCTGCATTGAGCATATGATTGTTCCAATCCCAGGAACTAGATCATTTGTTTCACCGACACTTGTTCTTTCTGCTGTACTATAACTTTCTTTTATTCTTTTTCTAGCTTAAAGAAAAAGGCAAAAAAAATTATATATTCCAAAAAGAGTGGGAATGGGACAATATTTACACATATTGTTGGTAGCTAGAGTTAGTCATGTTGCTCTTGAACAAAGCACTCAAAACAAAGTCTCCTCTATTTAGGTGGCATTTAGTTTGACTTAGGTACACCTTAACCTTGTTATTAAGTCAGTTCTCCCTTGATTGGTTATCTCTTCCAATCATATGGCGGATTCGTTCGTGCCTCCTGCATGACGAACTTATACAGAGTCATCATATGTAGCCACATAGTCACATTGAGTCGTGCTTTTCTTCAAGGGAAGTTAGCCTGAGTAAGCCTGTCTGTGGTGTCCCTTGACTGATTTTTCAGTCGGCCATCCCTGTTTGTCAGCGTCTTGTCTATCATCACATCAGTTATATTGGTCCTTTACTTGTGCCGGTTTGAGAAGGTCTCCATTGATTTCTTGCTGGCGGGTCTTGTCCTTATCGACGATGACATATTGCTTCGGGGACAAGCCTAGAGCCACACCCTAGCACTATTTTTATTATTGATAGGTCACCTTATGGTCAGCATCGATTAGTATCATGGGTATTTTCCTTTGTGGTTTCCCTTGTATTCGACATCATATTACACTATCACACATTGGGATTCATGCAATACCTTGGTTTCCATTTGACCCTATTGGTGGATAGCTCGCCTCTATGTCAGCTTTCATTATCGGTTGGCTCAGAGGGTTTCTGTCGTGCGCTAGCCACATCTTGTGTATGCTAGAAATGTGCTTTGGTCAAGTTACTACATCTTTTTTGTCTGATTCCTTCCACATTATTGGCCTACGGGTTACACTCGAGCTAGAGTGACGAAGGATGCCTTACCTTCCTTCTAGTAGATCTTTCCCCATCGACTACGACTCATCGCTCTAAGGCAAAGACCTAGAGTCCATTTGGAATTACCTTGAGGTCTACAGTCATCAATGGCAGATCCTTTGTTATTGACAGTGGGAAACCATCATTGTCTCCTAATTGATATATTCTTATAAGTGTTTGACTCCAGCTCATCTATTCACACTTGTTAGATTGTACTGGGTACCTTGATGCTCATTATCATTATCGGTGAGTGGTCTCACATTTGTTAATGGTATACATCAATGACCGGTACTCAAATGATTTCTCACATGGTCGACTTCAGATCATTTATTCCCATGGTGTAGAAATGTACCAGGGCAGTCAGTGAAGACCTTAGGTTGCATCAACATTCATTGGCTCACTTAACCTGCTCATGTTGTTGCTACTTGATACCACTCCACCTTATATGTTGCAATCATTCATGGCGACATTATTTATGCTGGCACCTGAGTTTGCAGTGTAGTACCATCTTACTCCATCATGTTCATTTGGTACTTTTGGGATCAGTCTTTGATATTAGTGATCCGCTTCATCCTTCAACATCATTGACATTATTATATGTGATATTCAGACATGTACTTGTTCGATCATGATTAGATGATCCATTATGTATTTTCCAATATTTTATACTTGTATACTTAGTGGATCCACTTGTACTTGATATGCGGACATGCTTTACTTTCATTGAGCATGGGTATGCCCGCCTCAGACAATGTTTCTTTATGAATCTCCTTTTGTGGCTTCGTAAGCTGAACTCTGGTGAGGTCTTTCTCATTTCTTGATAGGTTTCCTTTCCACGCACTTAGTTAATACTTTCCGGCCATCATGTACCCATTCTAACCTCATATATTAGGGGGCATATGTTATAGCTCCAAATCTCACTCTTGATGTTTGTGATGCTACACTCATGGCCTAGGGAAACCCCTCCTTCTAGACCTGGTCCAAATACTTAAAAAACAATTTTTTACTCCCTATACACGACATTTCCCTGAGCTAAATGTGTGTGTACTCGGGTCTGTGTATACCCAAACCACGTATATGTCTTAAAACACTTAAAAAAATTAAATCTCCTTAATTTCGGGTGGCGATCATGGGTTTTACCTGTTGATTACCTATAAGTTCCCATGGCCCAACTGTTCCCAACGAATTCCCAACTAAAAATCTACTTTGGGAGAAGTATAAAAAGGCTTCAATGGGAAGGCCTAAGGGAGGAGAGAAAGAGAGAAAAATCACTCTGTTGAGATTATCCCTGATCAGGTCTAAAGATCCTTGTGCTTCCAACACTTCCCCCATTACAGGAAACCCTTGTTTCCTTGAGCTATGATGTCTTTCCATTAGTTGAGATATCCTTGAGTGAGTCATGGAAGGAGTTTTTTGAAGGATTGAGGTTGGATGAATCTGGAGGATAGTTCTGCTTGGAGCCTGTGAAAGGAAGACTTAGGTGAAATCATTCCTTACTGTATTTTAGTTATCTATAATAAAAGAAACACTTGTCTTGTTTCTGATATTAATCTTCTTCATGCTTATGATATCAATGTTATGATTTAAATATGAATGGTTGTTTCAATTGTATAACTAACTACCTTTCAATATGCTATGAATTTGATTTCCTTATGATGCTTGGTCCATATACTACTATGCTTCCTTGAATTGATTTCCTTGCAGGTTGAAGGATCGAAAGGAACTCCGAGAGGGTTTGAACCCTAGCTGGATCTAACGAAACGAAGGACCCCCAGGTGCACCTATCTTTGCGTAGTTTGTTTATATTAGTATCATGGTTGTATGGAATGCTGGTTTTTCTTTGTCGATAACCCTTGCTTTGCTACGGTATTGAGCCAAGACCCTAGGGGATTTTGTCCCTCAACAGAAACCTATGGAAATAATTCAATCCACAAAGGGCACCATTGTTGAAGATGTAAACATCTTTTTTAAATACAAGGATATTAAGTAGAAGAATGAGACTCTTAAGCCCTCATACGTACAGCTAGTTTTGGAAGCAAACATCTACATCACAACAAAGACTTCTCTCTACCTTTGACAGTGATAATGGTAGGATGAAGTTTGCCTTCCTACAAGCTCAAGTTCCATTTCCTAAGTCCACTGATGACTACAAAAGGACAATTATTTCCTTCGATGCAAATTAGATTCACCCTAGGAGAAATATTATTCCCAACAATGACCACCACTACCATGACACTTTCTAAGCTAAGAACAACTTTATCTAATACTCAGTCTCAACTTAAGATAGAAAAGCTGTCATCAATAGCTAAAGATAATAAGTTAAAAGCACTGGAAGAACTTGTTGTAAAAATTGGATATGATCCCAAGGATTGCAAGGCAATGGAGGAGATACTGAAAAAGAGGGATGTAGAGATTGAAACTCTTAAGAAACAATTAAAATTTCCATATTCTAAGGACCCACAGACCAAGGAGATGTCATAAAATGAGCAGAACAAAGAATATTTATTAAAGCTTATTTTTTAGCAGAATATGCAGATTAAAACCATGGAGGAGCAGATTGAGCAACTGCTCAAAGAGAAGGAAGCCTTACAACTAACCACAATGCCTGTTACACCAATTCCCATCACTGGAGTAGAACCTAGTTCATCTTCTACAGGTAATGAAACTTCCCTAGCAACAGAAAATGTAAAGCTATCATAGGAGCTGCAAACACAAAAGCAGTAATATGACAAGTTGCTTCAAAAATTCAGGCTTTGGAAACAAGCAAGAAAAAAAATGATACACTACATGTCCAAGAGATGCAGAGGACACATAGGCTCGAGCAGAAAGTCAAACAATTAGAAGATCAAACATTCATGGTAGATACCTTGACCCAACCCAAGGAAGACATTTGGTTTAATATTGCTAACTCCATTTCAGAAATATGGCCCTCTGTTAAAATTGTTTTTGAACAGTAGGAACTATTTGAGGAATGCAAGACTAAGATAGAAATCCAAAAGGAAGCCCTAGAGTTAAAGCCTAAGGAAGCCACATATATGATTAAGGTATTGAATTCTAAAAGAAAGGAGGAGCTACAGGAGATAAATATCACGGATAGGACATGTACAATTTTAGAGATAAAGAAAGTCCTGCAGAAGAAGAACCTACTGACTCAGCTAGAAACCAAATGTGAAGCTTTGGACATTGTTGTCCAAAAATTTTATTCAAAGTTTAATAGGTTAAGTAAGAAACAATTTCCATAGTTATCATCTATTAATGATCAATTAATAAAACTAGAAAGTTACAGTGAAAAGTTGTATACTATTGCTGCTGATAAAGCACAGTTTGCACAAATCAAGGGACAAATTACAAGGAAGGAATTTTTGGAAGCATTAGAGCCAGATTTAATCATCAGACATGACATCAAAAACCTCTTTCTAGTAAAACCTACCTTTGAAAAGTACACTGAGGTCGATGAGGTTTATAGAAGGATGGTAAATCTGGAAATTCCATCTGATGATAAATGGAATCAATTGTGTGAAACAATTGATTAACCTTTTAGCCAAATAGGAAAAAGAATGACTCATACAGCACATCAGCACATCCAGGAATGGTCATCAATAGTCATCAATAGTCTACAACAAAATATATCCTATTTTATATCATGTTATTTTTGTAAATTAGTTTAAGATATTTTGTCTAGTCCTAAACTAGTATAAACAACTTTGTTTTCGAGTTATCAAAGGTAGTGCCTTTCCATAAGAAATTATGTGCACCGATGTACAATATTTTTCTAGATCATTGATAATAAAGCAAAGGATTCTGAATTTGATATCATACAGTCTGGTTTTCTTCTGTTAGTCTTTTAGGTGTTCCATTCACTTTGTTAATTCTGCATATGTTTAAGTTTTACAGAGATATTAGGTGAGAATAAATGTGTCACAATTATTCTTAAAATTCATTCTGAATTTATTATTATAAAGAGATTGAGATATTGGACTATTTTCCTAAAAGGCTCCCTCTAAATCATAAAATTTTCAGTATCTTATGTAATTTTAAGCATATTTTGTTTAACTTTTGAACATTGGTGAAAGGTTTTCCCACTTATGATGATTTATCTTTCTATTTGAAATTTAAAGTAATCATATCTCTTTGTTCTTTCTGTACATCTTATCAACCTAAGTCATTGTGTGGAGTTTAATAGACACCCTTTGGCCATCTATTAGTACTATCTAAAAGGGTTAAATACATCGTTCTTATAATTTGTTTTATCTATTGGTCCTCCATGAAAACCCAAAACCCAAAACCCCAAAACAAATATCTTAGATGTTATGGCATGATCAATTGACCATTATCATCTCAGATGTACAATAGAATACAAATAAAAATGTGCCTTCAGTAACATTTCCCATGGGAATATTGTTAGAAATCATCGTTTGGTACCTCAAAACACCTTCGGAAGTTCGAGGATCAAAAAACTTCCAAAAATAGTAAAATGTGCAACAATTAAGGAAATTGAAAATTTGAAAGAGACAATGGTGGGGGTCTCGGTGGAATAGGTGGGTGGCCACAAACATCCACCTGGATCATTCCTCCACCCTTAGGAAGAAATTATCTCCATTTCGTTGAGTTCCTCCATGAGATGAGGAAAATTTTGTTGAACTTGGTCCCTAGTGAGCCATTTTCCTTGGTGCAGTAGTTGGTTGTCTTTGACAACTAGATACATTTGGATATTTTAGTAGAAAGTGTTCCTGATCTTCATGTCCATGATTCGATTAGTTGCAAATTGTTCCATACAGTCTAGATTTAACTCTATTTGTGTGAGCTATTTTGCAATGTCGAACGTGTCTAGTAATGGTGGAAAGTATGGTTGAAGATGATCGACATTGAACATTGGGTGCAAGCCAAGAAATGGGGGAATGTTGAGCTCAAAATCATTATCTCCCACAACCTTGGTGACGATGTATGACCCATATTAAAGTGGGTGAATCTTGTGGTGGGGCCTAGTGATGCGCTCCTTCTGCAAATGTACCCAAAATTTGTCGTCCACCTAGAACTTGTGTGGAACATGATGTTGATCATGCTGTTGCCTGTAGATAGCATTTGATTTTTCCAATATGTCATGGACCTATTGGTGGATGTGTTGAATGTGCTCAATGAAGCTATTTCTGTTGTCGGCTTTAGACTAGACATGAGTCGAACCTACTTGAGTCGCTGCAAATGGTATGGCCATGTCAATGGGACATAGTGGGTGGAATCCCAAGGCCACCTGAAACTGGCTATGGCCAGTCGAGTTATGGAGAGCTTGGTTCTAGCTATGATGGGCACAGGGGATGCTCTCATGCCATGTGTGTCGATGCTTTGAGTTGTACATGTG
Source organism: Pinus tabuliformis (assembly GCA_031772625.1). Classification (NCBI taxonomy): domain Eukaryota; kingdom Viridiplantae; phylum Streptophyta; class Pinopsida; order Pinales; family Pinaceae; genus Pinus; species Pinus tabuliformis. Next base: position 1,787,247,519 of record CM062816.1, read on the forward strand.
AATAATGTGTACAATCATCCTATTGACAACCTTTGCCTGGCCATTAGTTTGGGGATGGAAAGTTGCGGACTTAGTGAGCTTCGTGTTCAACATGGACCAAAGACTAGACCAAAATGTATTGGGGAACCTGCTATCCCAATCTGAGATGATAAACTGTGCGATCCCAAAGTGTACCCACACTCGTTCAAAGAAGGATTTAGTAGTGGCTTATGCTACGATATTCTTCTTGCATGCTGCCATTATGGCCATCTTCAAGAATCTATCGACGACCACAAAAACACAGTCATTGCAATGCTTAGTAGAAGGAAGGCCTTACATGTAATCCATGGAGATGGATTCCCAAGGTTGAATAGCGGTAGGCAGTGGAGTATATAGACCTTGCTTCTTGATGGTCGGTTTGGCAATGGTGCAAGAAGTGCAAGATCTGATATGCTTCCCAACATCCTATCAAAGATTCAACCAATAGAAATACTTACTACCATTATTTTCTCGACCTCGAAATGCCCAATAGCCTGATTGTAATGCGCGTCCAAAATCATCTTCACACGGTCTCTTGAAGGAACATAAAGGTGTCCTCCATGGCATAACAAAGCATCCTGGAGGTGAAAATATGGAAATCGTTGAACCTCCAAGAGTGTATGGTATGTGTGGCCAAATTATGGGTCTCTTTTGTAGAGAAGTGGCCAATCAGATGTCTTGTGCCCACAAGAGTTGAGCCTGGTGGTTAATGTGATGATCGGTGGTCGACTGAGGTAATTTGCAACATTATTTATGTTTTCCTTCTTGTACTTGATATTCAAATGGAACTATCGCAATATGTGGACCACTTATGATGGTGATCATTTTGCAAATTCCCTTGTATCTATCTAAACTATAGGGGTTGATGGTTTGTGCGGATGACCGTTTCTTTCCCCAAAATGTAATGATTAAATTGTCGGAAGGCCTGCACAATGGAATACATCCCTTTCTCATAAGTGGGATACTTTCAGACTGTGCTTGAAAGTGTCTCACTGTGATATGACATGGGATGCTCCTATTCAGTAAGGACTGCCACAATAGTATAGTCAGAGGCGTTTTTCTCTATCTTAAATGGTTGTTGCATGTTTGGTAATGTGGGCCCTAGTGCACAGCAGAGGTGATGTTTCAACTCTATGAATGCCTTCTATTGAGATTCAAACCCAAATAATTTTTGTTTCGCTCCTCCTTTGGTGATTTGAATCAAGGGCCAAGTGAAATGAGAGAACTTGAACGCGAACCTGCGGTAGAAATTGCTAAGACCCATATAGATGTGGAGCTCTCTCAGAGTGGTTGGGGCTGACCAATCCCTAATGACTTGGATCTTGGGTGGATCCACATGCACCCCCCATTCAGGAATAATGTATCACCGATACTAAACCTAGGTCATGCCAAAAGTTCATTTCTCCAAATTGGCACACAACTTGTGTTGTCGTAGTGTTTGGAGAAACTGTCGGATGTGGTGGAGGTGCTCTTCCCAACTCTAGCTGAAGATCAGGATGTAATCCAAGTATACCACTACAAATGAGTTGGTGAATGGCTGTAAAATGTCATTCATCAACCTCATGAACGTTGTAGGAGAATTCGTCAACCTGAAAGGCAGAGAAAACCATACGAAAAGGCCCTCCTTGGCTTTAAAGGTAGTCTTCCACACATTGGACGGTTTGATTGATACCTAGTGATATCTAGACATCATGTTGAACTTGTTGAAATATATCCCCCCCTTTATTTGGTCCAGAAGGTCATCAATCCATGGGATCAGGTACCTATTCCAGACAGTGATCTTGTTCAGTGCTTGATAGTCAATACAGAGTCTCCAAGTCTCATCCTTCTTTCGTACCAGCATGATTGGGCTCCCACAGGGTGATGAACTCAGTTGAATGTGACCTTTCTAAAATAGCTCCTAAATTTACCTCTTTCTTTGATCGTTCTTCAAAACGAAGCAACGATATATTGGTCTATTGAGTAACGATGCACATGGGGTCGGACCGATGGACTACTTGACCTGATAGTGCAAAGGCACTCGTGCGGGGTAGGTGAATACATCCTCCTACTCCTCCCCGAACTTGTCCATATGTTTTTTCCATGTAGGGGAGTCCTGGATGGAGGTCGTGGGCATCATATTCTTCTTTCCTTGAGGGTGAGTCATCAGGAAAACAAATTTCCCAATTTTTGAAATGAGCTTACTACATTGTTTTGCAGTAACTAGAGAGATGTCAGTAGGCCGTGCTACATCTGGTATCCTGTAAAAATTATTTCCAAATGTATCAATAACAGAATCAGGCCTTGACTTATACACAACATGTTGCTTCCACAAGTATTCTTGCCCTAATAATACATCACAAACATCAAGGTGAGCAACGTCACATAATACATCATCCGTGATGTGCTTGATGCTATATGGAAGGCGACATTGTTGGCTCACACGCAGATCCCATCTTTGGTGAATCCACCTGATGGTGTATGGTTGTGGGTGTGCTGTGTTCAGTAACCCCTATTAACCTTATCAACATGTGGCCCAAAGTGGATCCAAAAAACTATAGAAGTACTCAAAATTTTCTTAAGGATCATTCAAAGATAAAAAAAAATTGCATTCCAAGAGCCCTTAGAATGGCGGAAAAGCACTCTTGGCAGGTAGAAAACCAAAGAAAACAATGAAAAACCAAGTATCAGAGGCATAAACAGTCAAATGCACAACAGTTTTCTGATTTGGCCAATCAACAGTCCAAATTTGATTAGTAGGTCGCAATCGATGGAGGGAGCCAAGGGATTAAGGGTAAACCAAGTGGAACTTGCGATGGCGATCATCGATGCAATGTGGATCGTCAATAAACCGCGTAGATCAACGACCTACATTGTGACACGAGATCGCTATCAAAAATTAACAAAGCACGTTAGCAATGGCCCGAGGCATGAGAGATATGCGATTGCAATAAGATCACATTGCTACATCACATTGGAGCAAAACCATGGAGTCGGGCCTATGCACATGTATATGTGCGACCCGATGGTTTTCTAAATATTATTTCATAATATTTGAGGTTCGTAGAAAGGCTATTTTCAATACATTTTCACAGTTTTTCATTACTTAACGAAATACAATGGGAACCTTGGAGCAGTGCCAATGTGATAAGACCCGGACCCGAAAGGGTTTGGGAATGAAAATATATAGTATTTTTAGGTCTACCAAAGCAAATTTCTCATGATTTTCAATTTTTTTAACATATTCCAAAATACAAATAAAATACATAGTGATAGGCCACGTGAGACATACGATAGAAACCCATAGGGCTGACCCAATAGAGGAATAGGCCATATTTGAGGAGTTTTGAAGTTTGAAATAAACAGAGATGGGCGGGAGTTTACAGTGTTGCAGCGTTTTCTATATAAAATAAAAAACAGTCATGGTTATCGCTTGAAAGGATTTCAAAAGGCACAAATACCCATTCCATCACCTAACAGAGGCCGAGAGATAGAGACCATGAGATAGAAAGCCAGAATGGGAAAGGTGAAAATGCAGCTCATCCAAACCAACAAATGATCATGGAGCATCGCTTGCACAAGCAATCTCTTATAGAGAGCAGAAAACTACCAGAATGCAGTTACTTTGCTGTCAGAAGAAGAAACCTCTGAGCCCATGCTTTCCTAGTCAGGGCATCAAAATAGTTGAAAAGACAGAGGGGATAGATTAAGACACTCCAAGACTTTGAGAGCTCAGGAGCATTGTAAAAGGCCTATAAATGGCTGAAAGTTAGAAGTAATACGGGTTCAACTTTTGGAGATTGTGGAGACTCTACTCCTCTAGCTTCTCATCTTCATTCCAACAATATAAGCTTCTTTTTTTATTACATGCTCAATTCTCATTTTCTTTCTATTCTATGCTTGCACTTGAATAGGTTATTCATGTTTTCTTCTGTGTCTAATGCTAGATAATAGTAATCTTATCTCTGCATTGATAAATTAGATTTTCAAGTTTCATTTATTTCCTATAGCTAGCCATTCATATGTGTTTATGTAAGCATCTATTGGTACAGTCAGTGTTCTCCATCTATCCATTGAATCTATAAACTATTGAGCATTATTGGTCTAAAGCCTTGTAAAGCTGAGGTATTCATAGATATCTCGAGTGAAAATAGAGTTGAAACAGTCATCTGACTTGATGCAAACCATCATTCACTCCAATAGTTTAGAGAACAATATTTAAAATTATATGTTACCAGACATCTCCAAGCTACAACCTAGCAGAGCTTCCTGGAGGGATAAAATATTTGGCGCTATTGCCAGGGAGAGGAAACTAAAGCTCAGCCTCCTTGGGAGATGACACAGATCTAACATTGATGATAGACAAAGTCTGATCACTTTTTTGGTTGTAATCATCTATCTGGTGACTCTACTGGAGGATGAACCTCCTGGTGACTCCAATTCATAGTTTTGGCTCAATTGGTGAGGCATAGTTAGAGAAATCTTCAAAAACCACAAGCTGACCCAGTATCTGATCCTAAAAAAATCATCAAAGAAAGAAAAGTATTGCGGAAAGGAGCATCAGGTTCAGGTAAATCTAAACAATATTCTATATCTCTTCAAGAAAACCTATAATAGAAGAAATACATGTTGAGAGTATAGCATCTAATACTAGCAGTGAAGAAAAAAATCTCAAAGATTCCTAAAGCTCCTTATTCTTTAGGTTCTCCTTTTGTTGTATGCCGAAAGGAATCCCCACCTCCTACCCATCATACTCCTTTAGTCTTATTAGTCACTCCTTAGCCCTCTATCATTCGGACTGTCAGTACCCTTATAGCCACCATAGCCATGGTAGGACCACAAGCACCTAACAAAATCGAAATAATCATAGCTACTAGGTATGGATGTCTAGTCCTGCCCACCCCTTTGAATGTCATGCATACTAGATAATATCATAAGTATAGGCCCAAATTCACTGGGACTGAAGGTGTTAGAGTTGAGGAACATCTTGAATCATTCTATAGCTATGCTGATAACCTGGACATTAGTGAAGATGATGTGTGGATGAGATTCTTTGTCCAAAGCTTAGATGGAGAGGCTAGAAAATGGTTCGAAGAACTAACCCCAAGATATATAGCAGATATTAAGGCTTTAGATGATGCATTCCTAAAGCATTGGGGGACAAGAAGGATCTACTCTACTATCACACCGAGTTTGGAAACTTAAAGAGGGAAAATGGTGAGTTGATGTTTGATTTTAATAAGAGGTTTAACTACATATACAACAAGATACTAGTTGAAGTAAAACCCACCAATACCTCTGCTAAACTCACCTATGCTAGTGCTTTTGATTCTGACTTCTATCTATTGTTGAGGGAGAGGCAATGTGCTACTTTGGATGATATGTAGGATGCAGCCTTGGAAGTAGAATCAAACATCATGGCTACAGAGAAGCTCAAGGGAAATTTTGATATAAGAAGATAGAGGGGCAAGTCTTCATCATCTTCAAACCCCAAGATAGGTAAAATGACCAAGATGATAAATTCATTAGCCTTTGAAATATCCAAATTAATGATTGAGGAGCACTTGGGAAAGGAAGAGTTCCTAATACCTTTTCTCCTAGAAATCCAAATCTAAATCCATATGGAAGAGGTAATGAGCAGTTGCAGATTCTGCAAAGAAGCAAAGATGCCAATGAAGACCAAAGGGTGAAGACCCCATTCCAAAACGTAGTCATGGAAGAAGAGAAGTTTGAAGAATATATTTAGATCCATTGTATGGAAGACAAAGGCAATGCCTCCTTTTTGATATTATTTGCCTATGAAAAGTCATCATTCAATAACCAGATCAGCCAAGAGTGGGACGCTGAAGCTGTTCCGCATACTAAAGATCAACACAGATATAACCTGAGGTTGAACATAAATAATGCCAAGGAAACTCCTGTTCAAATAGCTATTGTACCTGCAGTACATCAAGATAATAAGAAGAAGTGACCGACAGTTGATCCCATCATCATCAAAGGTCCAACTCACGGGGTAAGAGGCCTCGACAATTCTCCTTCTCCTTTCAGTTTTCAATCAAAAATCCAGAAGCTAATAATACTTATACCTCTGATTGAACTAGTGAAGAATGAGTCCTTGAAAATATCCATCCTCGAGGCCCTTGAGCCTAGAGCCATCTAAGCCTCCACTGACTATGTAAATCTGCAACATGACAAACCAATTGTTATTCTTAGCCCAATGATTGAAAATTGTGAAGACAGCTCCCCATCATTCTATGTCTCACTGACTATTCATTACAAAATCCTTCATAATTTCCTTCTCGACACTAGATCTAACCATAATCTAATGCCCAAGGCTATCATGGATGAGTTGGGCCTTGAAATTACGAAGCCTTATCATGACTTGTTTTCTTTTGACTCTAGAAAAGTGAAATGTCTGAGATTAATCAAGGACCTAGCCATTACTTTGTCTCGGTTGCCCATGAAGAGCATGATCATGGATATTTTGGTAGCAAATGTACCCCCCAAGTTTGGCATGTTGCTTTCCAGAGGTTCGATCAAGAGATTAGGTGGAACATCACAAAATTATCAGTCCTACACTACTGTCCTAGTTTTTGGAGGTGAGAGCAGGAGATTATATAGGGAAGCTTAGTTGTCTTATAAAATCAGTGATGAAAAGAATCCCACTAATCGTCCCATCTATGTTGCTGACACTGGTTTTGGAGCTTGTATTCTTCAGATTGAAGAATCCCAGTTGGCCTCCACGCATCTTAAGAAACTAGTTTTCCAAATCGCAGAAGAAGAAGGCCCACAAATTTGGGACATGTTCTTTGATGGAGCTTGCTCTAAGGAAGCTGCAGGGGCAGGTGTAGTCCTCGTGTCCCCCACAAGAGAATTCATTCATTTATCTTTCAAATTAACTTTTCAGGTCACTAATAACATAGCAGAATATGAAGCCTTAATATTGGACTTAAACGCTGCTAAAGAAATGGGCATCAAAGGTCTGGAAGTGTTTGGAGATGTAGACCTAATCATTTAGTAGGTTAACAAAACCTTCCAAGCAAAGCATCCAAGGCTGAAAGCATACATAGATGAGGTATGGAAGCTTAAGGATTCTTTTAATATTTTCAACATTTCTTACATCCCAAGAATGAATAACCAACTCGCTCATTCCCTTGTTGTGTCTGCTAACATGTTTATTCTTGTTGGGTCCCCATAATACTAGTGATTACCCCATTACTATTGTAGTTATAATCCTTATTAATATTGTTGTGCCCCTATTGCCCCCATATTGTTATTACTGTGCCCCATAGAATCCCTCTATTGTTATTTTTGTGGCTTTGTATTATTATTGTTAGGTCGGTCGGATTATATTGTGACTCCCTAGACTCCTATATATAGAAAGGAGGTTTCGTCATTTGAATCATCTAAGAATTCTTCATTTATGTAATGTAAAGGAGGTTTTCCCCTCGAAGAGGCTGAATTCTAAGGCGTTGATCTATCTTTTCTATCTTTTCTTGAGCCGGTTTCATAACATTTGGTATCAGAGCTTTGGATTCTAGGGTTTCGCTGCTCCAAACAGGTCATCGTCGAATTTTCGCTATAAACCTTTTTCTGTGACGTTTCAGAAGTTTAAAAAAAAAACCATTTGAAAAGAAATCGCGCTAAACCTCGGATCCAAATTTCAGAGCTTTTCGTGCTATATTTGTGGAGATATGATCTGAGGAAGTTGGTCTTTTTGCAGACTCCTTATTTACATTCCAAACAGGTGATCTCGGGAAAATCATCATAACCTTCTTTATGAGCATCGGATTGAAATTTCGCAAGAAGGTACAGAAAGAGGATGGACTGTAGTTTTCTTCTATATACTTTTCAAAGTCAAAGTTTGAAACAGTGACACGTGGCACTTCATACAAGTTCGCTCTACTGAACTAGTCTAAAATCAGGTCACTGCAGGAGATTGTGCATAAATATTTCTTGGAGAATCCAATTTGGATCAAACTAGTGGCATTGGAAAGAGGACATAGAAGGCTACTACAAGTCAGAATTTCAGAACTGGATGATTTGAAATTACAGAGATACATCAGATTCAATATCAGGCTTCTACAAAGTGAAAAAAGGTGTGTAGTTTTTTTTTTAATTTTCGCGTAAGCTTGGTTTTAAGGAATTCAAAGGGAATAGTAAAGCATTATTATCAATAATTAATACCCCGAGGAAAGAAAATGCAAGCACCTAGTAAGAAACCTGAAAGATCTAGCATGACTTATGAAGAAGAGGAAGAAATGCAACGTGATATAGCAAAATTATGAGACCAAGTGCAACAAGTGTCACTTGCACAAAAAGGAACAGAATCTAAGATGGAAGGTTTAAAGAAAGATGTAGAAGCTAATATGGATGGTTTAAAGAAAGGCGTAGAAGCTAAGATGGATGATTTGAAGATAGATTTGAAGACAGACATGGAAGAATTGAAGAAGTTGCTACAAGAAAGGGTCACTAATGGTGAAAGGGTAGTAAAGGAAACTCATGATGAGAACAAAAGAAATCTTAATCATGATTCCATAGACTCTAATGTTGGATCGAAGACCCATCATATTCCAAAAATCGATATGTGGAAGTTTGATGGCAAGGATCCCGCAACATGGATATTACAGATGAAGCAATTCTTCGATCTCAATAATATGCAAAACACACAAAAGGTACGTATGGAAACTTTATATTTGGAACCAAATCAGTTTGTATGGTATCAATGTCTTTGCTCTCATAAAAAATTTATCACTTGGGCAATTTTTACGGAAGAATTGATAGCACATTATGAGGATACAAAAAGCAACACTTTTTTTAGCCAATTGATAAGTCTCAAACAAAAGGGTTCAATAATGAAGCACATTGAGGAGTTCCAAAAATTGAACATAAGGGTAAAAGATATTCCATAGGAGCATAGGATTGATGTGTTCATAGGCTCTTTAAAGGATAATATCCAACATGACGTTCACCTTTGGGAGCATGATTCATTAGAGAAGGCATTCAGGTTAGAAAGAAAAATGGAAAGCAAAATTATGGCAACCAGGAAGCATACCAATCACAACTATAAAGACAGAAGTGTTGTTGCCCCTGGTCTTCCACAACCTATAAGGTTGACACCACAAAAATTGGAAGAAAAAAGAGAAAAATGCCTCTTTTACAGTTCTGATAGCAAATACACTGAAGGTCATAAGTGGGCTGAGAAGAAATTATTCTACATAGATTGTGAAGAGGAAGAAGAAAAGGAGCAAGAAAGGTCAAAAGAAGAGGATATACTCCAGGAACAAAGCTTATATGAAGAACAAATGAATCCGACCATATCTTGTAATGCATTGGCGGGAATTACCACTCCTCAAACCATCAAGATAGAAGGACAAATCAAGAAGAAAAAGGTAATAGTGTTGATTGATTCAGGAAGCAACCACAATTTTATTCATTGTAAGGTAGAAAAAGAATTGAATTGCTTCCTATATCCAGCACTAGTGTGTCAAGTGATGATTGCAAATGGAGGAACAATAAAGTGCTCTAGAAAGTGCCATAATATCAAGCTATCCATGGGAGAATATGTATTGACTAGCCCAATGCTTTCCATTCCAATGGGAGGTGTTGATGTTGTACTAGGATTCCAATGGCTACAATCCTTGTGTACAATAGCTTTTAATTTTCAAGAACCTTTCATCAAATTTTCTATGGAAGGAAAGGAAGTTGAATTAAGGGGTATTGCAAGGAAACCAGGAAAGATAATCAGCTCTAATTGTATGAAAAAGCTTCTAAAAAAGGAGCAAAGAGGTGTAATTGCACAATTATGTTCGCTAGATTTTTCCACATTGGAATCATCTATTTCTCCAGATCTTCAAAAAGTCCTGGACAATCATTCCAAGGTATTTGGGACTCCCAAATGTCTCCCACCTATGTGTGATCATGGTCATGCTATTCATATGATTCCAGGAAGTGTTCCTCCAAGCATCAGGCCGTATAGATATCCATATGTCCAAAAGAGTGAAATTGAATGTATGGTTGCAGAAATGCTAGAGGCTGGTATAATTCAACCGAGTCAAAGTTCTTTCTCTACTCCAGTAGCATTGGTGCACAAGAAGGATGGTTCATGGCGCATGCGTCCGGATTATAGGGAGCTCAACAAGCTCACTATTAAAGATAAGTTCCCCATTCCCGTCATTGATGAATTACTGGATGAATTGCATGGATCAATTTACTTCACTAAGTTGGATCTTCGTTCAGGATATCATCAAATCATAATGAAGATTGAAGACATTCTGAAAACAACATTTAGAACTCATGAGGGTCATTATGAATTTTGGGTCATGCCTTTTGGCCTTACCAATGCACCTTCAACATTTCAAGGTTTGATGAATTCAAGTTTCAAACCATTCCTTAGAAAATTTGTGTTAGTATTTTTTGATGATATACTAATATACAACAAGTCTTGGAAGTATCATGTTGAACATGTTGACAATGTGCTACAACTATTGGAGGAGAAACAATTATATGCAAAAAGATCCAAATGTTTCTTTGGAGTCCAGGAGGTGGAATATTTGGGTCATATTGTATCTGATGGAGTTAAGGTAGACCCTAGAAAAATTAAAGCCATTAAGGAATGGAAAATCCCCACATCCATAAATCATCTGCAAGGATTTCTCGGGTTGACAGGATATTATCGCAAGTTTGTTAAGAATTATGGGAGAATAGCAGCACCTCTAACAACATTATTGAAGAAAGATGCATTTTCATGGACTCCAGAAGCAACAAAGGCCTTTGAACATCTTAAAGGGGAAATGTGCCAAGCACCGGTCTTAGCTACACCGGACTTCACAAAAACCTTTATTGTGGAATGTGATGCTTCAGGAAATGGAATTGGTGCTATTCTAATGCAAGATGAAAGACCCATTGCTTTTGAAAGTCGTCCAATCAAGGGAAGTTTTTAAGCAAAGCTATTTATGAGAAGGAAATGTTGGAAATACTCCATGCACTTAAGAAATGGCGACCCTACCTAATGGGAATACACTTCAAGGTAAAAACGGATCATGATAGCCTTAAATATTTTTTAGAACAAAGATTATCCTCTGAAGAGCAACAAAAGTGGGTCACAAAGATGTTGCGTTATGACTTTGAAATCATCTACAAAAAAGGGAAGCAAAATGTGGTGGTAGATGAACTCTCAAGAAAGGATGAGGATGTGGAAGCATTGTTGTGCGTGATTTCTACTATCCAATCAGATTGGATAAATGAAGCAAGGGAGGAGTGGAAGAAAGACGAAGAAGTGTGGGAACTTATTCGAAAGTTACAACAAGGTTCCAGTATGTATGATACATTTAGCTGGCAAAATGGTTCGTTATGGTACAAAGATCACTTATACCTTTGTAAGAATTCCCAGCTAAAACAAAAGATCCTTATGGAATTGCACACTTCTCCCTTAGTAGGGCAATCAGGATTTTTAAAAACTTACCATAGGCTTAAGAAGGAATTTTTTTGGGATGGCCTTAAATCAGATATTCAAAAGTTTTGGCGGAATGTTTGGGTTGCCAACATAATAAAGTTGAAACAATTGAGACACCGGGTCTACTACAACCTTTATCCATTCCAAGCCAATGTTGGGAGGAGGTTTCATTGGATTTTATCACAGGTTTACCCAAGTCTGAGGGAAAGAGTGTCATCATGGTCGTAGTTGACAAACTTACCAAGTATGCACACTTTTGTGCATTATCACATCCATTTAAAGCCAGTATAGTTTCTATTGCATTTATGGAAACAATTCAAAAGCTACATGGAAACCCAAAGATTATTGTAAGTGACAGAGATCCCATTTTCACTGGAAATTTTTGGACAAAATTATTTTCTTGTCTTGGTACTCAGTTAGCTCATAGCTCATCTTATCATCCTCAATCTGATGGGAAAATTGAGATAGTAAACAAATGTTTGGAAGGATATCTTCGTTGCTTTGTATCTGATAAACAGACACAATGGGTCAAATGGTTGCCTTTGGTTGAATGGTGGTATAACACTTCCTTCCATACAACAACAAAAATGACCCCATTTATGGCACTTTATGGGTATCAACCACCATCCATCACATCATATTTAAGAGAAAATTCTAAGGTTCAGGCTGTGGAACATCACATTGGACATCAACAACAAGTCCTCCAACTCTTAAAGGATAACCACATGTTGGTACAGAATAGAATGAAACAACAGGTATATCAACATCACAATGAAAGAAGTTTTGATGTAGGTGATTGGGTATTCCTATGGCTACAACCATATAAGCAAATGTACCTCAAGCAAGCCAAGAAGGATAATAAATTATCACCAAAGTATTATGGTTCGTACAAGGTGTTGCAAAAGATTGGTACTATGGCATACAAATTGGAGCTTCTTGTAGCTTCTTGATTGCACCCAGTTTTCCATGTTTCATGTTTAAAGAAGGTTATACGTGACAAGCTCCCAGTTCAAACAATATTGCCAGAACTTGATGAGGAAGGAAAAATTATATTGGAACCGGAAGCAGTCACAGAAACAAGAACTCCACAGCTACGAAATCTATCAATTTCAGAGTATCTTATCAAGTGGAAGAACTTATCCGCTAAAGATTACACATGGGAGGATGAGAATTTTATGCAGAAGTATCCATAACTACTCAAGCGTTGAGGACAACACATTTTTGAAGGAGAGGGGCATGTTGGTCCCCATAATACTAGTGATTACCTAATTACTATTGTAGTTATACCCCTTATTAATATTTTTGTGCCCCTATTGACCCCATATTGTTATTATTGTGCCCCATAGAATCCCTCTATTGTTATTTTTGTGGCTTTATATTATTATTGTTAGGTCGGCGGATTATATTGTGACTCCTTAGACTCCTATATATAGAAAGGAGGTTTTGTCATTTGAATCATCCAAGAATTGTTCATTTATGTAATGTAAAGGAGGTTTGCCCCTCGATGAGGCTGAATTCTAAGGCGTTGATCTATCTTTTCTATCTTTTCTTAAGCTGGTTTCATAAAAATTCCTCCTTTGCCTCTTAAATTGACTTATGAAGTTCAAGTGAAATATAGACCATCTCTGCCTGACAATGTAAAATACTAGAATTTTTTTGAAGATGATGATAAAATAAATAGGTTTTTACAAGTCATTGATGAATTTTCTAAAATGCACATTGACCAAGAAAACGAAACCAATGAAGAATGCAACCAGTCCAAGCTAAAGGACGAGATTGGTCAGGACAACATTGTTCAGCTGCCTAGTAACCATATACCCAAAGGATTGGTGCCCCTAGAGAAGTTGTTTGATCATAATGATGTACCTTATAAGCCTACCAAAATAGAAATTTAATCTGTTATTCATAAACATAATATAGGGACTCCAACCCATTCAAAATACATAAATCTATCCACTCACTTGTCTGCTGCCCAGAATTCCAAGTATTGCACCCTGATGAAGCAATATGCTGATATTTTTTCTTGGGAATACAGTGATCTCAAGACCTATGACACAAACATCATTCAACATAAGATTCCGCTAGAGAAGAACACCATCCCTTTTAAGCAGAAATTAAGACCTATCAGCCCTCTCTTATTGCTTTTGATCGAGAAATAAATCAACAAGTTGTTGGATGCCAAGATCATAGTTCCTCTAAGGTATTTAAGTGGATAGCTGACCTTCTAGTAATAATAAAGAAGAATGGAGAAATCAGGTTCTGTGTTGACTTCAGGAATCTGAACAAATGCTCTATAAAAGACAACTACCCCCTGCCTAAGATCGAACACATGTTGCAAAACGTTTCAGGGGCTAGAGTCATGTCTTTCCTAGATGGATTTTTAGGTTACAATCAGATTGTTGTACATCCGGAAGATTAGGAAAAGACCGCCTTCACTACTCCTTAGGGCACTTTCATGTACTCCAAGATGCCTTTTGGGCTGATGAATGTTGGGGCTACTTTTCAGAGGGCCATGGACATAGCTTTTGTGGGGGAGAAGGACAATTTTGTCCTTATTTACCTTGATAACATAACATTCTTTTGTAGCACTCACAAGGACCATTTGCAGCATTTGAAGAAGGTCTTTCTAAAGTTCAAACAATTTGGAATTTCGGTGAACCCAAAGAAGTCACAATTTGCTCTAGAAGAAGGAAAACTTCTGGGACATATTGTTTTTGCTAAAGGTGTGAAGATTGATCCAGCAAGAATTCAAGAAATGCAAACATTGTCCATCCCAAGGTCAAAAAGGGACATTCAATCCTTCTTGGGTAATATTAACTTTGTGAGGAGTTTCATTCCAAAATTTTCAAAACTAGTGAAGCACATCACTTCCATGCTGAAGAAAGGATCATAAATAAAATGGAGAGATGCTGCAAGAAGCTCTTTTGAATCATTCAAACAAGCTATCATGGAAGCTCCCACTCTAATCAACCCAAATTACACCAAGGAGTTTTATATCTTCTCTTTTTCCTCTTATTATACACTTACAATAGTTCTGTTGTAGAATAATGATGAAGTCGTAGAGCACCCCGTGGCCTTTTTCAGCAAAACTCTAAGGGATGCTAAACTAAGGTATGACCTTATTGACAGTCAAGCTTATGTTCTCATAAAATATTTAAAGGCATTCCGAATTTATATTTTGCATTCCCAAGTGGTTGCATATGTACCTTCAGCCTGAGTAAAATATGTCTTAACTCAACCATATATGATGGAAAAAGAGCTAAATGG